>OW386555.1:31596564-32116564 GCA_936435175.1 Glyphotaelius pellucidus
ACTTGGTCGGGCTTCCTCAAGCACCACATACCCCAAAGATTGGAATTGAAATTTATCAACACTTACATTATAAAGACCTCATTAATTGAGAATTTTAATTTTAATTGCGTTTAGAATCACGAGAAATTACACATAAACTCACGCCGGACCGGCCGGCGAACTCTGCTGATCATCATCAGCAGGTTGACACATGAGCCCACGAACTCACCCAAAATCAGCCAAACGACGCGCGGTAATTCACGAACGCAGAGTTTTGGTGCGGCCGAAGGTTCGGCAGATTTCCTGCCGAAACCAAAACTGATGCCAAAACTAGATTTTTTGCCGAAATTTGCCGAAACCGAACCTTTGATCGGTCACTACAAATTATACATAAATATATTATATTACTTAGATATTTTCTCACTATGTGGCGCCATCTTTATTGTATATTTTGTTATTATTGCAGAAAAACCGCTTTTCATGCATTTTTATTATTGTTAGTTACTATCTGAAGTCTCCAGCGTTACCCGGGCTTAACCAGAGTGTTTCGGAAATCTAATGTAACCAAGAATTTTCCTCTTAGTTTGAATGTCAAGTGCGCAAAATTTTATCAATCAAGTTTCAGTATTCTACTCTACAGAGTGGTAAAAAGAGATAGGGTGGTTTACCGAAATTTTATGTAAGTAGTGGCCTTCCTTTTGTTTTGAAGGTATATATAGGTATATTCTATAAAATGTCTTTAATTAATGTATAAAAAACAAATCCACGCTGCTCGCCCGATATCCGCCCGCCCGCCACAGACGTTCGTGAATAAATAAATAGATGTATTTGTACTTTAAAACACAAAACGATACTGGCAATGGCCTAAATAATCATTTTTCAGTAGTGCCTTTACCCAGGGTAATAGAACGGTTTGATAAATCGAACTATCCATTAGATTTGACAAGGCTACATTTATTAGTAGATACTTAATTCTTGTAACAACCTTCCCGAGTTATTGTTAAGAATAACCTAGACCTAGAGACGTTGAGGAAGTGAGAAACGATTTTCTCTAAAAATAGTTTATATTCTATAATTATTTGCCTATTCTAAATTCTCCATAAAGCCACTTCTAAAAGCGATTCACACGGTACTTTTTCAAGTTTTCATAATGTGGATTCGAAGTGAAAAAAGGATTTATCTATTACTAGCGTTTACCCGCGGCTTCGCTCACAAGATATTAGGGGGAAATTACTGTAGTGCTTGCACTTATTAATTATACCCCCCCACTTCCCCTCGCTCCCCTACAGCATTTCATACATTCATTCCCGGTACATTCAGTTTTCAAACAGCTCGCGTGCCACCTAAATTTCAAAATGCCAGAGCTCACCAGTAGTAAAAAAAATAATTTTCCAATTTGGTGCAGTCAGTCGCGTACAAACAATTCGGAGATTCATTTTTATTGTCATAGATAGATAGATATTAACTACGATTTTCCGCAAATACGTCAACATCGTTTCCACGGCAAAGATTTGTTTTCTGACGTTAGCTATAACTTTTTGTTAGCGACAGAAAACGTATAATAAATATAATTTATTAATATTTATAATTTCATAACGCCAGAGCTTATCATTATAAAGGGCTGGTATTACTCGCATTTAATGTAGCTTTCTACAGGTGAAAGAATTTTTAAAATCGGTTTGTTGGTTTGTGCGTGAAAGCGTAACAAACAAACACACGCAGTTTTGCATTTATAATATTAGTATAGAAGTATAGATAGATATTTTGGTACCGATTTCTGTACAATTTAAGATGGCGGACATTACTTGATATCTGTCGTCTGTCATTGTTTTACGTAACTATATTATCTGGAAATGTTGAATGTTATTTTTGTTTTATATAAAAAAAATGATAAAAAGACTCAAGCGTGTATTATTGATGACGTAGCTCGGTGTCCGGTTGAAATCCGAAAGGAATGATCTCTTTCACTTTTCACTATGTAAATAATATTTTTTTATCTACATTAATTTTCTCTCTCTTATGTTTGTACAAACAAGTCAAATTAAAGTCGTATTATGTTGAAGTTTTTGTAACTGTAACAATCTGGCGTACAGTAGTGAATGGTAGAAAAAGTTGGGGACGCCCGGGGAAGACTTAATGCAATATTCATGACACCATTGAACATTGAAAACGGTAAAAATAAATATCTAAAATTTCTGCATCAAGAGATAGATTCAGCTAGTTTGATTTTATGGGTTTTCAAGGTAGATTTAAAAGTGCCTAAATGTCGTAAGATGTTGATTGTTTTGCAGATAATTGCGGAATCAAATACAATTCTAGGGTTAATAATATGTAATATTATATGATTCCAGACAGTTGACCCGTACTACGAATTAAGGAATTGAAAAGAATTATCAGGCTAGGCTAGCTTAACGGATCATCTGTTAATCTTACAATAAAACCTAATTGATTTCTTAACAATATTTTTGACTAAATATTTGTTTATCGCCTAATATTATTCCTAACTCTTTGATCGATTCAACTTTTCCAAGTTGTGACGACATACATATTTGGTGCTTTTGCAGACATACTCGTAATTATACGTCGAACACGAAGTAGCTATTCCCGAGCAACGATCAATCGTTACTCGCCATGCGCCAGCTGCGAGCGAAAAATTCCTCGTCGTCGCGACCAACTTTTTCGAATGTTTCATATTTACGTATTCTTGAACGGCGAGCGGTCGCAAGGATAAGTATATTGGTAGCCCTGTAAATGTTGTCTATGTTCCTGATGTTTTTGAGATTTCTATGGTGTAACTTTGAAATGTCAAACATCAAACAGTGAAACGGTAAGTTTGTTGGGTCGGTTGATAATTTTCGAAATGGCCATATAACTAATTATCAAAAGCAGCTGCTCATAGAACTAGTTAGTTCTGATCAACAATAATGAGCGGAAAATTAGCCATTGTAATATGTAACCTTAAAACGACTTTATAACAATATTCGCCGTCTTGCGGGTGCGAAAGTTCGCGCGGGAAAACGATAATACTAGATGTTGACAGCCAATTGCATAGATACGCAAATAAACAACCACTCGCTTCTCCGTTTCTACTGGTCTACCCCACTCGTTGTGGCGAATGACTTTTGGCGTTTGGCATCTAAAAATGTTCCGTCGACTGGCTCAAGAATAACCACGTCGACCAATGTACGTACTTTCGACGGCGATTGCGAGCGACGAGGGCTTGGAAAATAGCTACCCTGTATCTTTGCAAGGGTACGATCGCAAAATCATCGTTCGACGAAATTTAAATTCTCGGCCGCTGGTTAATGGCTCTTAATTTCCTAAAATTATTTCGACGACGCAGATCGAAAATTACATATTTTACAAATACTCATTTTTGGATTTATTGTAGTTTTTCATTCAATTTCCGCTATCGTAATGCTATGGACACAGTGGAAACGATGGTGGAGTCGAGTAGATCTAATAGTAACACGGATATTTATAAAACATGAAATTTGAGGGCAGTCTCTGGGGTTATTCTGTAATAAATTATATATTATTATATTTGGTGTTATCTGTATTTTGCATATCTTATATCTTATGTTATCTTTATTTTGTTTCTTATGTTTTTATTATGTTTATATTATATTATGTTATTTCTTATATTTTTCCAAAAACATGTACTGCACTATATGTAAAAGCCCTATGGGCGTTTAAATAAATAAATAAATAAATATAAAAGTATGAGAATATCATACTTCTCCAGGTAGAAAGTAGCGCTAGTTTTAGATTAGATTGTATTGTAGCAAGCTGCTATTGTTTTATTGGTGTTTTTAGTGAATTTTACAACTTCGTATTTAACTGTATTCAGTTTCATTTCGATGTCAATACACCAGGCAGATAAGGTTTTATCAGTATTTTATCACTCACATTAGTTTTATGAGCCGAATTACCAAATAGGGCTCAAAAATGATTAGGTACCACAAGTATTAACAAACCACAAGCCTCTCATTCTAATTAGCTATAATAACATCTGAGTCCTTCGATTTTTAACCACGATCTACACCCGTAATAAAGTGCCTATTAATCTACTAATAAATTAAAGCCCTTTATTAAATTCTGTCGCAATTTGCTGCTGAACTGTAAATTATTTTTATCACTGGTACGTTACCTGTACTAAATTGCTATTGGCCCATAAGTAATTGATATGTTTACTAGATAGTTTTAACTGTTCAATATCAACTATTGGTTGGCCGCTAAATCCCTTCGCTGCCAAGGTAAAGTATAAACTCGCCTGGGAACTTTTAGAACAGGGCCGCACCTATATAATTTTGTGCCCAATGCAGAATTATTATAGATGGCGCTCTTTCCAGTTGACTTTAACTTCCTGATCACATAACAATATAAATTGTACCATTTTATTATGTAATGTGTTTAAACATTTTAAAAACTGGTATATAATCTATGAGTTCTCTATTAGTATATTATAATCTATAATGTCTGATGACCTAAGTGCGATTCCAGAGGGTAGACGTCCAATGGGCCGCCCCAGACACAGCTGGGCGAGGCAACTACATAAACTGTGTGAGGAGATGATGGGACCGCCATGGACGGAGGCCGAACAGACAGCACAAGACAGGGACGTACGGAGGGGCCTTGTCGATGCAGTGGCTCCCCGACCCTAATAGGATAGGGGGATAAAGATGATGATGATGAGTATATAATCTACTTGTGATGTCTGCTCTATTCACATTCAGGCATCTTGTGAAGTGTTGAGCTTCTTTCAATGAATATTAGGTTCTTCGGTTCCAAGTTGATTTATCTTGTTTATTTACAATGCAATGTTATACATATTATACTGGATAGACATCCTTTTCAGACTGGCTAGGAATTAGGTTAAAGCTCCCCCCACTGACGACAGCGGCTTACTTTAATGAAAGCCATCGGCTCTCATCTTAACTGTTCGTGTTCAAGACACGAACGGCATTAGGTGGTACTGCTCTGACTCTTAGTACTTGGGCGGATATCTGATGGGATGTGGCAGAAGCTCTAACCTATCAAAATCTGTTAACATTAACTGAAACCACGTGTCTATACATTACACCACACTACCGTAGTTAGAATAGCTAGTTAAAATCAGAAAAATGTTTTTTTTTTAGTATTCTTGGGATTCGGTGGCGAACGAGAGGTAAAGCTCAATAAAATGTCACCATTCAAAATTAAATTATATAAAGTTAATGAATTTAAAGTACCGATGGTATTATGATCTATAAATGAATCTGTTTGACGCAAAAACCCAATACAACAGTTTTTCGCACTGAAATTTCTTGGTCAACTATTTTCAGCTAAGATCGTTTCCATCGTTATCATGGGCTTAAGAAATATATCTGAATTTGTAAAAAAAGTTTTGCCGAGTGTTTTTGTATGAAAAGTCGTGCGAAACTGGATAGTAACTACATAATTCCTATCCAATAATTGCTCAAGAAGTGCTTTCTGGGCGTGTTTTGTGATCCAATTACATGCCCCGTTTGGGCCTACATTTTCATTAAAAACTGTATTTCACCATGATTACGAAATTCAAATCGGTTGACGATGTTTCAGTCGAGTGTAAGAGAGACAGACCACGTGCTTAGCGGTCTAGAACCAAAAAATACTAAGTCAGTGGCACATTTGTTTCCATGCAAATCTGTACGGAAGGCACTTTTAGTGTTACATTCTTTATTATATAATATAAAGATAATGTTTTATTTTAAATATAATATTCATTCTTTACTATTTAAAAGCTATTCGTGTTAGACCATAAATTCCGTATTTTTTTTGCGTTGAGACTGGTGGGAGAGACTCTACAGCAGAACTCTCTTGGAATATCGCCTTGCACCCTAGATGGAGTTGGATTCATACGGCCGTTACTCCGAGACACACTAACCCCAAGATTCCTACCTCTCAATAAAACAATTACACCAAGTCCGTGGACATCTTCAGTTTATCTTTAAACAAATATAAAATATTGTTACTGAGGCAGTTCAGTTATGTACAATAAATAGTGTATTTATTACCATTCATAAATATGTAAAAGCCCTGAAAAAGGGTGTTGATCAATAAATAAATAAAATAAATATCTTTTCCTTCCACGGACTTACTTTCCTTCATATTTTTAAATATGTCATATTCCGGTGCTGCAAACCCATTCTGTCATTTGTCGTTAGATAGCATTGATAAATATAAAAACAATCTAACAGCAACGCTTTTGTAGATATAACAGAAAATTTCATATATTACGCACTTATTTTGGAAAAATCCTGGATCCACTTAGATTTTTCCGCCCTTAGTTACCGTTCCATCTGCACCTTTGCAGAATCCGGCACTGCTAGAGATATAAGTTTAATACACGCATATAGTTACTGAAAGTATTATCGGATTGTATTTACGTACCTACGTTTTACATCTACCTATTCCGACTATTCGTGAATGATTTAACCTACATTTGGCAATATGAACATTCGCCTATCAGTCAGATATTTCAATAACAACACGATGTTATTCGGTGTATATTTTTTTTAATTTTGAGAATGTAAAATAATTTGATAGTAATAAAATATAATAACATATTATGATTGAATTTTGATGTTATTTTTTGAAAGGGCGCGGTTATTTGTTGAAATACTTTTATATTTTCAAAAGAACTTTAGTTTGGATAAACGTGATTTAACGTAAAACTACGGTCATTCGAATGTCTGTCTACATTTAAACGTAGAAAATGACGATCTTTTTACTTGCTTTTAAAAATTATCATATTCTGAGACTTTTTATTTCAGTGATTTTTTTAAACCATTTTATTGGAATAACTTTTATTTATTTATTTATTTGTACACGCCTAATTAGGACTTTTACATATGATAAAATTAAAAATACATTTGATTTAATCAAAGAATTAAGGAGATAACACAATTAATATAAGTACCAAGTATAAAAATTTTAACTTAAAAACAACAGAGTAAAATACAGGATGCACATTCAAATAAATTTCGATACATATTGAAAATTTATAAACATTTTAAAGCTACCAAGATAGACATACAGATTTAATAACAATATTTTTATAGGCTGATAGACACATTCAGTACCGTTGGTATTCATGTAATATTTATTCCCTGCACTGTGCAGTCGGTTCATTACTGAGTTTATTTCTGCATTGGTACCTGAATTGTTACAATGGTAAGGTACGTTCTGACGAACCGTTCTACTAGGCACATGAAAGTTTTTAATAGCTTTCGAAGCTTTTTTTTTTTACATAAAAGTAGGAATTTTTTCTCCACGCAGAAGTCCCATAGGAAAATAATTACTCTCAGAGCCTGTGTCATCTTTGAGGATGCTGTGTGGAGGGTATTTTGAGGAAGTTCTGGGATAGAAAAAGGTATGGGTGGGTAGGAATCTGGGGGCCAGGAGTGACGACGAATGAATCCATTTCATTGAAGCACCTTAAAAGTGATTTTTTTTTGAAAAACTCACGTTTAAGGTGATTTTTTTAAAATGTGAATAACTCACAAGAGTCTCAGCTGCTCCCGTCTGGAGCCAGTGAAACTATGGCATCCCCAATTGGGGTATATTGTGAGGCTGAACATAGTAGGAAAGGGAAGGAGATGAGGAAGATGAAGTTTGGGAAGTACCTGACTATTAAGATCTGGTCACCAAACACGGCTTAATCCATTTCAAGCGACGTTTCAATTCTAAATGGTGGTCTTACACCAGGGCGATACTGAGAGTATATTACACAATAAATTAATTGTGAAATAACACAAATTAGTCATTAAAAATTTATTCGCGGGATTCGATCCCGCGACCTACGGATTGGTAGTCAAGAGCCTTACCCCTAGACCACTCTGGTCGTCAAGTAGCGTACTAAGTAATGCAAAATAGTGTGTTTTTGGTTTGAAAATTAGATCGCTTAGAAATATTTTAAATAATATTAGGTGACTTTAGGTTTTAATAGATAGGTTCGTAACGTTCAACTTCACCGTTTGGGAGTTCTTGATGCATCAGAAAAAATACATCAGTTTTATAGTTTTGTTCACACAATGTCCAACATTATTATATAAATTATCCAGAACTTTGTTACAAAAGTAGGTATTTGTCATCTGGCACACGGCTAGACTGAGATAAATCATGAATCTATTTTTGTCTCCATTTATAGAAACACATATTATACACACGGCCACATTCAATTACAACAAAGTCAGTCGCTAAGCTGATTGATCTGTATTACATTTTATTACATTGGCATTCAATCATCATATTATGTAGGGCAGCCCAAGTATTACCTCAAAAGGCCCGGCTCTCAGCATACTCAGCAGTATAAAGAAAATGTCACATGGTTTATTACTGCTGAATAATGTCGCTTAATCGCGGCTTTAAATTCTGCACAAATGTCAGACAAATTAAACGTACCAGACCGCAATCTATGCTCGACAAAATGATGATATAATATTGTACTTAACTTTGGATGCAATTTGTCGTAATTTGATTATTTTGAGACATACACAAAAGATCCTTCCTTTCTTTAATCGACCTCATGATCACAATCGTCATTGCTGAGGATCGTGACCCAAACTCCAATTTCCCTGATGGGAGATTCCGATTATAGAAGGAATTTTCCTTAACCTTAAAATTAACGACTTTTTCCATGTAATCTGAGAGAACTGGAATCGCAAATAAGGAACTGTTCGTCGATTGGTTTAAGATTAAGGACAATTTTGTATCCAATTTCGTAAGTATAATCGGAATCGCTCCTAGTTATCGAAAAAGGCATTAATTTTAAGGTTAGGGACAATAGTTTTCAATGTGGAAGGCGGGTGTGGGTACCGCCGCCCCGGGAACCAATTATTAGATAACCAACCATTCTTTCCAACTCTTGCCATAGGTCACCCCAAGTTGTTCGTATGTGACTTAGGTTTTAATAATTTAGATTTTTACGTGTGATGTCACAGACCTGATGACCCCTCCATACCCCTTGTCACATAATGTCACACTTCTCTACACCCCCCTCCCTTTGATGTGTGCCGTAATTTATGGATGGCCCTTTAGGGGCTGCGTGGAGAGCCGCGGACATCCACAATTCCGACGCACATGAAATTTGATCACTTTAGATCAGCGGTGATACAAACACTTTGTCATCAAAAGACATCCTTTAGCTTTATGCAATACTGACAATGCTGTGCAAAACACTTATCAGCTCTCCATTGAATAATGAATGATACCCGAACTTCAAGTGGGCTTCTATAATGATAATGATAATAATAAGAATGACAACCGTTCATGGGGGCAAGCACTGTACGACTTGTAACAGTGCTTGGCTCCCATGAACACTACCATATGGATATTGGATGAAAGAAGATCCGTAGACGAAACTTTGGAGAAAGACATAAATCAAAAATCGATGTCTGGCAGAAAAAAAACGAGCTAATCAATTTGTTTGAAGACCAGGCAACAAGGAAACTTATAAAACAATAAACGTGGAAAATAGGAAGAGATGGAAGATAATCAGTCATCAAGGGTTTTCTATATTATAATAAACAAGCAGGGCGAAGGAATATTGTAAGCTCTTTAGTGGCTGGATAGTGGAGGCGAACACCAAAGAGTTCTCGAAAAAAAATTACGAACTGATGAGAGTCCACACGACATCGAAAAGATTTGAGGTATTTTCTAGAGATGACCAGGAAACTCGAATGATGGTGATTTTGACGACCAACAATCTATGCGATTTCATCAGCAGAATCCTCCTTCAATGTTTTAATTTCCGTGCTAGTTCTCTCCTCGTTGCAATTCACACATCCAAAGTTTCTTCCAGAGATCTTTCAAGATCCATCTGAGAATTTCAAACTGTTCACTCCTGTCTAAAAGTCTTAATAAGGCAATCGTAATTAGTTACTGATCATTATTCAATAGTACTTTTCAAGGTGAGTAAGCTTTTAAAAAATCTGTCAACAATATAGGTTGACAAGCTGATGGTTTCTTGACGGTACTAGATAGTTTGACTTTGAAGTTAGTATGGATGACCAAGTAACTCACTGCATGACATTGACACAGTGTGTGTCCGATAAATAGAGGTGTTTTTTTATGGGCTTGTAATAATATATTTATTTAAACGCTGTTGAAATCCTTGGCCAGATGTAAGCATAATATATAATAATAATTGACAATGATCTCTGTTGCCATACAACGCAGTATTGATATATTATTGTGTTTGACCTCAGTGTTAGGTAAGTTTATTAGTTGTGTGTAATATAATGCATTGCTGACAGAGTTTTATATATTATCGGTATTAAGTCAGAGCCGTCACTAACACCAGAAAATTCAGAGAGGATGATTACATACAAAGCGATTGCTTCGTGATATTCGGATAACAAGATATGGTAGTATAGATTAACAGATCAAAAGTGCAAATTCTAGGTGGAAGGAGAGAGAGACTCCTCTGATTATATATCACTCCAGAAGATAGGTGGAAACTTGAGTGTGTCACTCAAGTTTGTACCGATTGTATCGGCCAACGTAGGGAATTCCCATCTGGTACACGACCCCACTGAGAGACTGTCTGGGCTCTCACTAACTTGCAAATCAGACCTCCATCAATAGGTGCTCCCACAGCCGCTGTGCTCATAAGCTGTGAAGTAGGTGCAGATCACTAAACGGTTCCATGCAAACTCAGAATTAAGTCAACTCAAAACATCTTTGAAAAGTCATTAAAAGCTATGAAAAAATTAATTTTAAAATATTCCATAACCCCAACCTAACGTAAACTATTTAACCAATTATTTTTATCACTTTTAATGACTTTTCAAATGAGGTTCTGAGTTGTCCGGTCACCCACCAGATATGGTTAACGATCCCGCCACATTCATTCCCCAGCGGAATTGATGAGGTCAAAGGGTGACGCCTGAGGCCCTACATTTGTCCGTAGGCCCAGATGTCCCCCTCTGATCCACCCCACCAAACGAAAAAAGAGGAAGGGCTTCAACCATGTTCATGGAGAGTGAACTTGGTAGTAGTAAGACCCAATACACACGAGAGACTATTTTACAGAATCCGTGAACGCACCCCTAGGACAATAAATTGGGATTTTTACGTAGAAAACAGACGATAGAATGGTAGTGTTTGAAGGGGATTCGAAAAATTTAACTCTTTCAATCTGTCACCCAACATAGACTTTCTCCAGGGCGATGTGACTAAAAGAGACATGCTTTAAATATTTTTTAATTATTTAGATTAAATTTCAAAATTATGAAGGAGAAACCACATTATATCCAAAGCGCCAATAGGTTGAACAATCGTACAACTCGGCAGAACAAGCAAATCAAAGTTAGTTACATGTATTTAAAAAAATATTGTAATAAGACAAAGCACAGCAGTGCAAAATACACGAGTTCATAAAAATCCAGATAAGAACGAGTACACAAAAACAATAGTAACCTAGTTGATAAAAACCTCAAAGAAAAGCAAGGCCGCCTTCTCTTCTCGCATAATATAGCCGTAATATGCAGACACTGCGCAGCTACATACAGTTCTTACCTACATTATACTAGCAATGGCAATCAGCAAGGAAAGTTCAATGGCACTGTCGACATTAGAAAGGTGTTGCCATACTCTCTGTTATACGGTCTATTCGTAGGTAGATTCGTAGGTATTCGTATACTAGACTTTTGTCTGCAGTGTGCTGTCATGAGAGGGTCTGTTCTAAGTTCTGGAGACTTGGATTTATGGACACGTAGTTACCACTGGGTTTGTAGATTTCTAATAAGGTTTCGTAGAAAGGTGCTGTCGTACTCTGCTGTTCGTTCTGCTCTTATGCGCTACAAGATTCAAGATTGTGTTGTCTGTGGTGTGCTGTCATTTTCCCGTATGTTCTACGTTCTGAAGATTTGGACGTATTGACACGTGGTTACTACCGGGTTTGTAGATTTTTTATAGGGTTTAGAAGAAAAGTATTGCCGTAATCTGTGGTTAGTTCTACTCGTACACGCTATAAGATTCTAGACTGTTGTCTGTAGTGTGCTGTCATGTCTGATCTATTCTATTTTCTGGAGACTTGGACGTGTTGACTCTTAGTTACTACTCAGGTTTTAGTTTTTTTGTAAGGTTTACCAGAAAGGTATTGCCGCACTCTCTGTTGTACGTTCTGCTCCTGGGTGATACATTTGTAGACCGTTGTCTGTGGTCTGCCGTCATCCTCTAGTCTGTTCCATGTTCTGGAGAATTGGACTTGTGTGCACGTAGATTCTAATAGGTTAATATCTTGTGAATTTCTAATAATTCTTTATGAAAATAAGGGTATATTTGAAAGGTGTTATCGCATTCACTTTGCTTTTGTACAATCTGCTCGCGGTAGAAGGAGGTGGGGCATCTTGTTACGGGGGCGTGTTGTTACTTCATCGATAAATCACACACGCATATTTTACGGCATATTCAGGTTTACAAAAATGGAATTAAATCAATAATATCTGAAGCGATGGCTGTCAAAATGCTTGCCAAAATGCTTGTCAAAAAAAAAGTCATTTTTCATCGTGTTTCAGTTGATTTTTCTAACATATTTGTATATGTCATTTTTCATCGTGTTTCAGTTGATTTTTTTAACATATTTGTACACCAGTGAAAAAATTATTGAATTATCAATGCATTCAACATGTTTTAATAAAGTGAAACTTAAAAATACAGCAATAGAAAAATTTTCGGCAAATCAACTACGCAGTAACTACTGCGTAGTTGATTTGCCGAAATAGACTGAATAGGCCGAATAGACTGTGTTTGACAATGGATTATTTTCAATAAATAAAGCAATAATCGAGTTAATTGGTATTGTGGATTTCAGATTATGAATGTATTTGTCTGACGTGTTGCCGTTATTTTTGGCGAGTACGTTAAAAATGTCATTTTAGTGTAATGAAATATTGGCTTTTCTGAACTAAAATTTGTGTCAAATTTTAAAACGAAAACTGAAAACAATTGACAACATATCCAAATTCAGTTTTCTTACATACATTTGTATATGTCATCATGAATTAGACCCTTTAAAAGAAATTTCATAGAATATATTTAATTTGGGCGCAAAATTCAACTTCCTACGAGTTTATAGCTTTCTACCTATAAACTCGCGTAGGAAGTTGAATTTTGCGTATTATCCTGAGAATATTTCCTTTTATTATGTTTATGATTTTTCAATAACTTTTTTAAAAATCTTAAAAATTTGGGATGGATGATAAGGGAAAATATGATTATTTAAATATACGAGAATTCATTGGCTACGTAGCTTTATTCGGTTTGTGTGTCTCCGTATTAAAATTCAGTGGTACCATTTTTTAATGTGGCCGAAAATATTCAAAATTAACACCAAAAAATCACGATCCATCCGAGGAAAAAGTTTTTTTAGTCTGTCGCTCGACTGGTTAAGCCACACAATGACACGTTAAACCCCAATTTGAAATCCCACAGTCCCAATTTCTCCAGACCGATGGGAGCAGTTAGCACTTTTGGAGTATTCTCCAAAAAACACCAAATGTATTGTAATACGACAAACTTATAATAATTAGATAATAAACTAAATATCTCTGCAAACTACTGAACATAAATAAATGTGTGTTTTTGTGTTGTTTTCAATACGAAAGTCTAACTGTACCTCTCTGATGTACTGGGATATCCCCCACAATTCAGAGCATTGGCATCTTTTCAACATATTAACACAACAACGTTCCGAATCGATTCAGCAATAAATTTAAAGTGAACCAACATTATCTTGCATTAATTTCTGACTTAACAGTTTATTAATCTGTTAAATCTAGATTTAAATGAGATTAGAAAATTTTCGAATCGTTTTATACCAGTTTATACTGAGTTAGAAGAAAAAAATTTGGAATAAATTCGCGTCATTGTTTTGCCAAACGGCGCGGCGATCTTCTTTGTGGTATGAATAGAATTACTACTCGGTTTCGCCTCGATTAGCGATTTATCTTCTTTTCTGAAATATAAGGAACTCACGATATCCTATAATAATTTTGAAAATTCAATATTTTTAATAATTTTTTTAATTTTTTGTTTAAAAGGGTGGGTCATAAACATTTTCACTTTTGAAAAAATACAGATTTTGTTTAAATAAATGATTATTGATAAAAACAAAAATATGCTGGAAAATCATTTCGTAAAAATAATTTCGTTGAAATGACCGCCATCTCGCCGCTGAAATTTTTCAAATCTGGCCCTTAGATTTTCGAAAAATCTTCGACACAAATCTCGGGGTATGTTGACCATTTCTTGTTGGATGTTCTCTTTTAATTGGAATAGAGTGCTGGTTAATTTACGTAGACTCTACTTGTAAGAAAAAAAAATATATATACACATATATCGCATAAAAAAAATCAGCTGGGGTTAGATCCGGGCTACGGGGAGGCCATCTCCTCTGCGCGAGATCAGTTTGTTAGGGAAAATTTCTTTAACCATGGGTATACTCTCATTGGAAGTATGGCAGGTTGCACCATCTTGCTGCGTCCAAGTCTATTATTGTAATTAATGAACTGCTGCAAATATGGTTGAAAAAATTCTATCGCCAAAGCATCTGAACGCTTGCACGTCGACATATTCGGATCGTCTCATAGGGAAGTGTTTACTAGCGCCATATTCTCTTCGCCCCTCCTGCTTCATGGCCGCTCTGTTTGTTTTCGATTGAGAGTGTTACCAATTTCTTAGAAGTTTTTATATCATGATTTAATTAAATTAACACGGGGCACTGATTCATACTCTGTAATTGGTGATGCAAATGAAATAGGCGGCACGTATCATTGTTTTGTAAAACAGAATAGAATCATTATTGAACAAATAGAGCAAAATCATTGTTTTTGTAAAAATGTTTTTCCCAGAAAGCGCGTTGCTCTCCCGTAAAGCGATCCATTGAGACTAAATTTCCAAGCAAGGAGCCGCGCATAAGTGACCCCTCTCTCCTCCCCCGTTCGGAATCCCCGCTAGAACGACTACGAAGATGCAAATTTTTATGGCTCAAAATTTTTCTTTAGGTTTCTAATCGGACAGTCACCTTTGACGGAATGTATTTTTAGTTTTTTTATTCGTTTTTTGATATCAATGAAAAGTCATACACGGAAAGTGCTTTTTTACTTTAGCTCCAGACAAGTCTGTAATTTTCTTTGAGATGCTGTGTGGAGGGTCTTTTTAGGGAAAGGAAGGAGAGGTAAATCTGGGAAGCAAAAAGGTGTGAGGGTTGTGTAGGAATCTGCTGGTCAGTGTGTCCAGGAATGACGGACGTAAAATCCATCTTTCCCGCTGCGGTGCAAGGCGATGGTTCAAGATCGTCCAAAGGTAAACCAGTTTCTCCGTATCCGGCAAACGCATCCGCCGTCAAGGCCTAGACAAACCTCACCCGATGAACCCAGGCACCCCTGCTAAGTCACTTAACGTAGCGAACCACTAGTGTTGATTAACCAATAAATGGTTCCTCAAGCAGCGGTATCCATACCCGACTGCCAAATTGAAATGCCAAGCAGAAAATGCAAATGCAAACTTCGCCAAAACAATGACGCCAGAGCTCTCGGCTCAAAAACAAACAGATTTTACGCTAGCATTCCCTGATTACTTGAACAATCGCAGAGATACATTATTTGAAGTAAATTGTACAACAATGGTGGCCAGTGATCTTTGTGCTTATTTCGCAATCAAGTCACAAATCACAAGAGCGATCATTAAATCGGTTGTGCAATTCGCCCAATATGGAAATGGCAACCCCGATTAGTCATCGATTAAATGTGTTTTTATTTTTCTATGGGTTTGACTGCGTTGTACAATTATTTGCCAAACAATGATTGATGCCTAGCCGAAATCGCTGTTTTCACAACAACTGTCGATTTTGTCTTAAAGTTCGTCAGGTAGAAGAGATTTATTGTATTGACCGTGAGGCTTCGATTTAGTTTCTTTAAAATATTTACCAAACGCAATATTATTTATTAGTGGGTGAACCAGCAAATACTCTGGAATGGTGAATGCTTGAGTCGTGAAATTTTCGCAGCAGCGTTTAGAATTCCTAGGTCAACTTATCGACCTATAGTAAAAGTCAGTTCCAACATTTTTATTAGCTTTGAAATAAAACTTTGCTGTAATTAAAAACAAGGGAAAGCGAAATTTAACGGCTACCGTTTTTGATGGGCAAGGCTCTAAACAAGAGATCCGGAGCTCGCGGGTTCAAATCCCGACGCCTTTTATTTGATTGATTTGTGTTTCCATAATTTAATCATTTAATAAGATATATTTGTGGCACGTTCCAAAGTAAAAGATACTCTCAGTATCGCCCCTGTGTAAGACCACCATTCAAATTGGAAACGTTGCTTGTAACGGCTTTGGCCTTGTTTGGTTACTAGATTTGTACAGCCAGGTAGTTCCCCAGCTTCCTCTTCCCCATCGCCTTCCCGTCCTCACTTACCTTCAGCTTCACAATATACCCCGATTGTGGACGCCATAGTCTCACTGGTTCCAGGTGGTTGTGAGCAGTTGGGACTCTTGCAGTATTCACTTAAAAAATAAATAAATTAATAATGTTTGATATTTTTCTACTTTAAAAGAAAATGTATTTTTGGATTAGTGTTGTAACAACAAGAATGTTATCTATTTATATAAATTTTAGTGTCTGTGGCGGTGGGCGGCGTGTATTTGATTTTATATCAATCTGCAATTTTATTTCAAATTATTACACACTTCAAGATAACAGAAAGGTAACTATGTACTTAATATTAAAAAAAAACTGCATAAAGCCCGGGCAACACACAGGACTTTAGCTAGAGCTGCTTAAAAGGCAAATTGTAGAAAGGGGATTCCCTGTTAAAAAATATTTTTAACGCGTCGTACCTACCTATTTAATGATTTGGCTTCTTTACTAGTAGCTAAATATTATGGCATTCACCCTCTTATCCACATTCATACATGTCTCCATGACTTGCTCAAGATACCACGCGGCAGATCAGATGTTCTTGCACAATAAGAGGAATAGTACCAATGAATGGAATTCCTAAAATAATCGATATATTTCATTAATTTTATACAACGTAAAAACTTTTTTCTATGCCTATCTTCCACAATTTTTAGAGTACAGTAAATGGACGATTCAATTGTGTAACTTTTTTTTTAATCATCAGAAAATAATCGCTTTCCTAATTATAAGAGAGAAATATGATATTTTCAAGACAAAAATTCCACGCACTTTTCAAAATATATTTAAAATAGCAGTAAAAAATCAGCTCCGCTGGTTTTTGTTGCGAGGCCCTGCGGGCGGCTTTTTTTCGGCTTCGCCCAGTTAGTGTTTGTGACTTGTGACCACTTTATAAATCCAATAGGAACTGGTTCCAAAAATAGCCTATTCCTCGGATAGGTATTTCCCCTTAGGTGTTTCCCCGATAACTCCATTGTAACCTAGTGATAGTTACCGGGACAAAGTAACCGAGATAGGCAATGAATATATAGCCGCTCGATATTACTGAGTGTTACCGTCAATCTTTCCATATTCGAGGATACTGCTAGTTCACTAAATCGTAGTACTTATTCTTGCCAGGGGAACGTCCACACCAACCTGCCGACGGAAGTGGCGACATCTTGTGACGTATTTTTTAATTTAAAACTGAATTACAACGGCAGCTTCGTTTTAAATTCCACTTACGTTATTTGTGGCGCGGAGGGTAAGGCGTGGCGTCAGACGTGCAATCGAGATCGGGTTCTGAAATTCAACCACGCAGACGGAAGGCTTTAATACTGTTTGATAATACTAACTGAAGTCCCCGACGTTGCCCGGGCTTATCACAGAGTTTTTTGGAAACTTATGTAGTCAGTGATCTTTCTCTTGTTTCGAAGGTCATGGTTGAAGGACGCCGGAGGCTTTGTTGGCACCCAAACCCGAATCGCAGCGCCATAGTTAGTTAAGGGTAGTTGAGATTAAATTATTAAATTGTCCAAGGATAAGTCTCCAAACTGTATATTTCTTTTATAATATATGTTATATTTCATTCCCAAAATCCTTTATTTTATTTATCATTCTAATTATCATTCTAACGCAGGGGTTCCCAACCTTTTTGTACTCTAGAGCACATTCTAAAATATCGGTAGGGCGGCGGGCACCACCTATTTTTAATCGACAAACTCCTTCCATAACTTTTCATTTTCCGTAATTTATTTTCTTATATTCATAATTTATTAATAAATAATAAACAAAAACGTTTCAAAATAATAAAACTCTAACAAATAAATAAAAATAATTCACATTTCTAATTAATGTTTATGAAAAAATTCTCTCTCTGTCGAATAGTGGCGGGCACTGACGTGCCCGCGGGCACGGGGTTGGGAACCCCTGTCTAACGTAAAAAAACAGTGCCCATGCTCTGTAATGCAGTTCTCGTGTTCTCCTGAAAGCCTGGCGGCGCCCGCTTCCAATACCAAAAATTCTTACCCGGCGCCTTCAGCAAAAATGACAAACAATTCACATAACGTGCACATACATCTACTTTCCCATTAACTATTTACGTCAATTAACTATTTACCAAAGTGTGCAGATCATCAAATTCGGAATTAAACTGTTGATTTCTACAAAAATCAAACAAACGCCGCACCGATGCCACTTATCTTTATATAAATAGATTTTAACTGTTCCTTTACCGTATCATCGTTCAAGAAAAGATTTAAGATTAACAACTCGTCTGTTCTGTACAGAATCCAACTTCAAGGTTTGGTTAATCTAAATTGGCACGATTCGTGCAATTTTGGCAATTTTTCGGGGCCATAGAAGCATTTATTTAACAGTTATGAAGATTGTACCATTATCACGATCGAGATAATGTCTGGGTTAGCCGTGACCAGGTTAGCGATCGCTCCCACAGATCGGCACACATAACTTTTCAATTGGATTCCATGCAGCATTCGGTTCCATGACAATTCAGAATTATTCAATTTCAACCCCCCTTTGAAAAATCATTAAAAGTTATAGCCCTTAACGTAATCTAACGTTACCCGTGTAACCAATTTTTAATATTTTTTCATCACTTTTAATGACTTTTCAGATATTTGATTCTGAATTGTCCGGTCACCGCAGCGTTCCAGGGTGAAATAAATCCTTGAGATCGTTCTCCCCGCGAGATGTCCTGTAAAAGCAAATGTAGAAAATCACACAAATCTGACAGGACATCTCGCGGGAGAACGATCTCGTTCTCACAAAAGATAGAGAATAGCTCTTCTGCTAGGGTGGAAGATGTTCTCAGTATCGCCCTGATGAAGACCACCATGAAGAAATGAAACGTTGCATGAAATGGCTTTAGCCGTGTTTGGTGACCAGATCTGAAAAGCCAGGTACTTCCCAGGTAACCCAATTGGCGATGTCATCATTCCCACAGGAGTTAGTAGGGAGCAGTCGGCAGTCTTCTGCGGTATTTATAATAAAAAATTTAAATAACATAGTAGGTAGGTAACTAAAAATTAAAAAAAAATGTTTTTAAAATGTAAACATTTTCTGCAAATCTAACAAAACCGCTGAAACTACTGGCAGCTCGTCCTTCTTCCGAGGGGGTTTTAAATGTTACACAAAAGATAAAAAAACATTATATTTTATCAATCGTAAATGGTTGTTTATCAGTTGTACAAAATTTAAGACACATTTATTAGTAAGGGTATAAAAATATTGCTCCTTGTATCAATTTTCACTGGTTTCCCATTTGTATCGCTTTATAAAAACGAAAATGAAAAAGTTTTATAGAAACCTATTCGTGATTATTTTGGCAACTAATTAACAAAAAAACATGGCGTTTGTAATTCATCTTCTGGCTGCCTAAAAAGTTAGCTGCGTCAAGCTGCATAGAGTCGAACGGCGAATAATTTCATTGTTGTGTCGGGAGAACAGAACATAGCTAGCTGTAGGTGAGATCGGAATGGAAAGTTTGCAGCAGAATGCTTCGAATTCCTCGTTGTTAGTATTTATTTATAATTTTCCAAAATGCGCAGTTGTATGAATACTTTGTATTGTGATTGTAAAAATACAGAAAAAATGTTTTTATAAAAGATTTTGGTGTTATTTTAACAATAGGTACCTATACACTGTATCAAGGGCAAGATTAGCGTTAGATTTAAACAGATAAAATAAAACGATTAGGAAATACAAATTAATGACCCAATGTTTTTTATTACGTTTAATTAACGATTATAATTTAAGTTCGCGGTGGTTATTTTCTTTTTTTTTACATCTGCTCCACACACGAGGCCCTGAGGAAACTATTTCTCTTCGGGCCTGTATCATCTTTTCGGGTGATGTGTGGAGGGTCTTTTTCGGAAAAAGCAAAAGAAGAAGTTCTGGAAAGGAAAGGGGTATTTTTTTAAATATGAATACCGCACAAGATTCACAACTGCTCCCGTCTGGAGCCAGTGAGATTATGGCATCTCCAATTGGGGTATATTGTGAGGCTGAAGGTGGTGGGGAAGCACTTGGGGAAGAGAAAGGTGGGGAAGTACCTAAGTATCCGGATCTGGTCACCAAACACGGCTAAAACCATTTTAAGCAACTTTTCAGTTCTGAATGGTGGTCTTACACCAGGGCGATACTGAGAGTATCTTCCACTCTGGGACGTGTCGCTGATATACTATATATTATTTTAAATTATTTAATTGTGAAATACCACAAATTAATCGCATAAAATTTATTTGCCATGCCGGGATTTGATCCCGCGACCTTCGATCTGCGAGTCAAGAGCCTTACCGCTAGACCACGCCGATGGAATTTCGGGATCAGTGTGTCCGGGAATCCATCCTTTCAACTGCGGTGCAAGACGATTAATCGAGAGCTGGAGAGGTCAAAAGGTCTCCCTCAACCGGTCGCTTCCGATTCGGCCCGCCACGCAATAGACTCAGACAAACCTTACCCCATGAAACTGATCACCCTCAATAAGTCACCAAAGGTAGCGAACCACTTGTGGTGACCTATGGCAGAGGTACTGGTAATCCGGTAAATGGTTCCCCGGGCGGCAGATACCCATATTCTCCCAAAAAAATCTTGTTCACATTACTCCACCATAATTTTGTTTTGGGCTGTTCTTTCGTTGATTCATGAACATCGATATATAAGCTACAATATATGTATTTCTGATATAACAGATTAGACGCGTCATATAAGCGTCCATAAAAAGTGATCCACATCAAATGACAAAATGAGTTACATAACTCCGTAATGACAATGACCTTATGTGTCTTCGACAGACTGTTATACGACACCTGGTGTCACTGTGACGAAATGTCATATGTTGACTTTTATGTCTCATCAGCTCCTCCCCACCGACGTAAATATGACTTTATATATAAATATGAGCTCATTGTCAGGTCTATTAATAGATTAAATTTATTCTTACAGTGGTGTTTTGTGATATATCAACCACGTCATCATATACCGAAAGGTTAAAGAAATCAAAGCTTAGTAAATTTGAGAGCTTTTAAAAATGCGTGGCCATAAAGGCTGAAATATATTCCCACAGCTAATAAGATTGATGGTTGTAATATATCATAAGTAGTCTATGATCACTTTATTTGTCTATAGACCATTCGGGTGACATGGTATCGCTTTACGAGCGTGCCGAAAGAACCCGAAGGTAGGTCTGTCGTGAGTCGTCCCGGCTATTCTGTGGCGCATCAAAGCAGCGAACCCATGTACCCTTCCTTCTGCGAACATCTGCGAGGCACTGCATCTCCAAGGTAGGCCGAACAGTGCCCTGTACGCGTGGTTATATTATACTCGGAGTGTGTTCATGACGCCTTGTGTGTATCTTGTCCATAGTTCGCTGGTGTAAAAGCTCATGCAGTAGGTCTGGAATATTTGCTTCTGCACCTGTTGAATCTCCTGGCGAGCATGTTGGCTCGCACGCACAGTACTCTTCTTTGGCGTTCTATAACATTTTTATCACCAGTGATGACATGCCCCAAATATTTTATTTCCCTGCAGATTTTGATGGTTTGATGGTTTAAAAAACAAACATGTTTCGTAAGCAGTGCTTAGGTACTTCATCAGGGTTTACTTTTGAGTGGGAACCAGATTTATCTAACCCAGAAACACCTACCTCAATAAATTTTGATATAATTAGTGGCCTTAATTTCTCTTGTGGATCCACAAGAGAAATGGTGCAAAAATGTCACTGACTGGTATTCCAGAGACGGCAAGAGAAGTAGAGGACGCCAACAAATAAGATGGGAAGACGACCTAAAACTCACGGCTGGACATCATTGGAGAAGAGTAGCGCGTGACAGGTCCCAGTGGAAAATGTTAGAGGAGGCCTATGCCAAGAGGCAAACTGAGCTTCGGGATATATTATAAAAAAATAAGAACATGCCAAAATTCATACCTAACAGAAGTTCAGAATAAAAAGGCTTATTATTATTATATATTAGTGGCCTTAATAATTTTTAAAATTATAACATGATTCATTGATAGGGTTTTACATTGGCGGTTTGGCTAGACTGGGGGTTGGTAATGGGGATCAGTTTTCTCAGGTTCTAGTGTCGACTCAACTTAATTTTGTGAATATTTTCAATAAAGTATTTGAATTTCTTAAACCTACCCAATGAAACTGTATTTTAAAGAAAGTATCTGCAGGTAATGAAAGGAAGGAAGCCCCTAATCTAATTACCGAGGAATGC
Organism: Glyphotaelius pellucidus; assembly: GCA_936435175.1. NCBI lineage: Eukaryota > Metazoa > Arthropoda > Insecta > Trichoptera > Limnephilidae > Glyphotaelius > Glyphotaelius pellucidus. The sequence goes on from OW386555.1 coordinate 31,619,212, forward strand.
TGCTACCGAAAATCGCTGGCACGGAAAATTCGGCGCCGGATTTTCTCGTAGCAGATAATCCTCTACGGCTGTTATAGTCTGATGTAATATTATATTGATTTTAGTTTGTTGTAAAACATCTAGTCTGTGCACAAAAGCAGTAGAAAGATAAATTCAATCTATTTTTTTAAGACGTTAGTATATTTGAATAGAGTTGTTGCAAACAAAAACTTAGGATTGTCTGTATTGGTGCATTTTTATTCACGTTCTTGTGAAACGTCACTGAGAAAAAGCCTTTCGCCTTGTTTATGCATGCTTATTTTTTAACGACTCGACAAGTCTTCACTTCGATTCTACCTTGTCTTAAGCCTCGATTATATTGAGCGAGTTTACAAGCCACTAGCCGGCGAATTCACTATCTGTAGAAAGGTGGGTGAGGTCCGGATCTTGGCAGCAGATGAATCTGCACGGCAGGCCGGATTGGGAAAGAATGGTTGAAGGAGCCCCTTTGACTTCTCCAGCCGTACTCTCCCGGAACATCAACATCTCAACGGAAGGGATGGATTCTTCCGTCCGTCACTCCTGAACCCACTGACCCCTTTCCTTTCTAGAACTGTACTTCCTTTCCTAAAAAGTCCTTCCACACAACATTCCCAAAGACGACATTATCCCTGAGGGGTATTATTTTCCTCAGGGCCTCTTGTTTGAAGCTAATGTAACAAAAATCTGTTCTGAAGTCGAAAAGCAGGTTTTCGTTTCTGTATGTCGCAGTGCCGTAACCGTGGAAATTAAAAAAGCTTTTGTTAAAATTTACTGATTTTGAAATTAAAAACAACAAAAGATACCATTCTAACCTATTGTACATACATTTAAAAACCTATATGTCGTGAATTCTGACTATCCGTGATTTTTCACGGGTCTGCGCTAGCGTGTAAATAAAAATACAACTTTTCATTGGTTAAACAATGGCCCTAAATTAAAATATCCTCTGGGGTTGAACCTAAGGACTGTCTGCGAGCTTTAAAGCTTATTTTGGCCTGCCAAATCAATGCCTCGGTGGCGCAGTTGGCAGCGCGTAAGTCTCATAATCTTAAGGTCGTGAGTTCGAGCCTCACCCGGGGCATGTTTTTTGTAAGGGTTCGTTTTTTTATTTGTTCTCTAGACTTTATGTACGGGTTAAATCTTCCCCACAGGAAAAATTTAACCCTTCCACACACTTTTCCACAAATGATCATCTAGTCAATCCACGCGATGTAATTGCATTGAGTAAGAATAATAAATTCAAAACTATACAAGAACAACACGTCAACCTACCAGAGACCATATGGGAAAATACTTCACCGACTCCAGATATTTTCATATCAGAGGGTTCGGCTCAATAGAACTCCTAACTGGACCGATAAATCCTACTGATCCCTCAATATAAATATTTAAAAAATCTTTCGTAATAATACATGTGTTTAATATGACTGATTTTTGCATCTTTATATAAAGATTCTTTGATAAATCTAATAAGCCTAAATTTTTAATTAAAGAGCTAGGTATAATGCCAGTAGCCGAAATAACAAATGGTAATATTTTTATAGTCCGAGAATGCCAAATTATTTTAATCTCATTTCCTAAATCTGTATATTTTCTGATTTTTTCAGAAACAGATTTTTGAATATTACAGGAATTTGGAATAGCGACATCAATGATATAAGTTATTTTTTTTAATTTTGTCATGTAAAACTATATCGGGTCTATTATGACGAATCGTTCTGTCTGTTAGTATAGTTTTATCATAATATATTTTATAAAATTCATTTTCTAAAAACGAATTTGGTTCGTATTCATAATATGGTACTACATTACGGCAGTCGATCAATTATTAGATTTTAATTACAAGGATTTTTCTGAAAAAATATCGTTTAAAAAGATCACATCTGTTCGTATGGTGATTACCACCTATCTTTATTTATTATAGATTTACTTTACCCTAAGGGCGCATTTCAAAAGTATAAAAGCATACTTTCTGATGTGAACAACAGAGACCCAACTGCATGGAAGTGGGAGCCAGTGGAACTATTCTTACACACGTACATGTAAAATGAAAACAATATATCGATCATCCAGTTGATTAGTCAGACATCTCCAAATACTAAGTTTTGAGATAATGAGGGGAGCAATATTCTAATGCTCACCGTAAATCAATATTATTGTATTTATATATATACGTGTCTACATTTACATATAAAATTTGCTGAAAAATAACATCGGGAGGCATAACGACCGGTAAATTAGTAGACATTTTGAAATATCCTACTAGTTACCCGGAAAACATAAACTTTTTGTTTGATTCATTATAAGATTTTCTTCATTATAATTGATTTGATGGTGTTTTTGATTAATCTGAGTATTAGGTGTACCAGATAGAGGGTACACTTTTACGTATAACTGCATACTCAACTCAATTTCCGATTTTCGGAGATGTCTGACAAATCAACTGGAGGATCGATATTTTACACTTTATCAAATCTGGAATAAGGAATTATTTGTTTGGGGAGGAGCAACAAACTCATACGGAAATCGCACTGAAAACCATATTAAAAAGTAATTAAAAAAAACATAAAGTTATGGACGAAGAAAGTTCTAGAATTCAAAATTAAGGTTAGCTGTGTTTGAAAAAGTTCTAGAGGCTTTTAAAAATAAGTGGTGGAGTGTGTCGGTGAGTCTAGCTAGAAGGTTCCGGAAAGTTTTAGAAGGTTCGATAAAGCTGTACAAAGTTTTGGGAGGAGTGGCGGAGAATGTCGGTGAGTCTGGAAGGTTCCGGAAAGTTCTAGAAGGTTCAATAAAGCTGTAAACAGTTCTGAAAGGGGTGGTGGAGTATTTCGTTGAGTCTAGAAGGTTCCGGAAAGTTTTAAAAGGTTCTATAAAACTGTAAAAAGATCTAGAAGGATTGGCGGAGTATGTCGGTGAGTCTAGGAGGTTCCGAAAAGTTCTAGAAGGTTCGATAAAGCTGTAAACAGTTCTGAAATGGGTGGCGGAGTGTGTCGTTGTGCTTAGATGGTTCCGGATAGTTCTAGATGGTTCGATAAAGCTGTAAAAAGTTCTGGCAGGAGTGGCGGAGTATGTCGGCGAACCTAGAAAGTTTCGGAAAGTTCTAGAAGGTTCGATAAAGCTGTAAACAGTTCTGAAAGGGGTGGCAGAGTATATCGGTGAGTCTAGGAGGTTCCGGAAAGTTCTAAAAGGTTCGATAAAACTGTAAACAGTACTGGATCGAGTGGCGAAGTACGTCGGTGAGTCTAGAAGGTTCCGAAAAGTTTTAGAAGAATTATTTTTTTTCGATAAAGTTCCAGGAAGTTTCGGGAGGAATGGCGGATTATGTCGATTAATCGAGAATGTTCTGGATGGTTCGCTAATGTGCTGAAAAGTTGGAGAAACTTCTAGAAGTTTTCATAAATAAGTGGCGGAGTGTGTCGGTGAGTCTAAAAGGTTCGAAAAAGCTCTAGATGGTTCATAAAGCTGTAAAAAGTTCTGAAAGGAGTGGCGGAGTATGGATGGCGGAGTTATCAATGTGGAACGTTCAACGTGGAACACTCTCGAATGTTGTCCTGAGCGAAGCCGGGTAACCCAGCTAGTCAATAATAAATTTAAAAAATAAGTGGAGAATTTTTAAATACTTTCAGCTTCACAAATCCTACAATTATAATATCCCGTGATTTTCCACGCGTCTGCGCTAGTTAATAATAAACGCAAATAGGAAGCGTCTGTTATATTTTCAATCAATTTTAGATAAGTCGCTTTAATGTCAAGACCGGAAGAATGTTTTCCTTTCCAGGAAGTCGACTATCCACTTTATCCAGTACTAGTCAGTCTAGGTTGTCAGTATCTGTCTGGTAGGAAGTATGTCATGGTCTTGACGTGCTATCATAAGTGATAACAATACAATTATTCCTTTTGTCTTACAAGTTTTATTTTTCACGGGTTTTTTCAAAGATATTTATTTATAGTTTGAAATTGCATTTAGATGTGAACACTCCAAGTTAAGTTGTTACCAGATGAAAATGCTACTAGTGAAATAATAGAAATAATAATAAGAAAAATAATAATATATAACATAATAATATAACGTAATTGGTGTACAGTATAGAGAAAAAGAAGCCAGAAAGAAAAAAGAAATGGAAGGAAAGAAAAAATAAGAAAATAAAAAAGGAATAAGAGAAAAGAAAATAAGGAATAGAAAGAAAAAAAGAAAAGAAAGAATAGAAAGAACAGAAAGAACAGAATGAAAGAGAGAGAAAAGAAAAATGAAGGAAAATAAAAAAAATTAAAAGACAGAAAAAAAAACAAACAAAACAAAAAAATTAGGAAAATAAAAAAAAGAAAGGAAAAGAAAGAAAAGAAAGAAAAACAAAGAAAATAAAAGAAAGAAATACAATAAAAAAAAATAAAGAAAGAAGAAGAAAAAAGTAAGAAAAGATAGAAGAGAAAAATAAAGAAAAGAAAGAACATAACGAAAACAAATAAAAGAAAGAAAAAAAATAAAAGAAGAAGACAAAGAAAGATGTAATATGTAGATGTAGTAGATATTAGACAAAATGCGATTTAAGTAAAATTTACAAAATTTTAAGAAACCCCCGACACAAAAAAAGGCTGATAACCTTGAAACGCCTAAACAGATTTTCATGAATTGTAGCTAAGAACCATCTCTATTATGTCAGCTTTCAAACAAAAAAAAAACTGCATCACAATCGGTCCATTTGTTTAGGAGCTACGATGCCACAGACAGACAGACAGACAGACAGACACACAGACACGTCAAACTTATAACACCGCTCCTTGCGTCGGGGGTTAAAAATACGACATTCTTACGGCTTTGGGAAAATAGACGTACCTACTTACACAAAAAATAAAAATAATTAGGTGTCCCCGAAGGGGTGTTTAGAGAGGAAAAAATTAGTAACAGGCAGGACTACTTTACTACATAAGAGTTTGCAATTAGGGTAGTCCAAGTGAAACTCACCTTTTCAAACTACCTACTACCAGACGGCTTTTATTAAAAATATTTTTAATGCGAATTTCCACTAAAGACGCCCTCAGATATATGTATATCAATTTTTCTTAAACCTATGGCCGTATATCCTCTCTACATACCCGTTTGGAGACACTGAATTATAATTTATAAATAGGTATAGCGTATTTCCCTAAACAGTTTAGCAGCGGTGCCCGGGTTCATGGGGTGAGGTTTGTCTAGGTCTTGGAGGTGGATGACCAGGACACACTGAACCCCAGATTCCTACCCACCCCTTAAACCCTTTTCCTTCCCAGAACTCTCCTCCCCTTTTTTCCTTAAAAAACCCTCCGCACAGCATCCTCAAAGACGACATAGGCCCTGTGGGAAATTATTTTCCTCGGGGCCTCCTGTGTGGAGCTCATGTAAAAAAAAAGATTATCTCCTCTTCTCTATGGAGACAAAAGATGCCATGAGTAAATGCAAAATATATGGAGTAACAGAGGCGTAATGAAGACCATTAAGAATGATTCAGGCGTCGATTTTCCCCGAATTTCTAAATGCAATACGTCTAATTATGAACACTTAGAGCCAGCTAAAGAAAACGGATAGACCCCTTCGAAATGAGGTGCTCGAGAAAAATGCTCAACATTCAATGGACAGCCAGACGCACTAATGTATCAATTTTGGAAGAGTTAGGCATCCACAATAGGCTCTCTACTATCTGTCTACAACGTATCGATACTTTGGACACGTTATTCGCCAAACTGAGGAATCCAACATGGAAAAACTCTTAGTCACTGGCAAAGAGGAAGGCAAAAGAAGTTCAGAAAAGTCACTAATGCGCTGGAGTGACCAAATTCTCACTGTTGTCGGTGTCCACAGCTCTTCACGCAGCATAGAAACCCCGAGGAGAGGAGAAGCCTTGTCCACCATGGAAATTGGTGTAGTGGTCATGATAATCAACAAAGGGGAACCGTCTTACGAAGAACGGAAATTTAAATTTCTTACATAAGTTTAAAAAAGCTGAAACAATAAAATTATCTCTTTTCGAGTATTTTCAAATTTACAAAAACCTGTTAAACTTGCTCCGCCCTTTTCCAACTATAGGTCATTGTATCAGTGTAAATCTATTTCATGTAGACAAAACTTCTCACCAATATTAAATGGGCGATTAACACATAATTATTAATCAAATCGAGTTTGTCATACCTGCGTGGGTTTACCTGTCGTAATGTATGACAGAAGACATCCTTGGAGAAGAAAAACTAGGCTAATTGCTTCATACTATGAAATGACATGAACATAAAAGGCTCATTACAATAACTCTACACTTCTTTTCAATATCATTTATAGTTATGTCGAATGGATTGTGATTAATTAATTGTATCGAATCAAATTATTACAGATCTTATGCATGTTTAGTCCTCTTCCATACAAAAACAAATAATGCTTCGAACTTCTAATTGAAGAGTAAGTATATATGTTATTCTTAACCTTTCGGGTATTTTTGTGCCTTTAAAACACATCGATAGCAGTACGGTATTTGCAGCACAAAATGAGATGAACTCGAAGTCATTCTGTCTCCTTTTTGTGTGACGCTTTGTACTTGGATTTGAAAGATCACCATAGATACTTCCAAATAATTGTTATACATTTCAAACAGTCATCGACCGCTATTGCTTGCACTGTTGAGGAAGATTTGTCAAAGTTTGTGTATTTTTTGTTAATTATTTTTATATGAAACGAAAAAAGAGTGAAGTCACGACATCCTTTAAAAGTATGCTTGTGTAAATAAATGAGTCTATTAGTTCCGCTCACACTGGTAATTTTACAGTTTACAACGTAAATCGATAAGTGAGTTAAAAAAAATACCGCAATTTTTCAAATCCAAATCTGAAAAGAGTCTTTCATCTGCTTTCAAAAATAGTATTTCATTGGGAATACAATCATCAGCACATGTACCTGAAATGTAATGTCAACCGAGAATTTTTCTAAATAAATCATGAATCTGAATAATAACTGACTTGACGACAGTCTTAAAATATAAAATATATATATTAATCCGTAGAGCTATAATGTAATATAATTAATTAAAAAAGGTCAAAAATATTTTTTCACAATGATCGATTTGAAAAAACCATCGTCACCGATGACTTAATACCATTCGACAAATAGAAAGAGCGAATGAAAATTATTATTTGCTGATTGGCGAGCGATCGTCTTTCTTTTACTGCATAACATCGTGTATATTGCCATTTCATTATTTTAAATAAGTGATTGCCAGACACTGATAGATATTCTTTCTACAAATTTTGGTCCGTATTACCTATGGACCATGTAATGTAAAAAGTTCTTATTAAGGCGACGCTTCCCGGCCCAAAAAGAAGAAGATGGAGAGATTCGTAATTACGAATTAGACAGAGCGCGCCAATATTTTCAATGACAAAAATGATGCGAAAATTGGGAAAATGCTTAATAAAACATGACTCGTTTAAAATAGAGCAAAAATCTCATGGAAGGTATCTTAAGTATCATTGAAAGAAACATTGTATCATCAGAAACATGTATTTTCACAAATATAACTTGTATTTTCAAATATAACATATATTTTCACAAATATAACTTTATTCTATAACTTGTAAAATAATAGAAATAGACTTGTTTTAAATAATTTTTGGAGCATACTTTGCGATTTTTTTCTATCGAGGGAATTTCATATAATTTGCGTTTCGGCATGGAACGTATCTAGATATTATCTTCAAAAATAACATATATTTTTTTAAGAGCTTAAAACTTTAAATGTTTAAGGGAGATATGTAAGTAATCGGTCTAAATTTGGATAGCGGCGGCTTAATGTGTGAACACTAGGTATATACGCAGAAAAAATCTTTAATATTCATTCGGTATAGAACCCGCAACCTCCCAATACAAAGTCAAATGCGTAAACCACAATATACGAAGGCCATTTTAAAAGCCTTTGAGTCTTTTATTGATACTTTGATTTGAATTGATAATTTCTTCCATTGTTTACATTTTTATTTTACGTAATCTGATTAAACGTATTTATATACATAAGTAATACTAATTGGTCTAAGTTTGACACAATCTTTTATTGAATTAAAGAGATCAAAACTGTTTCATACTTATTTCTATTTAATTAAGTATTTATGACTTCTTCAATATTCGCAAATTCACTTTGTGGCGTCGTTTCAATAAAATCACATTTTAACTATAACACCATACGAGAGAATAATAATTATTCTGAGTTTGCCCTGAAAAATCATTATTTTAATTAATTTTTTTAACACAGAGACAATAGGTTTACAATTAAAACTTAGAAGTCTTAGAAATCAGAGTGTTAAGTAATAGACATTTTTTTAAATTGTCATCTCATAATTTTTTTTTGTTATTCAAACGACTTGGTTACTCTTTGATTATTTTGTGTTAATTTATAACAGTTTAAAATATATAGACATGGCACGATCAAGTGAATCAGATACTTGAGTCGGGCCATGTCAAAAGTCAGAATAATAGAAGAGTATGTATGAGACGATGTATAAATGTGAGTGAAGCAAAGAGTGTGTGTCAGGACCGAGTTGTTTGGCGGTCCGTCCTCTCTGCCTACCCCTGCGGGGAAACGGCGTGATGGTTAGTTAGTTAGTTTAAATATATAAACGCACTTATTCCATAATATTAAAAAATACATAATTTTTGTATTTTATTTTATACTAGTTGGTTTCCGACATGCGTTGCAATGCCATATTCAAAGAAACAATTTCTCCCTTCATGTCCTTTGCCGTGCGTCCCCGTACTCCTCCTGCGTCCCCTTCCCCTCCCACGTCCCCTTCCCCTCCCGCTTCCCCTTCCCCTCCCGCGTCCCCTTCCCCTCCCACGTCCCCTTCCCCTCCCACGTCCCCTTCCCATCCCACATCCCCTTCCCCTCCCACGTCCCCTTACCCTCCCACGTTCCTCTTCCACCTTCCCCGCCTTCCCTCTCCCCTCTCCCGCTCCCCGGTCCCGCCAATCCCCCTCCCGCGTTCCATTTATTCAATCTCAGTACATTCGGTTTTCAAACAACTCGCGTGCCATCTATCTGTGTTACAATTTTTTTTTTTAAATTTTCAATTTTCCTATATTACAAATATTCATTTTTGTATATTATACGAACAATCAATAAAATTTGGTATCTAACGTAGTACCTATTTAAAATATGTATTATTCTTGATTCGATTCAAAGTATTAGGCGAGTACTTCAAATAATTTCATTAATTGAAAGAGTTTCGAAAATTGAATTTTGGTTTGAAAATCGATGGTTTGCAAAATAACATTCTCAAATTGTGACCTTTTTGACAGTTTTGTAAGAGTTTTTGTAATGATTAAGAAAACTTTTCGGATGTATTGTCACGTGGTTGTAATAATCCAGAAACCTTTGCGAGGACGGAAAGAAGGTATTTTGAAAGTTTAAAATATTTCATATGCTGTAGCAATTCATAGACATTTCCGAACTCATACAAACCCAAGCATATTTTAATTATTATATATATATATATGTATTTTATATAAATGTTTTTTTTCGTGATGCCTTTAACTAATTAATCACGACTAAGTAGTCGAGGCCGTTCATAAATTACGTCACACGAATTTCATGATTTTTGACCCCCCCCGTCCCTGTCACACATCGTCACATTTGTGAGACCCCCTCCCCCCTAGTGTGACGTCACATATTTTGCAATTTTACATCTAAAAAAAATTGTTTTTTAATCATTTAGATTTTTACATATGACGTCACAGAGCTGATGACCCCCCCCCCCCCACCCCATACCCCTTGTCACACAATGTCACACTTCTTTACTCCCCCCCCCCCTTAAGGTGTGACGTAATTTATGGATGGCCCCTTATTTGTCTATACTTGTTTGTCTTTTCTCATTTTTGTTGATTTTAGTTTTATCCTGACGAAGGAAACACGTTGATAATTTTGATTAAATAATTGAATTATTTTCAGTTAGAGGTTTATTAATCTTTAGAAAAGGGTTTGTTTGTTATGGTGAGCTGTATGTTAACCTCCTCAGATTGACAGCTAGCCCTTTTCAATTGTCCCTTTCAAATTTCGTGCACTCGGCCTATCGGTAGGTCGTTTACAGCGCCACATGGGGCAGAAAGTCCCATAATCGCTGATTTTAAAACGCACGTATGGGATTCATTTCGGACTCCTCTCGGGCAGTAGGCATTTTTGCACGGAATTTGAAAAGCGCGCTGTGTGTGGTAAATACAAATTTTCTTAATTTCTTATCTTCTTGATGGGAGTTCACTAGCAAAGCAGAGAAAACCCAACTGCACGTACAATGGCATCCTCCATTTCGGGAAAGAAAAGAGGCTGATGGGAGTAGGGCAGGGAATATTGGAGAGTCCCTGGATATTGAGGAATAGTTGCTAAAACACTTAAAGTAACGTTTCGTATCGGGCATCGTGGTTGAATGTTGGATGTTGGATGTATCCTTGCCATATAACTCCCCAACACCCCTGCCATAGGTCACCCCAAGTGCCTCGCTACGTTTGGTGACTTAGAGGGGGAGCCCGGATTCATGGGTTGGAGTTTGTCACGGTCGTGGTGGCGAACGCATTTGCCTACCTACTGCACGGCAGGTCGGATAGGGAAAGTCTGGTTGAGGGAGACTTTTTGACCCCTCCAACCGGACTCTCTCGTTCCATCGCCTTGCACCGCAGTGTCAGGGTTTGATTCACACGTTCGTAACTCCTGAACACATTGACCCCCAGATTCCAGCCCACACCTCATTCCTTTTTCCTTCCCAGAATTTCCTCTTCTTCTTTTCCGTGAAAAGATCCTCCACACAGCACCCCCAAAGATGTCATAGCCCCATAAGGGAATTTTTTCTTTAAGGCCTCCTGTGAACAGCAATTGTAAAAAATTAATTCCACAGCGCAACCGAGTGCATAGAAATCATTTATAAATCTAAATCTGGTCGCGTTATAAAAAAATATTTCCAAATTTTAAAGACAATAATGAAAAGTGAATTATATACAGTTGCTAAATCTATTGTCAATTTAGCGTAGGTAATTCCGGCAGTATTGAGTAATCTTTTAATTAATGTAATTGCGAAAATTAACAGTCCCGTCAGACGAGCGAGAGAGCAACGAACTTGACAAATACAAACAGCAACAACAGCAGTAAAGGTATTTGGAAATTTGCGTGAAATCGAAAAGAGTTGGTATTCGCGCGACGTTTTTAGAATTGCATAAAACCACAGAGACGAGTGACAGTCCTCGCTAATGTATTGCGAAACTTTATGTAACCGTTTCACACAACTATACTGTAATTCGATCGGACTTTTATGTAACAAAGTAATGATACGTAACATATTATAAAATGAATGATTTAGTCGTTTTATAATACATAAAAGAAAAACTTTGATATTTGAATTGGAAAAGTTGGAGAATTTCGCTTTGTACAAATTTTTAAAATAACACCAAGCTAAAAATGTGTATACGCGCGTAACAACCCCCCCCCCCCCCCCCCCGAGATCCACTCCCCAAGTTCCTCTCCCCTCACCAGGATTTGCCACCCCCCTCTTGAGTACCCCTCCCGCATTTCATACATTCATTCCCGGTAGATTCAATTTTCAAACAGCCCGCGTGCCACCTATTGCAAATTTTTTTATAGAAATTTCATAATGCCAGAGCTCACCAGTATATATATGTAGAAACCATCGCTAGCAGACACACATCAAATCACCAAAGTTTCATCGCAATCGGATGAACTGTTATCAACGCATAATTTCATGATTCCAGAACTCACTTGTACATAATCGCGGGCACGCGCACATCAAATCCCCTTCGACTTGGACTTCGGTTGAAAAAAAGAACCTTAAAATATGGAAATTTTTCACAAATTAATGCACGAAGTATCCTTTTTTTTTAATTATATGTACCAATTGATTAACCTTTTTGGCCTATGTTTTCCATGTTAAATACATTTATTGTATTTTTGATCGCTTTTGCAATGCACCTATCTAATACTAGTAGGAAAATTTGTTTTTTAATAAAATATAGCATTATGGAATCTGCAGTTGTTGCTGCATCTAAATTTATTGCTTTTACAAAGCAGTTAATTCTTATTTTACATAGATTATTTATAGAATTAATAAGATCTTTATGATCGCGAAAGGATACCAATCTATTAGAGCCGAATATGTAACATTTTCGGTGACTCTAAAGAGTGGTTGACCCAGATACTATAATGACAGTGGTAAATTGAAAACAAAAAGACAAAAGCGCAAACCGAAGGGGACCTTCGACTGTTTTTTAGTCACCATTTTCTTTATTAATATTCATGAGAGTTCTTCTGGAGATAGGAGGGGCGAGAATTGTGAATGTACCAATGAAGTAAAGTTTTCTAGATCACCCTGCAACGATTTAAAATTTTATTTGAGCCCCCCGAGGACTTTTACTTTTTTTTGTGCTGTAATTATATAATTTATAAAAAAAATACAATGAAAATAATATCAATAAAGCATAAGAGTAACATAATACAGGAAACAGAAAACATAAACATGTAACAACATAAAAATATATAATAATCTGACAATAACACCTAATCAACGAAAATATTTTTAAAAGTGTATTAAATTATTAACAACAATAATCCATACTTACTTAATATTTTAAATGCGAAACTGCTCGAGTTTGTTTGCTACGCTTTCATGCATTAACCAATAAAAAGACTTTAAAAATTCTATCACCAATAGAAAGTTAAATTATATGCGAAGACTATAGGCTGTGTATGATGGTAAGCTTTGGCGTTATTAAATTTGTTATACGTTTTCCTTCGCTAACAAAAGCGAGTTTTTGCTAATGTCAGAAAAAAATATCGTTTCCATGGAAACGATGTTGATATATTTGTGGGCTCTACGCTGGTAGGTACTCAGCCCCTACCTACTGGTCGGCTACTGCTCCAGAAAATTCATATAATAGAATATGTTTTGTTTTTTTTGGACAAGCTTATGTTTTTGAATAAATGTCAGATGAGAGTTCCTACATTAAAAATATAATTCGTAACGATTATAAAGACTGAATAATAAAAAGTGTAATTTTTTCAAACTTCCAAATATTTAAATAAAAATAAACATCCGAAATGTTTGTAAGCGCATAAATTCCGAACGAATGAACAAAATTGGATAATCCTTTTTTTATTTGAGCTATAGCATTATGAAATTTATATGGCAGGTGAGATGTTTGAAAACTGAATGTAAGGGAATGAATGTATGGAATGCGGAGGGGGTGGGGGTGGAGGGGAGGGGGAATAATTGGTAAGTGCAAGCGCTACAGTAATTTCCCGTAATACCATGCCAGCGAAGCCGCGGGGAAAACCTAGTGTTTACATAAACTGGGTAGAAACAATTATCGTGATTTATTCTTAGAGTGTTATGCCGTGTCACGCTTCTCCGTCTTTAGCTCATTAGCCTTAACATTTGCCTTTATGTTGGACACTGTAACGCTTGTCTGGTTCTTAAAACTCACTCTGATCTGAAACTTGATCTGATTTTCAAAACCTTATGGTTTCCCGTACCTTGGTACCCACCATGGAGGGGCGACCCTGTATACTACCGACATTTGTCGGATAACGCCATAACCTCTAAGATCTATCTATATGTATTAAAGCCACCTGTGTCTTGAAGCTCAACTATCAAACTTTAAATATTTTTATAATATGGAATCCATCTATTAAAAGGTAGAAAATTATGTACTTGAATATAATGGTCATTTGTAAATGTTACCCACAGTACTGGCAATATCCTTTACAAACCTTAAAAAAAACCTTTCGACAAATTTGTCGATTGATTATGTTGACTGAAGATTTTTAACTCCTAATCAAGATTTATATGTATTAAAGCCACCTGTGTCTTGAAGCTCAACTATCAAACTTTAAATATTTTTATAATATGGAATCCATCTATTAAAAGGTAGAAAATTATGTACTTGAATATAATGGTCATTTGTAAATGTTACCCACAGTACTGGCAATATCCTTTACAAACCTTAAAAAAAACCTTTCGACAAATTTGTCGATTGATTATGTTGACTGAAGATTTTTAACTCCTAATCAAGATTTTGTAAATATCCTAGAATTATATTTTTATTGTTTTGTTATTTCTTTTATTTTTTTTAAAAACTTAAAAAAAAATTCTTTTTCTTTATTTATTTATTTGATGGTTAAATAATTTAGATTTTTGGACTACCATGCCAGGCACACGCCTGTGTTACTGTAATCGATTTTATATGTTAACATTAACATTTTATACATTAACATTTTAATTAAGCATATACGATAACACAGTATTAACGAACTAATCAATAATATTCGATAACACAGTATTAACGAAAATAAAAATGAAAATGAGTATAAAAAATATAAAAATAGTATGAAAGAGAAAAAAAATTAAAAATCGTACGAAGGAACATAAAAAGTATGTAATTTAAAAATATCTAAAATCAATGTAAGTTTTGTAGAATAAGCAACAAAATAGAGTTATTATAGTGATGATATATTATGTCCCGGTAAGACGAGAGGTTCTTGGTTCGATTCTCAGTTGCCAACTTAACCTTTTGTTTTTCCGTGTCATGTTGCCTGTCATATTTTCGTTTAAGTTATTATTGTTATCTTCTTCAGTGATATCCTAGAATTAGTTAACCATTCTGAAAAAGTCTATATCAGGTGAAACCGGGCTGATGATAAAGGGACGACCAATGAAATATCGCCGGAAAATTATAACATTGGAATTGGAAACACCCACACGGACTGTAATCTAAAGAGGTCTACCGGTTTTTGGTGGTTTGGAGCCCCCAAGAAACAGTAAAGCTGGAAGCATTATTTTTTGTTGATGGTCTTTGTCTAAAGCTCTTAAAGAACTAAATCCAACAGAAAGGGGTCATTCAAATGCTACAAAGGCCAATCTGATGTACCCTATACCAATGAGGCGTGTAAAATTAACCGCATTTACCAAACCTGTCTGCTGTCTGCTATAGGTAAGTCCTTACAAGGTAATAACCATGACGTATTATGTGCATGTTAATTCGCCAGTATAATCCAACATTATACACAATGGCATATCACCGTCGTAATAAATCAATAAATTACCATCGATTCTCTAAAGATATTATATTTTATTGATAGCTATCAAAACATGGACAAGAAATACCAATGACTCGCGGAATAATTTGTAAAGTTCATGGAGAAAATTAATGTTCATCCTGTGGAACTTACGAAACTATCTTCACGCTTCGGTGGCAATAATAACAATAATAATAATATCGTGTGAACAAAATTTGATTGAATATTGCTTAGAATTTCAGAATAGTTCTCTTATACTACTCAAAACCCAACTCATTGAGAATCAATATTAGGAAATCGAAAACAGAAGATCTTTTTACCATCAGTTTTCAGAATTTGTTATTTTCAAAGGAGATTTTAATTTTAAAGAATGCTTCTGTACTAGAAATAGGTTAATTTGCTTTGAAGAAAAGGGTAATGCTAATAAATCTAGGTAAAAAAAGGTATGTGCCAAAAATTTGGAGAAAAAACTCGTCGAAGATAATATTGTTAATTCTGAATTAAAAATAAGAGATTGACAAAAATGATTTAAAAATAAGAAGTCTTAATGGACGGGTTGGTTGGGGCGTTTGACCCGTAAAACGAAAGATCTCGTTTTTTTAGGGGAAAGCCTGAGCTATAAGGTAGTGCCACCATATTTTGACCAATAATGTCGGCGTTGCTGAAAAAGAGGAAAGGTATATTCTTGGACAACTCTCGTAGATTGTGAAAGGGAAAACTGATGTTTTTTTTAATCTATGTATAGTAAATGTGTGCTACATCATTTTTTTAAAATAAATTTTGTTAATAAAATTCCTAATCTTGATTTAATCCATTTCTACTTTGTTATTTCTCAGAATGTAGGTACGAGTGTGTACATATACAGCCTCCACTTACTCGAATTAAAATTTTATAAGAATATTCAAAGAGATCTAGCATTAATGTTAGAATCATCATCAAGACATAGAATTATTTCTTCTTCATTCGCAACAAACTTATTAAGTGGCGCCATTTTAATTAAAAATTAGTACCATCTTAAACAGAGCAAACTTATTTTGGGACACCATTTTAATTCAACATTAATAAAATACTTACTTTTAACCGCTTTATTTAAAAAAAAAATAAATTTAAACCCTTTATTGTTTAAAAAAAACAAAATGTTTCGTAAGCGATGTCTACTTCATCAGAGTTTATTAAAAACTAATTACAGCAACAGACATGTTAATGGATAGGTGGGAGTGTTAAGAGGTGGAAACTGGGTGTAATTTATAAAGGGATCAAATTAATCAACGGGCTATTTAAACGTGATTAAAACCAAATTGTTTATTAATTTTTAACAGAACTTAATATAAACAAAATGCAATTGATAACGGGTAAAACCCTAAAGAATGGAAAACATTCTAAACAAAAATAGAAGAATAAATTTCCTAAATCCTATATTTAATTTATCCTGCGTAAAAAGATCGGTAGGAGAAAAAATGGAGGAAAATATTGGACTAATAGCTCACTTAAGTACAGAGTAGGTAAAAATAGGGTGAGTGACGTACTTGAATTACTTTTCTTTTCTTCACCATTTCCTGACATTATTTGGAGTAAAAAATGTTAATGAAATTTTGGTCTCCTGTGACTTTTGTAACAAAAAAAACATTAAAAAAATATGTACATATGTGGATGAAAAAAAAATTCTCAGGACCTGTGTCATCTTTAGGGTTGCTTTTTGGAGGGTCCTTTAGGGAAAGGAAGTAGTGAACACGGGTCTTAAAGAATTCAAAAGTGCAGGAAGGAATGAATACAGTTGCCGGCATATCGTTCCACAGCCGAGCTGATTATCTCAAAGACGAGACGTAAATTTCGGAAATAGGTAAGAGGAGTGGGTTGGAATCTAGGGTCGCAGATTGAAAAAGAATAAAACGGAGAAAAAACACATATTTAACTCATTTTTGGATTTATTATTTTCCTTTACAACATTTCAAATTTCCGCTGTCGATATCGTCTTCGGTCCTTTTTCATATTTTTTACCTAAACGAATTTATTCATACTCCTAGAATTTCTTGGACGATTTTGTAATTAATTGTATTCGTGTCAATTCTAGTGGTCAATTATGGTTTTTTTTGACTCTTGTATGTCTTAAAAAGAAAGAACTTACCCTAACACAATAAAATATTATGAACTTTAACAAAACTTAATATTTTTAGCATTTTAAAATACTACGCAAAAAAAACACTGCACAATATCCAAGGAGATCTGACTCAGGCCAGTAGAAATGTTTTCAAACACGATTTGTATCTGTTACCGAACGAATCGTTTGATAATTTGGTTCAACGATTTTTAAAAACACCAAACATGAATTGGCAAATTGGTGTGTGTTGGTATCATTAAATTGAATTGCTTCATTGGATAAGTATAAGTTACGCGTATTTGTATTAGTGAACATGAATTGTTTCATGGTGTGGGTGTGTTTAAAAAATGTAGGTATTGGTGACGCGTATACGCATACGATGCGGTTGCACTTGACCCAGTTGCCGGTTCAAAAAAAGCTACTTTGCAGTCATCATACGTAAACGTCATGTGTGAGGTTTGATGATGTGTGTAAGAGAGAGTGTGTTAGTGCGGCCAATGATACGATAGTAATCATTATGTGCAATATGTAATAGTTGTTTTAATGTGTCTGTAAAGACACTGTGTGTTAAATGCTTTAAAAAATCTGGTTGGTGTGCAAAAACTTTTTAAAAACCTTGTCGTTTAGAGGTTGAGAGAAGGATTTGGTATCGTTATTGGAGAGACAGCATTGTTTTTTGTAAATTATAGTTTGAACGCTATTATAGGTATCGTGGGAAATTATCAGTACGAAATAATCGACTAGTTTTTATCCACTGGTATGATTAAATTGGGAAATAAATTGAATGAATTAACAAGAGTATTTATTTTTTTGTAATAATTGTTGTGGAGGAAATAGACATACTACAATGCGTGTCCTACGGTATTATAGGATGGGGAGGAGCTTATGGTGTTATTTTAAATCCTCTCAAAATAGTTCAAAGATTGATAATTAAGGTTATCCTGAAAAAAATATTTACATTTCTTACTGAAAAATCTGTTCAATGTTCAAAGTACCATACAATAAAAAAAAATATATATAATAAATATTCAATTCTACAAACATTCAAAGAAATACAGCTAAAAAATTTACATTTCAATACATCAGTAAGATATCACAACAATATTAAAAACCCAAAATTTAACACCAAGCACATTCAAAATAACTGTTTGTATCTAGGTTTAAATTATTTCAACAACCTCCCTCTAAAACTAAAAATTATCGAAAATAAACATGAATTCCAAATTAAATTTAAAAATTACTTAAAACTGCTATAAGAGTTCATTTCTATAGGTAATAAATATTTCATTTAAATCTTGAAATCTATTTATTGATATAGGTATCTCGAGTTTTTCTTATATATGTTATTAGTTGCAATATTATTGTTTACTTACTCAAATGATTACATATACTTGAGCTCGAATTTCCTCACCAAACACAAGAGCCTTGTGTCTTTATGATGAGGAAAGGCTATTATTATATTCATTTTACAATTCTGTTTATATATTTTTTTTTAAATATGTAATTATTTTAAAAACATACAAATAATAAATAAATAAAAAATAAATTAAATTAAAAAAATGTCTCATCTTTTATCTCACCATTACTAATGTGTAACAAAGAGCTGCAGCATAATTGTGGTAAAGAACGTACGTTTTTTGCTTTTATTGTGCCGTCGCCGCTCCGTAAACGTGAGAATACTAAAAGCGCCTAATCATTGATTTATTCCGTTTGAATCCACATTCAACCATCGTCGACCTTCTCAAATCGAAGGTTCTTTAGTCTTTAGTATGAACACCAAATCGAACGATTACTTAAACGTTAGGTTGCATTTTGCAATACTGCATTATTTTTTATTATACGGTTTTATTTTTTCTCCGCAATGCAATTTCCATCACACGGCAATCAGAAAAAGACGTAGGTACGCGGACACTCCCAAATTTCATGGTAATTTCGAAATTTACTTTTCATTCAATTCAAATCTTATATGAATCTACACAAACTAGTCCCAGCAAGAGCTAGTACGACGTCATTGAAGTTCATCCTCTTTTTTCTCACGCGTCTTGTTTTAAAATGGAAAAGACAGAAGATACTTGAACGATGACTTCACGTACGATCTCTCGCTGTGAATAGTATATATCTGCATTTACAGGGTTCCATTACTGTTGATCCGCCGACAATTAGCCCCCCGGTTTACTGATATACAATATGCGGTTGAATTTGGCAGCCCCTTCTGGTCTGGAGCCCCAAAATACCTGAAAAAAACCCTTGACTCTGTGCAGAAACGGGCGGTCCAATTGATAGACTCTCCTATATAGTAATAGACACCCTGAAAGCCTCTAGGAATCGACAACTCTTATATCGGCCTCCTGCTTACTTTTTTAGACATTAACTCCACACACGAGGTTCTGAGGAAAATAATTTACCTCCGGACCTATGTCATCTTTGGGTTGCTGTCTGGAGGGTATTTTTGAGGAAATAACGGAGAGTAAGTTCTAGAAAGGAAAAGTAAGAGGGCTGTATGGAAATTTTGAGGGTTTGTGTATCCAGGAATGACCGAGGTACGAATTAATCACTCCCGCTGCTGTGTACGGCAAAGGATGTCCCTCAACCCGTCAGAACCGAGGCAAATATATCCGCGGCCAACACCCGAACAAACTGCACCCCAAGAACCAGGGCACCCCTGCAAACCACTAGAATTAAAATAATGTGTCTTGCATTTTTTTTAATATCATTCACTGGCTAGTATAATTATTGTGGAAACGTATGAGAAATTATAGAAACAAATATTGTATCAGGATCATCTGTTATCTAAAGAAAAAAAATACCTTTCGATGTTAGTAAGCTTAAAAAATTACGAGATATTCGCACTAATCAGACAAAAAATGTAGGACCACTTATGAAAAGAGTACCCATCAAAGAATGCGTGTGTACGAATGAAACAGCTACAGTGTGTCCATTGGACCTGGTTCAGTGCGCGTTGTCTCAATATCGTACCTTCACTCTATTAATAAATTTAAGCATGTTTCAAATGTTCAATAAGAAATAATTATTTAATAAAATAATTTTGGTAATTACTTTCTTTATCTTATGTTTGATGAGTTTTATAAGTTCAGCTGTTTTATATAATAATACCATGATAATAATAATATGTTGTAATATCAGAGAACATTTTAAATAGAATAAAAATATGTATTAAAGGTGACGTGTTAACAAGGATCGAGCTAAATTATCAACACAAGAATATCTATTTATTAGATTCACATTTTTATTAGCAAATCTTTGAATTATATTTATTTACAAGCACGCATTTACTTGTTGATAAAGTTATTAAAGAATAAGTACCTAATTAACATGTTAAATTACTACCTCATCCCATGCGAATTTATTACGTGCCTTTTATGAAATGAAGCATTTAATCTTTATTTCAAAGCATTTATTAGTGTGCTTTTTTGTTGCTCGTTTTTATAGCTGGCAATACCATAATAGTCATCCGAAAGACACATACGTCAGAGAAATGTTCTTGGAATATGATAATGAAAACATTCATTTGTCAAAAGATTTTACAAAATTGTAATTTTTTATTTATTTTTAAAATATTAATTCTTTTGAAAAATGGGTCACTGCTAGGCTTAAATTCAGGATTTCTCCCGGAGTTCAGCTGGTTTTCAGCACTGCCTCTTATATGGTTCAACGACAACTCGGAATCATGCGGCTTCAACACCTCTTTGAATAGCCGGTTCCATGCCAACTGAGAATAAAGTCAACTCAACACCTCTTTGAAAAGTCATTAAAAGCTATGAAAAAATCATTTTAAAATAGCTGATAACCCTAACTTAATGTATCCTTATTATTTATTATTTTAACTTTATGAGTAAAACCTCAAACTGTAATATTTAATTAAATGAAGACATTATGAGCGAAACTCAATCTCATCGAAACTCTCATACATAAAGATGGCAGCCAATAAAAATATGCGTTAAGAAAAATGAAGATAATATGGGTGGTTCTTAGTCGAAGTATGGTACAGTTAAAAGTGACCGAATTGGATATCGACACCTTAGCTCAGTGGATAAGAGCGCCCAACCCGGAAAGTAGGGAGGTCCTGGGTTCGAGTCCCAGAGGTGCCAATATCTTTTTCTGATGTTTCTGTTTCCAGATTTTCGATTGAGTTTCGCTCATAATGTCTTCATTTAATTAAATATTAATTTTTCCTATTTAACCATTTTTTTGTATATATTTTTTCATCACTCTAAATGACTTTTCTGAGATGGTTCTGAGTTGGTTTCATTCCGAGTTGTCCGGTTACCTGAAAAGTCATTGGCCCTTAACCTAGCGTAATGTAACCTCTTTAATATATTTAAAAAAATTTTCAATACTTTTGACTTTTCAGATGTGTTGAAGTTGAGTGATTCTGAGTTTTCCGGCCACCCTCTTATTTTAAGGGACGTACTTGATTTACTTTACAGTGATTCCTGACATTATTTGGAGTAAAAAATGTAAATGAAAGTTTGGTCTCAGGTGACATTTTTTGATGTTTTTTTCTATATAAACTTTAAAAAAAAGTAGGTCAATTGGGGACGGGTAAGAGGTTGGGCGGTTACTCGGCAAGCGAGAGAAAATTGTTTTGTTTGAATTGAAAAAAAAAAGTGAAAAAAGAACTGTCATCAAAAAAGTCACCGGAGTCCGAAATTTCTGTTTAATTTTTTACTCCAAATAATGTGAGGAATCACTGGCCAAAGTTAGTCAAGTACGTCCCTTAACACCCTGTATATTGCCATGTGTTGAAAAGCCCAATAAGCTTTCAAATAACTGCTTTTGGGCTGTGTTAAAAGCAAGAACTTTGCCCTCTACAGAGTAAAAGCTCTGAAAGTCTTTTTTTTGGGTACTTGGCTGAAACTTAGCTTCGTTTATGTGCACTAATCTCTATATGGTCAAGCAGATTACTCCCTTGTTAAGTCTGTAATGATAAGCATTATTTTTATTTGGTTTTAGCATGCTCTGTATTTTCTTTTCACTAGTATATTAGTTTTTTAAAGCCCTGTGTTTATAAATACAATGGGATTATTTGAAGCCTCCTTCTTTCCAAAATAACAAGCAAACTAAGCAGATCCTTTAGAAACGCGGGGACCAAGCCGTGTAGTTTTAACTGTGCAGGTTTAAAATTTGCACAGCCACCATGAAAAAGTAATCTGTAAAAATAAACTAAAATGCTTTTTCACTGATTTTTCTTTATTTTATTTAGTTTATTGGGGACACAAACAGTTGTACATATTTTTTATTTTTGTAACCTTTTCCGACAGGCAAAAAATGTCTAAATTTTGATGGGCCTCACTAGTAAAGCTCTTAATTATGATTCCGCGGGTCTTAGCGACTTACTGGTTGAAACGCAAGCGCGCGAAGGTACTCTGCATAAGCTGCTCCCGCACTTTCGATCGACACCGGTGTGGTTCCCAAAAACAAATTTATTTGCTATCAAGATTTTTTTAAAGACAAACTCACGCTCGTATGAAGCCGGTCGGAAAGGGTTAAGGTAATTACATATTACATGGTTGCATGAACCAGCGAAGTTTCCGCAAAAAATCATAGTAATAGTAGGTACATATGGAAAAACGTAGATGATTAAAGACAACGCAAAATGGTAGAAAAAGAAGGAAAAAAAATAAAAAAAAACACAGATTAAATTATGTCCAATGGATACTATGAAATCAAATTATTAACCTATATTAAAAAATAATACATTTTAACAGGATACACATCATTGTCGAATTAAAGAGTGTATGAAATTTAAGAGTCTGTATTAATAATTACAAATATTTAATAAAAAAGAAGGCTTTTTTAACCGCTTTATTGCAGTAATAACAGTAATATTTTCCTTTTTAAAATAGATAATCATCTTCTCCATAGTCTTCCAAATCTGGGGGCACATAATCCTCCGAATAGTTCACCGTAAGATCCTCTGAGATCATATCAGGATAAAAAGTTTTTCTCAACAATGTATCTGAATTCTCGGAACATTTTTTTAAATTTTGTATGATTATTGCAGCGTCCGTATTCATCTGATCGATTGATTCCGTTGATTGACAACTGTTCATTTTGAGCAGCACTCCATTAGAACTTTTAAATGCGTGCTTAACCTGTAAATGAGAAACAGCAGAGGTTAATGTTTAAAACAATGAAAGAGAGACATTGAATTAAAAATTTAATTCAATGCTTTGAAATTGGTCCGATCCCTTACTTTTCCGTCCCCTGATAAGTTGTATCACTCTTCGCTATTATTAAATAAGTCTGCTTTATTACGAGGGTCAGTCAAAAACTGACGCATCCTATTTTTTTCTACTTAAATAAAGTAGTCTCGTGACGTGCCGCTGGAGGAAACTGGTAAATTTCGCGATGTTTTGACTTTGACGTAATATTTTGTGGGTTTATTTTATACTTTAGCATATAATATTTACCGAAACACATTCCTCGAACAATAAACTATGCCTAAAAACAACATTACTTGCGTTTATTTGATGAATTTATATGTTTTACGATCTTTTTCACGAGAATGATGCCACCAAATTTGACAGCTCAAATGCCGCGAAACGTCTCGGCCAAAGACCATAGAGAATTCCATAGAAATTATTCCGCTTCTCTGGTGTGTTCAAGGTATTTTATACTTTAAGAACATGAATGCCCCAAGCGATTCTGACCTTATCTTTCATACATTTTCTTTATACAAAAGGATTAAAATGGCAATGGCATGGTTTTGTTTCGACCGCGCCGGCACGCCATCGGCACACAACCGGACTTTTCCGGTGAAAATTTTGAATTTGATGATATTTCTACAATTTACTGCAGTAATAACTTTCTGCGTCAAAATGGCCGACATCGATGTTCGTATTAGATAGCGTTTTGTGATTGATTCTTTAATATAGAATCAATCACAGACCGCTCCAACCCGGCCAACTGCCGCCCCATAGCAATCATATCAGTTTTGTCCAAAGTGATGGAACGTGTGATCAACGACAAACTGCTCACATACCTCGAGAAGAACAAAATTATTAACAACCGTCGATCTTCTCGCGTATGTGACACATGTTCGGGGGCGGTGCCTGGAACGTTTCAGTGAGACCCAATTATTTTTAATTATGTAACTACCTTAAACCATGTATTACCCTCCTCAACAAAGACTTGAAATGCTTGAAATAAATTTATCAGACTGAAAATGTTTAAAAATTGTAGTTTATAAATCGTGCGGTAATTATTACAAATAGGTAACTCCAAAATCAGCACTAAAAGCATAACTCCATTTCCTCGTCTATGAATGCTACAGTCGCAACGCATTGGATCACCAAGTTATTCGAATACGTTTTTTGTAGGTATCTCCAGAAAACGGTGTGGTTTAATTCTAAAATTAGATAACCCTAGAGTTACCCAAGAGTTTTCCATCTTTCAATTATGCAACTAAACTTGGCTAATGGTAGCACTAAAATTTGTGGAATTCCTTGACTTGCTTTCGTTGCATTTTTGTACGTAACTACTAGGTAAGTCATTCCATTTTTGTAAATAAATACATTCAGAACTCACTGAAGAAGAAGATAACACTTATAATCGCACGTCCCGGTTAGACGAGAGGTCTGGGTTCGAATCCCAGTTGCGACCATTGTCTTTTTCTATTTTTCTGTGTCTTGTTCTCTTTCATATTTTCATTTAGATTATAAGTGTTATCTTCTTCTTCAGTGATATATTACGTTGATGGGAATAACCTTCAAAAGTTATAAAAAGAGAGTTTTTCTTATAAAAAATTGAACATACAGAACTGTTTAACCATTTTCTCAATTTCAAAATAAAAGTTTTATGGTTCTCAATGCACTAATCTGCGATTTAACAATACTTATCGGTATAAATATACAATGACCAATTTATCAGATTGATTGCCATCTTATAAGTCAATTTCCCCAAAAAATTGATTTCAGTTCTATTAATTATCCCACGAAATATAAACATGTGTAAAACTTAATTTTTGGCAAAAGCTGTGCCGTAGGCCATAAACATAAAAGTGAATTGATGAACACATCAAAACGATAAACAAACCGCATCCTTAATTTTCACAAGAATGAGATTCACAGACGTCTTTGTTAGACGGAGTACTTCCAACAGACATTTCAAAATTCCAGAATCTTCAGCAGACTCAGAATCACATTTAGATTCCTGTTTGGAGAGATCTTCGACCAGTGCTTTAGCTTCAGTGGTTAAATTTACAGCTTCATCAATAGCCTTCGCACTTTCTTGAAGAATGTCATTAACACAGTCTATTGTTTTAGTGATGCTCTCTCCCAGCAAGCTGTCAAAGGCAGATTTTTGGTCCTGCATGTGAAAAAAAATCTTATGAGATTGATTCACATTGAGTTTTACGGTCTAACTGACAGTCATTTTAATTAAACACAGCCTAGAAGTGATTTTAATTTAAAACAATTTTATTAGTAAAAGCTGGTTCACATTGAGCTATAAATCTGCGAGCAGATATCTGTTTATTTGCGAGCGCTTATCTTTTGTCCTTTCACACGAGGCTATCAAATATTTCTTCCTGTGGTAGGAGAGGGGGTCAGTCGAATTAGGGAGCGGCAACGGAATGCGTATTTTTTGTACTGAAATCTGTCAACTTGATGCTCCGTAATTACAATGACCCCCTCTCCTGTTTTAGTCGGAGAAGGGGAGAGTTATCTTCTGGGAATCGCGTCTGGAGCGGTTACGTCTAAGATGTGTATTGTCTATGATTGATCTGCGCTTAAAAACGCTTACGTGTGAACGGTCTGAAGAGATTGTATGGAGAACGTTATTTGGCGTGCTATGATCTTTTATATTTGATAGCTCAATGTGAACCAGCTTTAAAGCTAAAAATGTCAAAATCATAAGCCTCTGCATAATATCAGATAAAGGAATTGTGATAAAAAAAACTTATGAACGAACTAAATAAGAAGATGAGTTAAGAAAGTGCGCTATTAAAGGTTAAATAAAAAAATATTATGTCATGGTGTGGAAACGTGAACCTTAAAAGCCTAAAAATATTAAATGTGCCAGTGCCTAGGGTAAAAATGACATACGTACCAAAACGCATATAACGACGCTCGCAGATGTTTCTGTTACACTTTCAACTGCTTCTTGCATATCATCTTTGACGTTCTTGAAAGTTTCGTCGAGCTTTTTCAAAAAATCGTCTTTTATTGTGACAATTTTGGACATCAATATATTTTTAGACTCGTCTACAGCCTTCACTGTACCCATGATGCCATTACGCGTTTTGTTGAAAATATATCGTGAAAAAGATAATGAAATTCTTTGATTAGGCAACGACTCTTTTTCCGAATCGGTTATGTTTTTAAATGTTGGCAAGTTGGTATTTAATTGAACCATATCGTTCTGGACATCATCAGTTTTGTTTCTTAGAAGCTCTTCATGAAATATGATATCCTTCGTCGATTCATAACAATCAGCCTAAAATATATGAACGAGATTAGGTTAATACAAATCTTATTTTGTCACCTCTCATGACAACTTCATTGCACTTTCAAAAGTAAAAATAAGTTTTTTTTATAAAATTTAAAAAATATTAACATTTTATTCGCTTTTTGTATATTTATATAAATTAGGCAAAAAATAGTATTTACAAATTTGACGATCATTGATAAAGCTACTAAGAAAATCGGCAAAATAAGCCAAAGTTTCATTTTAGAAAAGAACTTTTTTATATTTATACCACAAAATGACCCTAGTAAATTTCAGAGCCTGAACAATGTTTGAAAGTGAGGGCTATTTTCTTGTTACGAAATTATTTATCAAGTTTGATCTTAGATGCTATAACTGTTGCCAATTGAGAAAGCAACACCACAATAAAATGCCAATATGTAAACACTGTGTTTTGATTCAGCTAATCATGCCGATAGGTTCGTTTGTAGTACGAACTTTTCCATTTCCTAGCAGATGGCAGCTGAGTTCATATTATCAGAAGAGTATCTATCGCCATTGGTGCTTTAGGCATGAACGGTTACGATGATGGCTGAAGGCCCCAGTAAGATAGAGCATGCTTCCGCTGTTAGTCTAGTTAGGACCTAAAGACATCTGACTGATACAGTATTTCTTAACCGTATTGAAAAAATCGCCCCCTTTACCACAGTAAAATTATGCACTGCCCCCATCCTCCCCCCCCCCCCCCCCCCCCCTTTCTTCCTGCGGTTGACATTGTTATTTGATGACCAACCTTTTTCTACTTGCTGACTAATATAAGCGGCTGTTCAACTGGCTATATTTGATGATCAACCTTCTTCTACTTGCTGACCATAGGCGGCTGTTCAACTGAATGTATTTGATGATCAACCTTCTTCTACTTGCTGACCATAAGCGGCTGTTCAACTGACTATATTTGATGATCAACCTTCTTCTGCTTGCCAACCATAGGCGGCTGTTCAACTGACTATATTTGATGATCAACCTTGTTCTACTTGCTGACCATAAGCGGCTGACTTAATCCATATTCCCCAATCATGTAGCAACTGACTGTATTTGATGATCAAACTTGTTCTACTTGCTAAAAATAAGAGACTTTTCAACTGAATATATTTGATGATCAATCTTGTTCTACTTGCTGACCATAAGCGGCTGTTCAACTGACTATATTTGATGATCAATCTTGTTCTGCTGACCATAAGCGGCAGTTCAACTAACTATATTTGCCAGCAGAAAACATTTTATAGCTGACCTCAATTTTACCATTTATTTACTTATTTATTAGAAGAACTTTCTTTTTATTATTTCATCCGCCATGCTAAGGATGTCCCTGTGTTATGGCGGGTGACGAATATAATAAATATTATCAAAATAACCATACGATTATTTTGATCATATTTCGCACAAAATGAAAATTGTGCCCACAGGCACCGGTCGCTGTAACATTTCCCGAGAAGTTACTCGTATGTCATCTTTTGAAACTGTGCCCACTAGCAACTAAACTTGTACCCACAAGCGAAGGTCGCTGTAACACTTCACGAGAAGTTATTTCATCTTTAACTAACAAAATATCTATAAAAACCGAAAACGTATATTGATTTTTTTCATGAAAATCTTGAAGTGTTAAGTTTTTTTAATTAAAATTTTTCGTTTCTCATTAATATTTAATCAATATTGTTACCTACGACTAAATTAAAGTGATTAATAAATAGGTTACTACTTACAATTAATTTTTAAAAACTCATGATTAATTAACAATGTACGTGAAAATCCATCACGTTTTTGTATTTATTACTTCAGCTGTGTACAGGATACCCCGAGAAAAAAAAATCCCTCAAGTTCTGTATCACCTTTGGGGATATGGGTGGAGGACATTTTTAGGGAAAAGAAGGGGATGAAGTTCTGGGGAGGAAAAATTATGAGGGGTGGGTGGGAATCTGGGGGTCAATGTACCCAGGAGTGACGAACTTATGAATCCATTCCTCCCGCTGCAGTGCAAGGTGATTAATCGAGATAGTCCAGCTGGAGGGATCAAAATATCTCCTTCAACCAGTCTCTCCCGATCCAGCTCACCACACAGCAGGTGGGCAGAAGAATCTGCCGCCAAGACCTAGGCAAACGTCACTCCATGAACCCGGTCAACATGCGCTATAAAGATCATCTGAGATATTTAGATGTAAAGCTATTTGCTGTAGATCTATCAAACTGCTAGCTACTTCCCGACCTTCCTCTTCGATGCCTTGTGGGATATGTTTCTTATAATTAGACATCGATTATACTATACCTATGCACTAGTGTTTGGTTCTGAAACAATTTAAAAAAAAAAACTTAATCCATATTCCCCAATCATGTATTCCTTTCTCTTCCTCCTTTCCTCAAAGTCTCTACCAGGAAAAGAAGAAGATGTTCCTACCTACATGTGGAAAAGTTGAACAATATTGCCACCCAAGTTTACATTACCTACTTGAGTAGTTGAATTTTGGTAGTGACATCGGTCACAACTCGCTCGTCGAAATATCGCAAATAATGGCAAAATTTCATTTTTTATCAAATCAAAGTGTCGTTGCTTAAAACCTGGTGTTGTGCCGATATATTGGGAAGCCAGGATCGATCCTGGCGCCTGATCCGAAGCGCCATAAGAAGCCGTCAAAGGTAAGAGACTTCCTCTCATAGCCTATTTCCTACGATCAAATTTCACAATCCATGGTCTTTATTCATCAACAAAAAGATTTACAGTTCACACATTCTCGTGTCGCGGCATCGGCCGAGACAACTAGCGATGCCAAAATATAATGTTCTAAAAGAATATGCATAGTTCCTACCGGGATGTCATTTGTCGAGTCTCCTAACCTATACCTCTTGCTGAAAAACAATTTGGATTTGAAAAAATCACGAGAAAAATAGCATATTTAGCATGTGTTTTTGAAAAACAGACGAATTGTGACTACCTTGGAAGAAAGCTTTGGTTTTTTTTTCGTGTTCATAATATCGTTTTTTAACCAAAAATAAGGTATTTGACCATCTCGAAAGTAACCAATATCGTTTTAAATTACGTCGGATGTCGTTTTAAATTATCATTTTAAATTACGTGGTGGAACTATGGTGTGCTCCTTTGCAGATGTAAAGTGGTAAGTGATTGGTTATCCATTTTCCTTGCATCCTTAGTTTTTCCTACACATTTTATCACCCAATTCTAGCAAACACCATTTCGTTTCGATTGTTATTATTTACAGTCCATCTTCGAGGGCTTCTAAAGCTGTGATTCAGATTAAAAGCAGTTTCGGATGCAACAATATACTCGTATATGCCTGAAATATACCACAAAATAGGAGTGTAGGAAAAGAACCGTTTCCTTAAAAAATAATTTTTCTCAGCAATCTCTGCTATAATCATTCCCAGTTTTTTAATAAAAATTGGATGTATATATTATGTACTTTTTAAATTAGCTCCACACAGGAGGCCCTATGTCACCTTTGGGGATGTAAAAAGTCTTTTTAGGGAATGGAAGGAACAGAAGTTCTGGGAAGGGAAAAATTATGAGTGATTGGTAGGAATCTGAGGGTCAATGAATGGATGTAGACATATAGATGTGTGCGATAGCGCTACCGCTGCGGTGCAAGGCGGTGCAGCGAGAGAATCCGGCTGGATAGGTCTAGGTAAGGTCTCCCTCAACCATTCTCTCCCAATCCGGCCCGCCACGCAATAGTTAGATAAATGCATTCGCCACCTAAACAAACCTTGCTAAGTCACCAAATGTAGTGAAGCCACTTATGATGACCTACGGCAGGGGTGTAAGTAATCCAATAAATGGACGGCGGTACCTGTACCCGCCTCCAAAATGAAAAATAAACTTGAAATAAAACTTGAAAAATCTCACTTCTGTACAATAATACCATACTCAACGTGGGCGATAGCGCCCGCTTGGGGACGTTTTAGACCTTCAGGGGGGCGGTAGAAGACAAAGAAAAATTTGGGGGGTGTTTCAGACTTTCAGGTGGGCGGTAGGAGACGCAGAGAAACCTGTCCCACCCCATCCCATAAGGGGGCATCCACCCACAAAAAATATTTCACTATCCCATTACGCCCCCTCCGTTGTGGCAAATCAATATGGTAGGCGGGAATGGGTACTGCCGCCCCGGGAACCTTTATTGGATTACCAATATCTCTGCCACAGGTCACCCCAAGTGGTTCGCTACGTTTGGTGATTTAGCAGGGGTGCCCGGGTTCATGGGGTGAGGTTTGTCTAGCTCTTGTAGGCGGATGACCAGGACAGACTGAACCCCAGATTCTTACCCACCCCTTAAACTCTTTTCCTTCCCTGAACTCTCTTCTCCTTCCTTTCCTTAAAAAAACCCTCCACACAGCATCCCCAAAGATGACTCCTGCGTGGAGTTCATGTAAAAAAATAAAAAATGAATCCATCGTGGTATCCGATTACTCCCCCTTCGTCGTGGTATTCCGATAAGCCCCCTTCGTCGTGGTATCCCGATACGCCCCCTCTGTTGTGGCAAATGTAACTCTGTGGTATCCCATTGCGCCCCCTTCGTCATGACGAGTTAGGGGACGCTAAAAATAAAAATGTTCTCAAAGTGGGCAGTAAAAAGGTTGAGAATCTATGAATTATACAATTCAAAATGAATAGTTAATGATAAAACGATGGGGCCATTGTCGATTTCACCACAAATCTGTTCGATGAACTGATGAACTGATGAACTTGACTAATTATACACCATGGAATATCATTGGTAAGGCAGATCAACAACAGATCGTGAGTGTAACAATAAATCACAAATGTTGATCAGAAACGGCTGCCATGAAACCGTCTCAACCAAACCATTGACCTGTCGACCTATTGACCTCTACTCTACACCTCGAGATACACATCATGTTGCTCTAATACCTTACTAGGTCTACAACACTCAACAGCGGTTATCCTTTTACCTTTACAGAGCCGAGCCAAGACCACGTTTGCCTTTTTGATTTAAAGTCAATAATACACCTTGCCAAGGCATACAATGGCATGGCCAAGACCTTATTCGTCTAGGCTTAGCCCTGAAAGACCGCTGCCTGACTGCTAAGTATTTGGAAGCTAATAAGCAAGGGCTTGGAAATGGTCATTGGTGCCTAGGGCCATTCACTTATTCAGGACATCCGTTGTCAAATTGATCAATAATTTGAATATCGAAGGTTAGAGGACACTTGGGGCTGTTGTTTTACAGAATTTGAACAAACCATCAATTTTTAAAGTAAAATTTCAAGTTTTGTTATTTTTATTCTTATTTTTATTTTGTTTATTTTGGATGGCGGGAATGGGTACTGCCGCCCGGGGAACCATTTATTGAATAATCAACGCTTCTGCCGTAGGTCACCCTAAGTGGTTCGCTATCGAAAACGCTTCAATCATTCGCTTTCGCCAACCAATCGCTCGCTTTGAAAACTTAGCAGGGGTGCCCGGGTTCACGGGTTGAGTTTTGTCTAAGTCTTGGTGGCGGATGATCTGAACACACAGAACTACAGATTTCTACCCACCCCTCATACATTTTTCCTTCTCAGAACTTCCTCTCCTTCCTTTCATTAAAAAAAACTCCCCACAGCATCCCCAAAGATGATATAGGCCCTGAGAGAAATAATTTAAAATAATATTAAACAAATGTCAAAATTAAAATTCAGGTATTGTCCGAGTTCTATTATTATGATGAACAGATGATTATTGGATAGTAACAGAACTTGAGTAGAACTTTCACGGAACTTGAATAATAACGTTGAGATTTGATGAATTGTTCAATTCCTTGGAAACAACCCGTCCGTATTCAACAAATTTTGATGCTTGCAAGTGTTTTCTTCTTTTTGTGTATAATGAATTATTTGAGCCAGTGGACGAGTAAGCATGTATGTTTAAGCATATTTTCAAAAGCCGGGAAGGCATTAATAGAAGGTGTATGGAGTTCAGAAAATTCAGTTAATGGAGAAATGAAAGTAGTATCGGGAAAACAATTTATCAAACCATAATAAAATAAAATTAAATAATTCACGGCCATCTTGATACTAAGTACATTACATCTTGGCAATATTGAAATAAATGTTCCCAATTTCTATTGTTTAAGACGCCATAACACGTTTCACCTGAATACATTTAAAAATAATATCGATAAATCTATATGATAGAGAAAATGTTCTACCTTTACTAAAAAATATGTTGTGCTTATTATATTATGTATCATTTGTACCTTTGATTGTACCTCTCGTGTATGTGCCTCTTGCGTCTCTTGTGTCTCTTGTGTCTCTCGTGTCTCTTGCCTCTCTGTGTATTATTTGTCATTTGAGTGAACTTACATCTATTTATATAATTTTCTAGTTTTAATTGTTTTGTTATTTAATCTTTATTTAGAAACAACTTCAAGATACAAATTTATGATTTTTCTTATTAGATTTATGTAATTGTTTGTTTCTATTTGTGTATTAACAGAGTTTTTTGTAACTGGATTGTTCTTCATGTGAGTGAGAACATCTGTTAAAACCCAGTTTAAATAAATAAATAATGCTGTTCCGATACTAATGCCTGGGTCACACATACGGAGTAGACGGGCGAGACAGTGCTCTCGGCCGAGTGCTCGGTACGTGGTGATTTATTTATTTATTTGTAAGAGGCAAACATCTTATATATAAAAATATAGAGATACATACTAGTGTATACAAAGTTAAATTAATTCAAGCCTAAAAGGTCTCCTATTTTAGAGTTACTTGGAGTTGGAGTTTTATTATATCTTAAAATTAATTATAGGTGAAGAGGAGAGGAAGAGGAAAATAGGATAAGGATAGGAGATAATCCCGATACATTCCACACTCTTGTGTTAATTTTCGATCGTACGCGTTACTTCTATTCGCGCACATATATGGGGAATTTTTTCTAATGCTAATTTTACATGTTATTGATCTTATTGATCTTGTCGGAATGTGAATTTTTATTAAGTTGGTAAGCTCTGGCGAGTGCGGGCCATTTTTCAGAATTTTAACCGATAAGGTTTGTTTTTATATAGGTTTTCACGGCCAAAAAGTATTTTTGTTATGATTTTTGGGGTGTTATGCCGTGTTTCGCTACCTCCTTCTTTAGCCTGGCGAAACCCGGCATAACACCCCAAAAATCATAACAAAAAAAACGATAAGGTTTGGTCAAAAATTAAACATCGTGTGTAAAGGGAGTTGAAGTTGTGAAAGTTTTGTTTACAATATTTATGTGCTTAAATTTTTTTTTAATTCTTTCGACATGGGCTTGGTAGAAAGGAGTCCAAATCGGTGTGCAGTGTTCTAAATGGAGATGGATGTACGCTGTGTAAAGGCAATAAAGAGTTTTAATGTTGTGGAAAGGTTTTGTTACACCAATTATAAATCCCAGCATTTTGTTGGCTTTGTTGATGATTTCGTCAGTATGTTGTATAAAGTTTAATTTAACATCCAGTTTTACCTCAAGGTCTCTGATGGATTTTACTTCTTTAATGTGTGTCCCGCTTATTGTTTACTCGAAGTAAAATTTATTTTTGTTGTGAGGAAATGATAATTTATTGCATTTTGAGGTATTTACAACATGTTTGTTTAATTTATAGTAGACAAAAAGACGATTGAGGTCCTCTTGAAGTTTAATGCAGTCTTCGATTGATTTTATAATTAAGTATATTTTTTATCATCTGCATATGCTAGGTAATTAGCGTGTAAAAAAGATTTGTGAATATCACATATTTACACATTAAAGAATAATGGTCCTAAATGAGAACCTTGAGGCACGCCGGAGGGCACGGAGAAGAAGCTGGACTTAGTTTCCTCAACTGAAACACACTGAAGTCTGCTCCGAAGGTATGCAGTGAGCCCCCGAAGTAGAATTGGAAGACGATGGACAAAGGTGGAATCCTTAAACATTTTTATTGTAAAGCCATGAGTGATCTTACCACGAATGAGCACACATAAATTATACCTTAACAGGTCCATTATTAGATGGTTTGGACATACATAGAACAAGACTGACGGAGATTAGAGTATGAGGAGAAAAACTGTGGTTCAAGTGGATGTAAGAGGACGGGCATGGCGCAGGAATTGTATGTAAGAAATTATATACAGGAATTAAATACTCCTGTTCGGATGGAGAGTACGTATAAGACTACACAAAGCAAGGAGTCACAAGGCAGAGAAAAAACTGCGAGATGGGTGTTTAATTATTTAGTTAAGAAAACTAACACATGGTTCTGACTATTTCTATATAAAGTTTCAATAGTTTTCGAGTACTGATAACTGAAATATTCCTTATGGTACCATACACATCTATTATGCAAGTCACATCCTGGTGTAGTTTGTTAAAACCAAGTATAATAAGACTCGGCTTTGCCATTATAAAATGATAATAGGGTATATTATATAAGTGCAATCAATGCCTTATTACTTAGGCATCGTAAACACACCGCATGTGTGGAATTAAATAATCCCCTCGGGCTAAAACGCTACAAAATGCAATAATTATTATTGCTTGTCGAGGGCGAGACACTCGATTCAATCTCTTGGTAAGGCTATGTACAGGGCCGAATCTACAACGAAAACAGCTGCGCGGCCTTTTTCATACAAAACATAAATTTAAATGTCAGGTCCAAAAACCAACTAAATATCTAGAACGGTACGTGCTATTTTATGTATTTGCATTTTAAATTATAAATACAGACCATGAAATTTAAGGCAATGTAGGCAATTATAATACGTGAGTTAAATAAAATATTTTTTTAAAATACGTTAGTTTTATTTACTATATGAAAAAGATGAAATATAAAATTTTTAATAAAAAATTGTTAACGCAGCCAACGCAAATGTTAGAAAACTAGAAATCAGGAAAAGTGTTAATAGTAAATTAAATATTATAAATAACCAAAAGTTTTTAAAATAGCCATCTTTTTATTATTTTCGTATTAATACTTGTATTTATAATAATTTATATTGTTATTTAGACTTCCTGTTTTGTTTTAAAAGATTGTTTATTATTTAAATGTAATTTTTTACCCATCCCAAAATAATTTATATATTTTATATAATTGAACGAAGACGAAGAAAACATAGTTTTTTAAACATGTCGATAATGTTAATTATATACAAAGTGTACACAAAGTTACTTGTTTCATTAAAATAAAAAATAAATAAAAACTGTTAAGTCTTAATTTTGATGGGAGCAAATTAAAATTACACACGACTGATTTAAGTGGCAACACAAATTTTAAGTTCAAAAATTAAAATTTCTACACAAAAATCACGATTTTTTTATGTTATATTTCATTATATTAGTACGGTAGGTAGGGCAATATTATGTTTTAAATAACTAGCTGGGGTACTCGGCTGCGCTCAGGCTGATGATATGAGATTGGACTGACGTTTGAACCTACGACGGATCTTGCTTTGTATAAATTTACCGATGGGTAGCCCCTCCCATAAGTCACATACAAAAAAGGATTCGAATGGTCTACAACGTTCTAGAACGTTTCAGAATATTCCTAAAGTGTTCTGGAATGGTCCACAATGATCTGGGATGTTCCGGGATGTTTCCGAAGGTTCCAGACTATTCCCGAACATTCCAGAATATTCTGGAATGTCTAGACTGTTCTTGAAATTTCTAGAGGGTGAAACTTCCAGCCCTTTTATCTTCAAAAGCACGCCCTAAGGGTAAAAATGGGAACCTTTTTCATGGATGGAGGGATAGAGGGCTACACCATATAACTCCCTTGCACGTACTTTATTACCGTTTTCTGAGTTTTAGCTGTACGCATATTGTAGTAAACTTTTTTTTATAATGTATGTTGATTACAATTAACTCACAAAAATGACAAAGTTACCCCTAAAATCTTAAAAATTCTAATTCTTAAATGGAAAGTGGGGAATTTTATCAAAAATCATCTAGTAAAAATTCAACCTGCCTCAAATATGTGAAATAAACCGCCGTTATTGGCATTTTGACAGCTTTTATAAAGAAAAATGAAGGCTCTATTAAAATCGTAGACATAGACAATCCGCGTAATACTGGTGATGTAGGCTTGCGATCTGTTTACGGATTATATTCCTAGCCGAGCTTAAAAATAACTGATGTACCAGGCTACATTAGTCCAACTTATGTAATTAACACTCACGTAAATTGTTCAGAAGTTTAACTTATACATGTTATCGTCGACTATCGTTACGTAACTGACATTAATTTAAGGCATATAAATCTAGAGCAAAAGTACGTGTTTTCTATGGATAACATGTTGGCAATGCTTTTCATTTTATGATTATTGACACCATTTAAATGAATGGATGACTTGCTGCATTTATGTTTGTATTCTGACCATAAATGCTGACTCAGTCCCGGAGTGGTAAACATAAAGAGATATACATGTAATAATAATGAACTAGTGGTCGCCCAATGGTCGAAATTCGACCATAATTGTAATGTTTTTTATGTTTGACATTCAGTAAGACCATAGACAAATAATATTAAAGACAATTAATATTAATCTATTCTCAATTTGACCATAGACTCAATAAACAATAGAGTAAAGATGCCTGTGTGTGTGTCAAATACATGGTAGTGTGTGTAATGTTTTTGTTCTTGATTTAATGTATTTTAATGCATAATTTAAAAAAATTATTACCATTCTGCACTCCTCCTCTATGTAAACTATAAGTATGCGAAATTTGATACTCCTCCGTCCGCGCAATTTTCGTAAAAAGGGGTACAAAGTTTTGGCTTCACGTATTAATATATAGAAGATAGAAGATATTGATTATACACCGGATTGCAGGGAGATTAGTGTGCCACCATACTATCATATACCATCCCACACTTACCAAATAAAGTAAAAATAAAGTACAAGCAAAACAAAATATCGAGTGCAGTTCACTCGTGGTAGAAGCGAAACTTCACCAAAACAATCTCAACCAATAAGAGTAAGCTCACTAATGAGCGCAGTTTGACGCTTTGTAGGTTCTGTAATGCGTCGTTTCCGTTTCATATCTCAACCAATGAGAGCCTTGAAAATAAATCAAAGCGGCCAATGAGCGCAGTTTGACGCTTCGTAGGTACAGTAATGCGTCATTTCCGTTTCGTATCTCAACAAATAGAAGCCTTGAAAAGTGAAATCATAATCAAAGTGGCCAATGAGCGTAGTTTGACGCATCGTAGGTACTGTAAAGCGTCATTTCCGTTACATAACTCAACCAATAAGAGCCTTGAAAAGTGAGAACATAATCAAAGCGGCCAATGAGCGCAATTTGACGCTTCGTAAGTATTGTAATGCGTCATTTCCGTTACATATCTCAACCAATAAGAGCCTTGAAAAGTGAGATCATAATCAAAGCGGCCAATGAGCGCAATTTGACGCTTCGTAAGTATTGTAATGCGTCATTTCCGTTTCATATCTCAACCAATTGGAGCCTTGAAAAGTGAGATCATAATCAAAGCGGCCAATGAACGCAGTTCGACGCTTCGTAAGTATTGTAATGCGTCATTTCCGTTTCATATCTCAACCAATTGGAGCCTTGAAAAGTGAGATCATAATCAAAGCGGCCAATGAACGCAGTTCGACGCTTCGTAAGTATTGTAATGCGTCATTTTCGTATCATATCTCAACCAATAGGAGCCTTGAAAAGTGAGATCATAATGAAAGCGGCCAATGAGCGCAATTTAACAGGTACTGTTATGCATCATTTCCGTTTTATCCGAGTTTCAAATCACAACAGGGCTAAAGAAGTTTCACTTCAAAAATCAGCCTTGCACTATTTGCATTTTCTTCTTATTTCTCCACAAGGTTTTACAAAACACGCGCTTCAGGGATATCATCTCTACAGCATCCAGTCTACAACACTCAGATCTCTCCCAGTCCTATGCCTCACTGCCAAATCAAGGTAGAGGTACCAGCACTCCATTTTGGATTGTATTTTTTCATGCACGTTTAATATCTGTAATATCCGAGGAAGAAATGCAAACTTTTTTTTTACATGAGCTCCACACAGAAGGCCATGAGGAAAATAATTTCACTCAGGGAAAGTCATCTTTGGGGATGCTGTGTGGAGGTTTTTTTTAAGGAAAGGAAGGGGAGGAGAGTTCTGGGAAGGAAAGGGGTGGGTAGGAATCTGGGGTTCAGTGTGTCCTGTCATCCGCCTTCAAGATCTAAAAAAACCTCACCCCATGAACCTGGGCACCCCTGCTAAATTACCAAACGTAGCGAACGTAACTGTCCAAACATACAAACAACTGTATTACACAATTTCTATATTCTTCCCCACGGCAATTTTTCTGGGCCAATAAGACTAGTATATTTGTAAGACTAAAGGGATAGGCATATGAATCACAGCACCCACGACGTAACAATTCAAATGGATAAACTGGCAAAGATCTAAAACTAATACAGTAACAACTTAATAAGCTTTTTTCAATTTGTTAGTAGTGAATATTGCATCATAGTTGGTATTAGATCGATCTAGAAAGCCCACAAGTGTTTTACCGCCGCCCCTTTTGTAGCTTTATACCATGTACCTGTATATTGTATAAAACTATACAGTTGTACACGAACAGTACTCGCCCTGATCACACCACTTCTATTGCACCAGGGACTCAATTCTCCAATAGCGATCAAGAGGTTTTGAAGGGAAAATTTCTTTAGCATCGTCGTGATTTGAAACCGCTGAGACGAAAAAGTGACACTAAAAAGAGACAAACACATACATCCATAAGATTTATTCTGCGAGAGAATGAGATAGAAAAATCGGTCTCCTCTTTGCGCGGTGCTTGAAAATTGCAAATGTTCCATGTTTCTGATGCTTTTTGACGTTTCTATGGTGTGAATTTGAAATTACGACCGCACTTTTTCTGAAGTGGCTAGCGAATATATTACTCAAAACCAAAACCACCCACGAAAAATAAATGCAATGCTACTGACGAGCAAGCAAAACGACATTGCAACAGATTGCATTAGGACGTTTATTTTTATTTAAAAACCCTCTACTCTCTGGCGAAATGTTTTTTTTGGTTTCAAAGCGTCTGTTTCAGTTTGATCTAGTAGCCAATATCGCCGGTGAATCAGTCATTAGATGGAATTAATTAAAACAACTTTATATAAATACACGGTGCCTAACCTTCGAAGAGCGCACAAGAAACGATTTTATATAGGTTAGGATACAATGTACTAGATTTTGACAGTTTTGTTGGAGTAGCCTGGTTGCTCGAGTGAAAATTACTTTTGACGTTTGGCGTCTAAGTATATACCTTCGTCAAACATCGACCAATGTATATTATGTACCTTCGTCGACAAAGTACAAAGTCGATCAATGTACGTACTTTCGACGGCAATTGCGAGCGGCCTCGATTGGAGAATTGAGCCACAGAACTGATGAAGTGCTCGTCATGAATACATTTTCGCCGGTTCATAATGTAACCAAAGTTAAACTGTATGGTGGAGTAGATGCAAGTTGTTTTTAGTTAAGATGATGAAACATTGTAAATATTGTCGTGGGTACCTATTTATCATGCTAGGGTGCTTCTTGTAAGGCACTTTAAATATGATTCAATTCGGAACCTTGTTCACTGGAAGAAGATTGACTTTTTTAAATTTGTTTTAGGGGTCATTGAAATATGAAATTAAAAATGCCTTGTCCACCATGGATATTGGAGTAGGGGTCACGATCCTCAGCGGAATCGATTTAAAAAGAAGGCTAATTTTCTTTCAGTTCCAATTTTGAAAAATGTCAGTGTGACCACAATATTTTTTTTAGTTTAACTAGCTGTAATTACCGGTGTTGCCGGGGCTTTACACAGAGTCGTTCGAAATGAGGTGCAGTAATTTTTCTGCTTTTCGTTTTGGTAGGGACTATGAGTTTCTCGATGTGGGAGTCCTTGATTGGCGAGCAACTTGTCCAAAGTATCTTAAAATACGTCACAGGCAGATAGTTGAAAACCTCTTGCGAATGCTTAGTTCTTCCAGAATAGACACATTTTTGGGTTTGGCTGTCTTTGGAATTCTGAGCATTTTTCTCCAGAACCCCATTTCGAGTGCGTCTATCGCTTTCTTTCGCAACTCTAAGTGTCCTAGTTTCCACACAGAATAGAAATATTGTGAATCAGACGAGTCTCATCTTGGTGGGAGGAATCACAGAGGCAGGCAAATCGTTGAATTCAAGACCGAGACTGCGACCCGTTCGTATGTGACAAATGTCAACTGTATATAAATGTTGGACGCGCGTTTGGCATGTTTCTTGATTGCACCGGTACCGAAGGAATCTATGACGCTAGTTCCTCGGAACATCTTCCATTAAAAGACCGATCGAACAAAGATATAATAATGTAGATCGTCAGATAGCTAAAAAAAAATTTTTACAATGACCTGGTGTACGACCTATTTTAGGATTTATTCAATTATTTTAGAAAATAGACACATCTTTGAATTCGCACGACGTGAATCTGTAAGAACTGTTTTGGGATATAGGCGAATTCTCTGTACCTAATTTTTTTTGTTTTTTTTTATAATATAATAATATTTGTTGTTTTATAATATTTTGAAATTTTCGTCTAGTAGGACCTGTTTTCCGTTTGCAATGTTGAAAACGAGTTGTTTTGTAAGACAAACTTCTTTAGCGTCGTTAGTGTTTAGAATTTCGGATGAAATGGAAATACGTCACCAAAATTTATTATACGACGCGTCGTCGGTTCTAACATAGTGCGCTAAATTCGCACCTCGGCTCGACTTTCCCGTAGCGTAACGGCTAAGGCGCTGGACAAATCCAAGCGGCCAGGGAGACAGACATCGAGCGAACGCAGTTCAAATCCAACGAAATCCATAAACAAATAAACATTTTTATTTTTGTAAACAGGCAAAAGAAAATAAAGCGACATGTAGAGACTTTTTATTTTCACTTCTACCGCATTTGAATAATTTGTTTTACCATGTGCTTTTTATTACATAAGTTGTAACTGGCCGAAAGCATAACGATTGTGTATTAGGGCCGGTATTGAAACCATCCATTCGTTACCCTTGATAACGTTTTTAACAAATATTCGGTCTATTGTTAACCCATCCATCTAATTTGTTCGCTTTTAGGAACAACTCGTATAGGTCTCATAGAAATGTTGTGTCTCCCTTACTATCATAGTGAAAAATATGATATAAACGGTGTTAAGAGAAAACTCCACACTCTATTTACAAATATAAAATATAACCGAAAAATAATTAAAATGAAACCAAAGTTTAGATCGCAATTCGAAAAATTTATGAAACCTTGGGAATTTTTTATTAATTATCTTTACAGGGAATGACTAAAAAGTGAGGTAGGTAATAATTATGTTTATAATACATAATAATAATCATAATAATTTGTTTGATAAAATGTTTTTATTTTTTTAATCAATAATTTTAATTAGAAAACACGTAAGGCGAACAATTTTTAAAACTTTTTTAATGTTTGCATGCAAAATTTTTATAGTTGAGTTGGGGTAAATCCGGATATGGGGGAAGATCGAAAAACTCGATTTTCATGGTATCATGGCAACCTATAATATGCGCCAATACCTCTAGAGGAGCGCTATATCGTTACGCTTCGCATCCCCTTCGGTTGGCTCTAGGAAGCCTAAGTGCTAGGTTGTTAGGCGCGCTTTTTAAACAGGTTAAATTTCGCGGAAAATTGTGAGATAATCGATCTTACCCCCATCATAAATATCTACGGATCCAGGTAAGCTATTGAATTGATTTCAAAGTCATTGTGTATTTTTTTTAGATAAAACGTAGGAAGGTTCCAATGCCTAATCTGCTTCGGTTTCGGCTGTAGCTTTCTTTCCGATCTTCCCCCTTGTCATATTTCCCGGAGGAAGATCGGAATATGACCCTTCCGATCTTACCCCTTTTGCGGTTTCCATACAAATAGCCACGTATTCCCAAACTAAGAGATTCGTGCGGGTGCATTTGTGGTAGTGGTGGTGCTTACTGCAGGAAGAGCGCTGTGCCGGGCGGATACCGCTTTTCCCGTACCTATGCGATAAACGCGAGTATCGATTACAGAACAAGATCATTCGTATTAGACTGTTTATATAAATGATTTAATAGTTAAAAGTTTTAAAAATGTGTAGCTTTTCATTTTTTCCAAGGTTGTTATGCTGCGGAACTACTGCAGAAAAAACACTGCGAGCTATATGTGATGCACAAGACGGTGATTTATCTGCTATTGAAGACATACGTAAAGAAGATCACAGAAGTGTGGAATATCAGTATCTACTCTACATGACCGCGTTAAAGGGAAAACAGTTTCAAAGAGTGATACTCTTGGAAGACCAAATTTATTTTGTTCTGATAAAAAAATGTACATACAAAATACATGTTTACGTTATATATTTATAAACACCACACAAATATATATATAAATACAGTAGACCCCGTTAATTCGAAATCATCAATAACATCAAAAATAAGAAACGAATTCCCACGTACCTAATTCGAAATTTGAAAAAAAATTAGTTTCTCGGCCCCAAATTTAAATTTTTAGGAATTAATTTGTAACAGCCGATTTAGCGCCGCGGTCGACCCCATATTCGAAGTAAGTTCATAATAATACGGTATTTTCCGAGTAATCAAATTTTCGCGGCCGAAACGTCGCGGCCGTCCTTTTAAACTTTAAAAAATGTGAAATACTACCTTAAATACGCTTAAAACGAATTTTCTCAGCCTATTTCTGACGCAGCCGGCCCTTCGAATTTAGATACTCGAAGTAAATTGGTAAAAATATTCGCGTAAATCAAAATTTCGCGACCGAATTCCGCCGCGATCGGTCCTCTAAATGCAGATACCTATTCGAAATAAATTCATAAAAATACGGTAGGTATATTTCCGCGTAAATCGAAATTTTGCTGCCGATTTCTGTCGCAGCCGGCCATTCCAATTCAGACGCTCGAAGTAAATTTGTGAAAATACCGATGTAAATCAAATTTTCGCCGCCAATTACCGCCATGGCCGGCCCTTCAAAATTCGAATAATCGATGTGAATTTGTAAAAATACGACAAATTAACTTGTAAATCGAAATTTTGCAGCCAATTTCCG
This sequence comes from Glyphotaelius pellucidus, assembly GCA_936435175.1. Classification (NCBI taxonomy): domain Eukaryota; kingdom Metazoa; phylum Arthropoda; class Insecta; order Trichoptera; family Limnephilidae; genus Glyphotaelius; species Glyphotaelius pellucidus. The sequence goes on from OW386555.1 coordinate 31,662,958, forward strand.
CCGTAACTAATAACGGTAAATTAAAATTTCGAAGAAAATTCGTAAAAATACGACATTCCAATGTTAACCAATTTATATTTAGAAGATACGAATTAGGACGATGTTAACCGCGTAAATCGACATTTTACGGCGTTTTGTCACCACTGTCTGTCAGATTCAGATTTACGAAATTATGTATGTATTTTTTGTTGGAGTGATTTATAATTTTCTACTAAGTGGGTATTTAAAAATATATTTTTCAGATCTTGTTTCCAAAACACTTTGAGAACACTTTGCCGATCTTCCCCCCTTACGGGGTAAGACCGGTATACCAAAATTATAAATGGCCTATTTTTGTTGTATAGGTAAACAATTAAAATGTTACAAATGCTAATTTCACAACAAAAGGTAAGATGAAGTGCAGTTTTTAGTAAATTTTACGGCTAATATGCTTAATTGCAATTTTAGAATGAATGCCGGACTTACCCCAAAAATTTCCGATATTACCCCACATTGGAAAATAATTTACAAGAATTTTTGATTGGCCGTTTTTGGGTGTTTTACTGTGTATAACTTGATAAATAAAAATTTACTCACATAGTTAAGACCTGAAGGTAACATAATAAAATTGAAAACTTTGCGGGAACACCATGAATTCTCCATTAAAAAATCCCAAAGTGGACCAATGATCAAAAAAATTCATCTCATCAAAAAAGCACACGGAATTACAACTCACCCACTTCAAAAATTATGTTTTTTTTTAAATAGGCAAAACACGCTAAAAATGTGTTGTGTGAAAATTGTGTTTATTTCAAATTATAAAATTTTGTAGCATTTCTCGCCTTTCAAAAACAGTGTTTTCCGTTTTCGGATATGTTCAGAAATATTTCATTTATTTGGATTTTATTTTAACGGAAATATTTTGACCCTCTGACAAAATATGGTCGAGGCCTGAGGTTAAAAATGGTATTATGCGTAACGAATGGATGGTTATAAAACCTTTAGTATATTATGAGCTCCTCGACTCTACGGCCTACGCAAATCGGATTTACGGGCGTTGTGTCCGATCAAATGCCAGTGGTCAGTCACCCTCGTGGTCTGCAAACCAGTCACTTCAAGAGACAAGAGCGGTAAAATCCTTGACTCTCGGTCAAGATACTGCAAGTTTAAAACCTTTAACGCAAACTAAACTACTGGTGAGCTCTGGCATCATGAAATTTGTATAAAAAACATTGCAATAGGTGGCAAGCGAGCTGTTTGAAAATTGAATGTACCAGGAATGAATGTGAAGAATGCGGGAGTGGGGAGGGGAACTCGGGTAGGGGGTTCGCGGGAGGGGGGTAGAGGTACCAGGGAGGGGGGAGAAGAACATGGGAGGGGGAGTGGAATTCGGGAGGAGGGTTCGCGGGACGGCGGAAGGGTGGAATAGTGGAGTGGGAACATGAGAGGGGAAGGAGACGCGGGAGAGAAAGGGGAGGCGGAAGGGGAACGAGACGAATGAGAAAGGACACGCAGAGAGAAACAATTTCTTTATTAAATGACATAGCAATGCATGCCGGGTACCAGCTGGTACTAATGTAAATATTTAAATAAAATTCTCGAAACGTTAGCTTTACCTTCATAATGTTATTTGCACAGCTTTTCTGACTTTAATTGAGTCAAAGCAACTATTTTAAGCTCGCGATTATTTCCACTAAAGAGTTTAGGATCTAAGAAATATTCATATTTTACAATAAAAATAAAAATAAATATTTTATTTTCTGTTCCTTGTCCTTTCCATAAAATGTCTACACATGGTAGAAGCGTACCAAAATTTCAGATGTCTGTGGGATCCAACTTATGGAAAGTAAATATAAATATCATATTTTACGAGAAAAACTCTCTTTTTATAACTTTTGACCATTGTCTTTTTCTGTTTTTCTGTGTCTTGTTTTCTTTCATATTTTCATTTAGATTTAAAAGTGTTATCTTCTTCTTCAATGATATAAATATCATAACTTATGGAAAGTAAATATAAATATCATAACCTATGGAAAGTAAATATAAATATCATAACTTATGGAAAGTAAATATAAATATCATAACTTATGGAAAGTAAATATAAATATCATAACTTATGGAAAGTAAATATAAATATCATAACTTATGGAAAGTAAATATAAATATCATAACTTATGGAAAGTAAATATAAATATCATAACTTATGGAAAGTAAATATAAATATCATAACTTATGGAAAATAAGATAATAATAAAAATAAATCACTTGCTTCTTTTCTTTTTCAATAATTGAGTCACAACGTTAAAGCAACACTGCTTGAAATCACAATGTCGCTCAAGATGTCATACATGGTGTAGAGAACATTATCACAGATTGTTGATCTAAACATCCTTAGAGCATCTGCAAGAATTATAGTTTTTGTTGTTCTCGTTCTATTTGTTGGCATTCGTTTGGTGTAAATGATGAAAACAAATTATCGCTTACACTAAAAATCAAGAAAAAATGCTCTTGTTCCATGCTCGTTTGGTCTAAATCCACCTTCGCGAGTTGATCTTTTTGTTTCGTGTTTCTTTTAGATTTATTGGTATTATCCCTTTCTACAATAATTAAATAAAATAATCAGTCGAAATGTCTCAACTTAGTTTACTCAAACATATCAAATTTACGTTAATGATCTGCCTTTTAAACATCAAAATCTAAGCATCAATCCAAAACATGAATAATAAAAGATCATGATTCGTCATTGTACCTTCAAGGATGAGTATTCTCCATAATTAACAGCATTATGTTATGACTAATAATATAGTTATACATACAGTTGAATGTCGATATCGCAATATACCTCAAAGGGCAACCACCAGAAGTTCAGGTTTGGTAACATTTCCAATATGCCCACACGCCCAATCCAATGGACAGTAAAAAATACACATAAACAGGCTTATTACGAACTTGCAAAGAACTGCGTATTACATTACGCGTAAATATTATGAGTTGAAAAGGTAAGTCATCACACTTGCTAATTTATAAAGCAGATGAGGCTTGTAGAAATAACGTAATTTTCAGATATTTACAATTTTTTTAAAGATCGACGAACATTCTCGGATTTTTTTTTTACATTAACTCCACACGAAAATAATCCCTCTCAGGGCCTATGTCATCCGAGATGCTGTGTGGAGGGTTTTTTTGAGAAAAGGAAGAGGTGAACGTTGGTTTTGAAGAGACCCACGTTGTAGGAAGAAGGAAAAGAGAGAGGATTACGAATAACCTGACAATATCAGGACTGAGTCGTTTAGATACTCGCTTGTTCCTAGATTGCATGCCGTTGGCAAGTAGTAGATGTGTTCAACTGCGCGGAATATATAGTTACGAGCAGTCTAAAACCTAGCAGGCTGTACGCACTTCAATAATAATAATCAATATTAGCAATACTATGCAAGGTATCTGGGGATAGTGAATAAACTTCGGGAGATGATTCTATGACGGTAGAAGTAAAAAAAAGGTAACTTAATTCGAAATTCCAAAGTTTTTTTCGCATCCAAAAATATTTTACCGTAGAAGACTATTCTTTTTTGAACTTTTTAAGCAATTCAACTTTTGTACCAAACTAAAACCCGTTAAAAAGTTGGAATTTTCCAAAAAGTTATTCATCTTTTTTATTTGTAGGCTATTATTCCTCCTCTTATTATATGTCACATGTTTATAAAAGCCAGTACAGTCGTTTATTAATAATATAAATAAATAAATATTTAAATTCCTCCTACTACCATCATTAGAAGCGTAAAAAGTTGCTTGTGCGATGATAAAGGATTTAGCTACCAGATGACTAAACCCACGGCGCATTAGAGACAGTCAGCTGCTAACTAGTTTAATATTCTAAGAAAATAAAAAGTATGTAGTTAGTAAGTGCCTTTTCGTTAAATCTAGAAAACACATTTTATTATCAAGTACCAGAAAAAGGATTTGAATAATTGATGTTATTTATGTTAACGAAACCACTAATAATTATTAGTATACATACCCATTTTGTAGGGGGGTTTAATTTTCATAGGAGGGTGAAGATGTGAAATACAGTTAACCAAATGCTGACAGGCCAAAAATCGGCAATTAACTGGGGTCCTTCAAATATTAAATTAACTAAATATATTCAGCGATCGGTCGAACAAAAGTCCAAAAAGTTTTTCCTCTTTGGAGGAAGTTGCAAATACTGAAAAATGATTTAATTTATGAACGTAATTTTTTTTACGCTCTACGCGTCTGCCTTTTTGATGGATAGTGCAAGCCTGTCCAAAACGGCGCCTCGAAAAGGAGGAAGATGCACAACGCGAATATTAAAATCCAAATGTCAAATAACAAATTTCTAACTGCTATTGGCTGTAAGAAACTTAAATCGTAATGTCATTCGTCATTCTGTTTTCAACGCAAAAAAAATCTATTATAATTCCACCCACTGCCAAGTGACGATGTTTGACCAGGATGACAGAAAGCAGAAGCGATGACGATTCTTTAACCTATAATAAAATTATGGCTTCCGCTCAATGACATTTAAATCAGCTGTTGCAATTTATCATGTTGACTTCATCATCTTTTTTAAAAGCCTTCTGACGTTCAGCTAATGCCACCCTCCCAAATTTGCCAATTTTTGGCGGCAGTCTTTAGTTTGTTCAATTCAAATCAATCACTTTACTCAATTTTTTAACAGTAGAAAAGCGTAATATTGGCTACCTTTATCTTTCTACGTTAGTCTTCTGTGAGAGTCCTTTGCATTTGTTAAAAACACTTGCAAGGAGGTGTTGAGTTATCTTCTTCTTTTGAGGTTATGACTAAGTTTGGTAAAGGCAAATCTTCTTCTTTCTAAAAAACATCAGTCAAGTTCTCTTTTTCAACAATTCGATTTTGAATTCACGATGTAATTTAATTTTTACCCATTGAAAACAATATTAACGACTCACAAATGAAAAATGTGAAAAAGAAAAGTTAGAATATGATGCAGTCGCATTTGGGAATCAATCAATCTCTTTCTTATTAGAAATAAATGTAGTTGGTAAGAGTAAATTTCTGATGTCCATAACAATGTATGCTCGTATTATGACAAGTTCCACCCACTTACCAGTGATGGTATTAATTTATCTATGACCAGGGTGACAGAAAGCAGAATCGATGACGTATATTTAACCTATAATTCCGTAATTGGATTAACGGAAGCAGGAAATAAACCCGGAAACTTTACTGTGGGGGCATTATGTCATAGAAGGAGGGTGACGTGGACTTCGTCAGATTTTCAAACTGACTCATTACTTATTTGCTGCAAAAAGAATTATTGAATATTCTAGTAAGTATTGAGTGGGAGTTGAAATTAACACAAAGTGTTAAGATTGTTTCACCAAAAATCTTAGGTTGTGATTGGACTAATCTAATCCAGCGCCAGCGGTTCTGTGGGGTTTGGAAATATGTTTTTATTCTAGTTTAGTTTAGACATTAGACCATGTTGATGTTTTTATCGTACCTAAACCAATAAAATGGTGTATAGATGAAATTGATGCTAATTGTTCAGGATAGAATACGTGGGAGAAAATTTTGGTAGAACTGGATATTGCGTGTGAGCGAGATGTTTTTTTTTTACAAAAATGATGATTTCACTATTAAAAGGAATCTGAGATGTTTTATAAATCTGGTAGGTATTATAAAATTATATCATTCACTATGGAAACTATTTGCTCATCTCAGACGTCTCTTACTTGTAGTATTTTTTATGTATAAGTAGTTTCAATGTCTCTCAACAGATGTTGTTAGTGTATTTAGTTTTAAATAGATGTCATTCGTAATATTATATGATAGAGACAATTGTTGGACGTTTGGGTCTATATACCCGAACGGAAAAGCCGGTCATATCCGATCTCCAGGCGGGCATCTTCAGTGAGCGGTTCCCTCTTAACGGACGTTAAGTCTAGTTAGACTATCATTGTATACGATAATAAACAAGGCTCGGTAATAAACAGAATTACTTTGTCAATTAAAAGAATTAACAGAATAGACAGTGTAATATATAGATTAGGTTAGAATATATTGTAATTTTATTTTTTGTTAATACCTCAAAAGATCTCCAACTCCTCTCAACTTTCCGGAGTTGGTGCACGGCAGTGGGACTGTGGCATCCCCAATATGAGTATATTGCGAGGCTGAAGGATGTGGCGAAGGAAGGGGATAGGGAAGGGGAAGTTTGGAAAATATCGGACTCTTCAGATCTATTCTCAAAACACGGTCTAAGTCATTTTTTTAGGTTAGCTCCCCACATAAGGCTCTGAAGAAAAAGAAATACCCAAAGTCCTATGTCACCTTTGGGGATGATGTGCGGAGAATCTTTTAGGGAAAGAAAGGAGAGGAAGTTCTGGGAAGTTATGAGGTTTGATATATACCCATCCCTCTCACTGTTCTGTAAGGCGATGGGTCAAGAGAATCCGGCTGGAGAGCTGTTGAGCTCCCTCAGCCAATCTCTACCGATCAGGCCCGCCACGCAGCGGTTGGGTGAACGCATTCGCTGTCAAGACCTAAACAAATCTCACCCCTGTGAAGTCAGGCACCAAACATAGCAAACCACTTGGAGTAACTTAGGGATATTGGTTATCCAATAAATGGTTCGAAAATAGAATTTCCATTTTAAATTCACGTTTCGATTCTAAATGGTAGTCTTTCACCAGAGCGATACTCAGAGTATCCACCAGTCTAGCCTACTTATTGACATCATTTCGCAATAAGTTGTTATACAACAACGCATTTTTATAAATACATATCCTAAAAAATTTCATTATTCTTTTGCATACATTATTGAGTCAGCCATTGTACGAGTAGAAAATTCAAGCAAACAATTCGTTGAACCTAAAAACTACCAAATGTTGTTGACTTGAATAAAATCCAACATGTGTTTTTACCTTTTACGTAGTAAACAACAAAATACATATCACTCAAATTACGCTAAAAAGATAAAATTATTGACTTTGAATAATTTATAGGACTTTGCCTATCAATTTACAGGTTTTGTCTGAAAATAGTTTTTTGATTTCCGACCAAAGGTTATTACGATTCTGCCGCTGTAAATTTCACCGTGACCTCTCTCTCTGTTACTTATCGTGTTTATTAGACAGAGGGAGAGGTTGCAAAGGAGTTGTCAGTGGTATTTTCGTACAAATTTTATTTTACCCACGTGCAAAATGGACTAAAACTCGACAAGGTAAACATGTCAATTAACCCTCAGCCCGTCGTGTTTTTTTTTTAACGCGAGGCGTCGCGCGGGGTCGCCTAGGACCCCAAAAATAAATATGATTAAATCATTGTTATAGCATACATTTTATGTGTTATTTTAACTGATTATAGTCAGGTAATAGGGGGCTGCATTGAAATAAAAAGAAATAATTAAAAATTAGTTATTTATGTTCAATGTAAAAGCCTAAAAATCAACAAGGAACCTTTTATAATTTTGAATCATACTTTTTTAATAGTAAACTTAAAAAAAACATCTAACCTATGAAACTTATAACTATTTGAGAATGCTACAAACCTATTATTATCACAAAAAAATCAACAAAATACAATTAAAAAACATATTAACTTGGTGGGTATGATTTTAGGTTTTCACGGCCAAAAGTATTTTGTTATTTATTTTTGGGGTGTTACGCCGTGTAGCGCTATCTCCTTCTTTAGCCAAAGTTTTGGACAGTGTTACAGTGTCCATCATCAAGGCAGATGAGCTCATCTGCCTGAATCGTCCCGCTAAATCGTTACGGATTTCATATTTTGGTCCGTCTTGGGGGTGGGGGTGTGGCTAGAGAATTAGCGATAAAAATTTCTCTATAAATCCATAAATATAGGCTTTTATGTATTTTGTTACTTTATTCGAATCCGCCAGGAAATCCGTCATAACTGTAAATTTCGTTAAACACAAAATGCTCCCGTTTTGGAGCACTCCAATCCGCCAGATATGACGGGAAATCCGTCAAGTTGGCAACACTGTCGGCGGTGCTAGCCTCAAGAACAGTCCCTTTTAGGAAGCTACCTAAAGTATGCAATCAGTGGGAACATTTAAAATGTACATAATTAGCATTTCTGTAAAACCTAGGCTTTTAAAGACCCCACGCGACGGGTTGAGGGTTAGAAGCGTTTAGTGAGTTTTTAGCAACTCTTTAAATTTTACACGTTTGTTAAAATTACTAAATCGTAAAAAACACAAATCTTTTATTTACTTACGTGTCTGTTCAGGTGTCGTATTTTAAATGAGTTGATACAATATTTTGCACGTAGGCCTCATTTAATACATTTTAGGTATTTAATCTCAAGTATGAATAGCATATTCTAAACAATATTAAAAAGCATATTCTAAACAAGATACTTGTTTAGAATATGCATTTTTAATATTTTTCAGTACACTGTATTCCGATGAAAAAAACCTATGAATTTGAAAACATATTGATAAGTTTCATTAAATAGTGACTAAAAAAAAGTTTATTACTATCATTCAATTAAAATAATGCCACGAGGTGAATTTGAAATTAATAACGAAAAAAATTTATTTATCAGGTTTGCTAAGTTTGGGCTTAGCAGACGTGCTCGGGTTTCATGGGGTGAGGTTTGTCTAGGTCTTGGCGGCACAGGTCTCGCGTTTTCTCACCTAATGCGCGGCGGGCAGGATCGGGAGAGACTGGTTGAGGGAGGCCTGATAACCTCTCCAGCCGGACTCTCTCGACCCATCGCCTTAAGCTGCAGTGGGAGGGATATATATACATACGTCCGTCACTCTTGGACACGTTGGTCTTCAGATTCCCATCCACCCCTCATTTTCATTTTTCCTTCCCAGAACTTCCCCTCAATTCTTTCCCTAAAAAGACCCTCCACAGAGCATCTCTAAAGATGACATAAACCCTGAGGGAAAATATTTTTGTGTAGAACTAAAATTTAAAAAAAAATGCGCCAAAAAATCTTTAACGTTGATCTCTGATGGACTGAAATTTGTTCAACTTTTCCTCTGTGGAGTTTTAAGTCGACGCATCCATTTTTATTTCAAAAAGTCATTTTTATCATTAGTTATGAAAATAAAAAAACAAGTTAGCACCTAAAAAAAAGTTCAAACGACATTTCTTGGTATTTTTTTATACTACTGCTCATTTCGACAAAATACGTATGAATTTATTTTATTTTATTTTTTTAATTATACGCAATATTTCAAACCACGAACAAAACTAGTGGGTGCGTAATAATAATATTAAATGTGTTACTGCTCTATTTTTTCGGTTTCATAACAAAATTAGTAGAGCGACAAATCAGAACATACATATAAGTGATATACATACGAAAAAAACAACCTTTATTTAAATATTAGCTCTACGCAGGAGTCCTTGAGGACAATAATTTCTCTCAGGGACTATGTAATCTTAAAACCTGACTGAAAACAAAACAAAAAAATCATTACTTATCATGAATAATGCATTTCATCCCGGTTCGGACCTTCAAAAAAAATAAAGTAGACAAGAGTGGGGAGACTTCGAAGCACCGCACAAAGGGGAGACCGATTATTCTATTTCATTCTCTCGCAAGCTAAATCCTTCGGATGTACGTGTGTGTCTCTTTTTCTTTTCATCGAGTTTCAAATCACAACGGTGCTAAAGAAGTTTTCACCTCAAAAAAACAATTGCTTTGTTTTTCTGCTGGTCTTTGACCAGAAATCATCGTAGTTATTTAGGTTTCCGAAATATCATCCCACGTTCAACATGTTTATATCACTTTTCAAAAGTGTTCCGATGTATCCAGTTATCATTTATCATAGACTGGTTAAATATAAAATATCTACAATATTGTATACATCCTTAAGAAAATACGAATTTCTGAAACAAAAACCTAATTGTTAGAACCGGTTCCATGCCAACTGAGATCAAAGTCAACTCAACACCTCCTTGAAAAGTCATTAAAAGCCATGATAAAAAAAATAATTTTAAATTAACCGATAACCCTAACCTAACTTAATCTATTTAACCAATTTTTAATATATTTTTTTTATCACTCGAAATGACGTATCTGAGATGGTTCTGAGTTGGTTTCATTCCGAGTTGTCCGGTCAACGTTAGTCGATGGTAGGTAGGTAGGTAGTAGATAGGTAAGTAATTAGTTTGTAGTGGGTAGGTATGTAGTAGGTACGTACTTAAGGAGGTATTCTAGCCTAGAAAAAAAAAATCATATTTCCATAGCTTAGATTAGATATTCAAAAATATCTCCTTAAAAAGATTTTTCGAAATTCGAATTATTTTAAGAGTTAAAGCCATTTAAGTGTCGCGGTTCAGACGGAATATAACTAGAATCCAAATAGAACAAAACTTTAAACGCATTTTTCGAAACGGTTGACACGATATCTCAAGTTCTACAGAACCAATTTACTTGAAATTTTGTGTGAGCCTTTTTTATATATCACTCTATCGCCCCTACCAGAACTATAACAAATTTCAATTTTTACTATTCGGAAAAGTGAAAAAAACTGTTAAAAAAATATCTTTTTATTGCACCTGAAAAAATACCTACAATTCATGCCTCTAGACTAGAATACCCCCTTAAAACCAATGTTTAAATAGGAATGGTTTTTGAGTGCGATAGATAGGGGGTCAAAACTAATGATTCGAGTTTCCAAAATAAGGTTTATTATTAATGATGGTACCAACTAAAATAAATTATTTTGAAAATAAAAGAGTGTAACAAAGAGATTTATTAAATACATCATAAAATTATTATCATCTGAGATGAATCAAGCTGAAAATAAATTATAATATTCTTTAGATCGAAATTTGAATTAATACATTTCCGATAAAAACCGTTTAACACCAAATCTGAGCGTTTAAGAAATTTAACGACGTTTGTTTATGGTTACGAAACGTTAAAAAAACTAATGTGTTAGTTTTCTGAATAATTTTATGTAATTCGGCAGACTTCACAAGATGTTGATATAATAAAGTAGGATTTAACTCGTCCTAAGATGTTCTCTGATGTAATAAAAACTATCGTGTTTTCAACAAAATATGGATACATAATGATAGCAAATGAAGGGAAAATTGACATACTAGAATTTAAAAGTCTTTGAAAACTATACCGGCCTGGGGAGGCAATCACGCTCAAATGAGGGACGGGGCTCAAGGTCATTTCGATCTTCAATAACTCGGCTAAAACTCCCGTTTTAAAGAAGGGTGAAAATCTGACATTCGTGACTGCTACGAACTGCACACTATCAATTTTTGACTTTTAGGATTCGACACGTGTCCATAAACTGGTTCATGTCTGAATGACTACTAATTATCCGATCCGAGTGTGAAGAAAGTGTTGTTTTGAAGTGGAGTGTAGGTTTGTTAGGACTAACCCTGGGATTCGAGTGCTGTCAATGTGAAAAAGTTTGAAAATTTTCAGAGTTTCATAAAATTTCGCGATGCAAAATGAGATGAAAGAAAAACCATAAAAATAAAAATCGGGTAAGAAAGCGTGGACCACAAAATGGTTCTGAATGGCTCCGAAAACGTCCGAACCCAAAACTAGCGCGCAGGCTTCAGAAATTATTTAAACAAACTAAAATATAATTTGAACAAACCAAGCACGCAAGGGGAAATTTGTAAAGATTTGTCATTTGGAAGACATGTTCAAATTTTAATTTTAAATCCATGTTACCAAACCGTATGCAATATTTGCAACAAATATCAGTAACTAATAAAATAAATTTATCAAAACAAAACAGAATTATTTAAATTATTCTACACATACACAAAATAAATAAAAAGAACGAAAAATATTTCACAGAAAACACATATTAATATCTGAATTACTACTACCATCACTATTTGGCTTTGAAATAAGAATACGCTTAGTTCTTACCGGGATGCCATTTATCCAATTCCTGCCCCTCCCTTACCATGGAAAAAATTTTGAAATTTGGAATAACGGCAATAAAAAAGTGAAAATTCGATTGCATTTGTTTTGAAAAAGAAGATGATATGAAACTACCTTGGAAGCAAATTGTTGGTGTTTTTCGTGTACACAATCTCGTTTTTAATTATAAAAAAGGGAATTTAACCAATTCGGAAGTACTTATTATCATTTTGTTTTGTTTTGGCGATAATTAATTGTATCGCGGTGAAACTACGACCTTCTTCTATATTGTGTAATAATGTTGTTTGTTCCTTCGCAGACATAAGTGGAAAGTGTTGGGTTAACCATTTTCCTTGCATACCTTATTTTTCCTACGCATATTATCACCCAATTCCAGCAAACTCCATTTTTTCTCGTTTCGTTTGATTATTTACAGTCCATTACAAGTGCATCTGAGGCTGTAATTAATAAGCAGTTTTGGATGCAACCACTTTGAGCGAAAATTTGTCTTATGCAATGCAGTTCTTCATTACAACTAGTAGAGGATTAAGCCCGCAAAATCTGGGTGGAAACCCGAAACATTTGTTAACTTAACTACTAACCGCATTTCTGTTTACGTTTTATGAATTTCATTTTACTGGATTATATTTCAGGCTTAGCTTTGACTTCGCTAGCATTAGGTATATCACAGTCATCGTTGTGTCTTTGCTAATAAGATTATCAAATAATATCATTATTTATGTAATAGGATATTTGTGACTGGCTGTGGTGATATTTGGGTCGCAGTCAAAATTCGGTCACTAACTATTGTCATTTAGTTTATAAAGTCGTAGAGGGTGCTTTGAAATGTGACACTGATCTACGAATAATGCTACTACTTACTGGAGAGTATATTGGGAGGGACTTAAGTCGCCGCTATCCGAATTCGATCGATTTCTTACATATCTCCCTTAAACATTTGAAGTTTTTAAGTCCTTAAAAAAATATATATTATTTTTGAAGATAATATCTAGATACGTTCCACGCCGAAACGCAAATTATATGAAATTCCCTTTATAGAAAAAAATCGCAAAGTATGCTCCGAAAATTATTTAAAACAAGTCTATTTCTATTATTTTAAAAGTCACATTTGTGAAAAAATTCACAGTGTTTCTTTAAATGATACTTAAGATACGTTCCACGAGATTTTTGCTCTATTTTAAACGAGTCATGTTTTATTAAGCTTTTTCATAAAATATTAGCGCGCTCTGTCCAACATTCGTAATTACATATCTCTACATCTTCTTCTTTTTCAGCCGAGAAGCGCCGCCTTAAGGGTAATTTATTCGATAGGGTATGGAAACTTGGACACCCAAGAGCTAGCGAAAGGAAGCCATTATCAAAAAGACTCTCAAAAAGTTCACTAGAAATTCTTTCCACACAGATTTGAAAGGAAACAAATGTCACCTAGTGCTGAGTACCTTATTCAAGATACACTACAAATTGTACTACAAATGTCCTGCACGAAAACGTGAAATGTCCCGCCGCCTCGCAAAATATATTTGCCTCACCTCTTTTCCTTTATCGGGTTCATATAATAAGGAATAATTAGGTACCACAAAAGTTTTCGTAATAATACAAGTATTTTTTATTATTAAAAATATTTGAATATAATTTGGCTGAACAAGATTTTAGCTCATAATTGGCTCTTTCACACCTCACCTCTTTTGAGATCGACACCTGACAACTCAACATCTCATTTCAGTCATTGAGTACCTCATTAAAACTCATTCTGAAATCGTGACCTACCCAACAATGAATTTCCACCACCGACCTAGTTCCTTTTGAGTCTAGTCCGTTTAGCACGCGATCTGTCTCTCTATGCTTGTCTTTGGCCATCGTGTTTAGCCATGCCTGTTTCATGCCTAACTTCACAGTCTCACAGGAGGTTCTGAGTAAAATTATTATCATCTTTGGGGATGCTGTGAGGAGGGTATTTTTGTGGAATGGAGGGAGTGAACCTGGATCTTGAAGACCCATGTTGTAGGAGGGAGGAAATACAGAGGTCATTTTTACTAGGTAAAGCAGAAAATCATATCTTATAACCTAAAAAACATTCATTTACTTTAAAATCATTCACTTTCCAGCAATGCGTTCTTGAAGGTTCCATCACAAAACAGGATAGTGACAAAATAGAACTTTGAAGAAAAGTGTTGAAAAGAACGTAACCTAAACTAACCTAACATTACCATTATTTTATCATGTTCTGTTTAATCTGATCGTTACCGTTAATGCAGTGAGTAAATTACTACCGGTAATTTGGAGAAAATAACACATCTACCAATGTTACCAACATATAATGTTTTTTTATTCTGGGATCTAAATTCTAGATGTTTTCGCGATATTCCCACAAAATCTGGTTCGATTGTTGTTGTACCATCACACTAGTTGTTGACAACAATTTCAATTCACTCAACAACAAACAAAACAGTTTTAAAATGCCACTTTTCTTCGGACAACCTTCAAGTGTGAAGTATCCTTCAATGCACAGAGAATTGGGTCACAAATAATTGATTTAATGACATGTTTGTATCCTTTCCTCAAATATTCTGTCGCGTGCGCGAGGCGAACTTCTTTCTGCTACAAACAGGCGTTACGCTGCAATAATTGTAATTGTTGTTTGAGATATTTAAACACCTACACCAAATCCATTGCCAAAAATCTCTGTGTCAATTAAACAATTTGTATTTTGTTTAGTAAGAGAGACAAACTTCTTGGATATTGAATAACTTGACAATATTTAGAATTTCCCTACTTCAATAAATTAAATATCAAATTGTTGCACAATGATGGAGGAATTAGTAAGCGAAGAATTGCACCCTACGAACCCCTGTGGACCATCATTAGATTTTTTAAATGAATTTATTTATACACGCAGTTCAATTTGGGAGGTGGGTATAGGTACTGGTGCCCCGGGAACCCTTTATTTGATAACCAACACCCGTGCCATATAAAAGTGGTTCGCTACGTTTGGAGACTTAGCAGAGCTACCTAGGTTCAGTGGGTGATGTTTGTTTAGGTCTTGGCGGCAGTTTTCCCGCCTACTGCGAGGCGGGCCGGATCGGGAAAGACTGGTTGAAGGAGACTTTTTGACCTCTCCAGCCAGAGGTTGACTCTCTCATCGCTTTGCATCGCGCTGCAGTGGAACGGATGGATTCATGCGTCCGTCACTCCTCTCATTCACTCCCGGATTCCTATATACCCACTCCTCATACCTTTTTCCTTACCAGAACTTCCTCTTTTTCCTTTCCGTAAAATGACCCTCCACACAGACTTGAGTTTTACATTAAAATATATTACCATAATATTAACACTTTTCCATCACGATAAAAAACTTGCTAATTGGACACTTTGAAAACAAGCCTATGGCAACAATTTTATAGCTCAAAAGGGAGACATTTAAAGACATTGCATTTATTCGTGGCTGATACACTTATAGAAGTTGTTGGAAGCAGAAGCCAAATGTGTGAACTACTCCAAAATACTAAATCTATTTATCCTTATTCTGCCATTACTGAGTACCGGGTATAGGAAAGTAGCATTGTAGCAAGAAGCACATTGCTCTACGTCTAAGGCCCTCCGTTCATGGAGATACTTACAAACTACGTGATTGTGACACGACCACAAGCACCCTGCAGATATACTACTTTTTAATGCTGGTTTCCGTACACGGCGCTACCCGAAATACAGTGAACTTGATCATTTTTCACGTACAGCCGTGGAGTTAACACGATGTCAAACGATATAAAGTGACGCCTTCTCCACTAAATCCTTTCTTGCGTATTCTGGTAATGTAAAGTTATATAAACACGCATTTTTTCCACTTCCAGAACAAATCTAACATTACTTTCATGTTCAGACGCCATTTCTGACAAACGTCAAACGAAAGTAGTAGACACGAAGGCTGCAACGCGCTACCGACTTCAACCCGACATCCTCGCGTAGCGCCGTGTACGAACACCAGCAAAATTGTATGGCGGGTACCCACGAGCGGTGCGCGTGCTACGTGCATCAGGCTCGAATAGCTTGTAAGTAGCTCCATGTACGGAGGCGCTAAAGGTAGGCAGTGTGTAGTTTTTCAAAGTTGTCTGAATATTCAAAAATTCCGCTAATTGAGCAGCTCATACATTTCTTCACTATTTGTGCATAATTTATAAGCTTTTATATGGGGAGGAGAGATGAGCTGGGAGGAGAAACGAGTGATTTGGGTAAAATAGTATGTGGAGTGCCACAGGGATCAATTCTTGGACCGTTACTATTTCTAATCTATGTTAATGATATAACAAAGTGGGGCATGAAAGGAACTCTTCAACTTTATGCGGACGATACAGTAATTTTTTATAACAAACTGAACCTAGCGGAGCTCGAAACGGAAATGAATGTTGATGTTTCTAAACTCACAAGCTGGTTGAGAATAAACAAACTAACTCTTAACGTAAAAAAAACTCATTATATACTTTTCAGTAACAAGAAAAATTTCAACCTCAATATCAAAGTTGGTGATAACTGCCTCGATAAGAAAATGAGCACAAAATATTTGGGCCTGATCGTATATTCCCAACTCTCGTGGGATCTCCACATAAATCACGTAAAGGAGAAAATTATTCCCATAACTGGTGTACTTTATAGACTCCAAGGATTACTAACTACTCCTTTACTAACATCAGTCTACTATGCCATGGTACATTCACACCTTTCCTATCTCTGCTGTATCGGCCTCCGTGGTCCCGAGGAAAGACTCTGGACTCACAATCCGAAGGTCGCGGGTTCGAACCCGGCGTGCGCAAATAAATTTTATTTGATATTTGTGTTATTTCACAATTTATTCATTTAAAATAATATGCAGTATATTTGCGGCACGTTCCAGAGTGGAAGATACTATCAGTATCGCCCTGGTGTAAGACCACCATTCAGAATTGAAACGTTGCTTGAAAATGGCTTTAGCCGTGTTTAGTGACCAGATCTGAATAGCCAGGTACTTCCCCACCTTCCTCTTCCCTATCTCCTTCCCCTCCCCACTACCTTCAGCCTCACAACATACCCCGATTGGGGATGCCATAGTCTCACTGGCTCCAGACGGGAGCAGTTGGGACTCTTGTGCGGTATTAACTATAAATCTGGGGATTTGCCTCAAAGAAATTGATAGCTGATCTGCAGGTGGTTCAAAATCGTGCTCTCAGAAATGTTTTTGGACTTCCATGGGATACCCATGTCAGAGACATCTATTCTGTTTCCGGTATTCTTCCAATAACAATCCTTCCTAAACATGAAATCACAAGCAACATCCTACAAATTACTCAACAATCAACTCACACTAACATCAAGTCACTTTACAATCAAGACATCCACCCTCACAATACTCGAAATAGCAATAAAATCCGCGTACCTCAAATACATACTACAAAATATGGGATAAAATCTCTGAACTACATTGGTTATGCTCTTTATAATTCGCTTCCCGATATGTACAAGGGAATCCAGCAAAATAAAAAAATTCAGAGTAATGCTTTAAAAGAATATTTTTGAAATAGGTTTAAGGATCAAACTATGTAATTTTCTTGTCATGTTCAATTATGTCTTGTTTCCCTTTCTCTTCTTTTCTTTTTAATTTAGTTGTAATCATCCATATTTGTATAAACTTGTTCCTTTTTTCTTTAATTGTTTTGTATTGTTTATTTGTTCTACTTAACCTGTCTTTTATTTTTCGTCTACATTGTATATGAAATTTATATTTTTTATATCTAAGCTCCTATGCAAAATTGTTATTTCCTCCCACCTTTGAATTGTATGTTCCTCCTGTCCTAAAATGAGTTCTGTAACTCATCGGGGTTGCCCTGGCAAGAAATAAAAACAATAAAAATAAATAAAATAAAAATATCTCACAATTTTTGTACTTCACATAAAACTTTTTCACTTGCAGAATGTCATATCCATTCTTATTTTAGTTCAACACTTCCTTTTGCTATTTCTGCGAGATGCGGTTTGATCTCCGAGTCTCATAAAATTCTTGATCTATGGTCTATTCAATTTACGCCTTTTTTTCCGTAACACGTTGGTTTACTTCTTTTTCATTAATGTTGCTTTTAGTAGAAGCCCACGAATGGAAATAAAGGCTTGTTCGCCACTGGGCAAGTACTTTAGTCGAGAAGCGAGTAACTCGCCACTTGACTGACCAAAATGCTACTACTAACTACTAAATTTATGGTGTTCGGACACGCTTAGTTACTAAAATACTCGCTACTCGACTAAACTACTGGCCTACTCTGTACGGGCCATAAAGTCGTAGTAAATTACATAGGCTTTCTATTTCTGGATTTGTTTGAAAATTGGCTTTTATTTAGGATACGCATTCTCTCGTAAACATTATATATATAAGACTTCAGAATCTTTGTTAACATAACTAATTCATATAAAAATATAATATAACTAATTTTATTTGTATTTATCTTTGGAAGTCGCGTCAATGAAATTATCCATTTTTGTAAATTAACGTTTTTTTAAATCATAAATACCTAAACCACTTATGATAATAATTGCAGTAAACAATCCTAGAATTCAACAATCGCGAGAGATTTAATATCAGTTGAAGCCATTCCAGGAATATTGGCGAAAGGGTAATGTAATATATGAAGAGTGACAAAATCTATAATGTGTTTGCTTTTAACTGTGAATGGTAAATATGTTTACAACTGCTTCGAAGCGACAACATGTTGACATAAAAATGGTAAGTAGGTTCCTGCAAATACGCAAAATACACAGATTACATATTATTGCGCGACGCGACGCACGATCCACGGTCGCACGGTCGAACCTTTATTTACGTTATACCACATGAAGTGAATCTATCAAAAATATAATAAATAAAATTAAAATTAAAAAATAAATGAATGAACCCTTCAAAAGATTCAAAACCGATCCTTCAATTTAGTGATAATTTAGTTCCCATTATTTTCTCACAATAACAGCATTAATTTCTAAAATTAAGTAATTAATGATTTTTTAAGTCAACAACTTAAAATTTTCATCATACTGAAATAGCAGGGGTCCTAATTGACCAGATAGGTATCTATTATATACATATGTAGGTACTTGTGTCAATTTATTAAAAGTCACCTGCTGGACCAACAACATGTTGATTTTAAATTACAAATGCGCAAATTACAATTACTACACTAAATTCATTCGCCATAAAATACAATTCTCTGTAAAATACAAATCACTTATGTCCAGGGTCGATGGGAGCCAATTTCTATAGAATTCAGTGTTTTGCCGCCTTCAAGTCTGGCTCACGAAGGTTGAATGAATCCTAATTAGGTACCTTGTTCATTACTACCCGGCTTCGCCCGAATGTCAAATACTAACAAAATTATGGCGTCTTGTGTTTTTAATCGAAGTAAAATTTATATTTCAGAGCTACTTAGCTCACGCTGAAAGAGTCATTTCGAGCGAAAAATCATTAATTTACATAAATCAAGGATGTGGGTATCGTATTTGATGAAAAATTAACATTTGTTCCACATATTAATGACGTTACTAATAAGGTTATGAAATTTTTGGGATTTATTTTAAGAACAGTTAAAGTTTTTACGTCACTTTATTCATTTAAAATTCTCTTCTGCTTTAGTTAGAAGTAATTTAGAATACAATTCAACTATTTGGTCCCCATACTATAAAACACATCAATTAAAAATTGAGAGGGTTCAATATAAATTTTTATGATTCATTAATTTCAAACTCTCTATACTTAAACTTAGTACTTTTTATACTTTTATTCAAATTAGTAATGGATCACTTGACGCACTTGACTTAACAAAACTAATAACATTCCGAGTACCAAATGGTGAAACGAGACTTCCAGAACTGTTCTTTGTTTATCTGAAAATTAACCATTTCATTAACTCCCCAATCCAAAGACTACATGGGCTTGGAAATAAATTCAGTTCCCTTTTTGTAATTTATTTTTGGGGTGTTATGCCGTGTTGCGCTACCTCCTTCTTTAGCCAACGTTTCGGACAGCGTTACAGTGTCCATCATCAGGGCAGACGAGTGAATCATCACCATACGCTTATTATTACTCCTGAATAACTTACGTATCTATAATAACGTGTACATGTAAAAGCCTTCAAGGATAATAAATAAATAAATAAAAATTCCTTACAGTCTTCTTGTGAAGTCGGTTTCTCATTGCTGAGGATCGTGACCCCTCCATGGTGGACAAGGCTCCTCCACTCTTCGTGGTCCTGCCGTGGTGCTGCCTGGAGAGCTGCGGACGCCCACTTACCGGACTCCAATCTTGGTCACTCCAGCGCATTGCTGACATTTCTCTGTTTCTTCTGCCTTCCCCTTTGCCAAATTGGCGAGCAACAAAGTGTTCAAAGTATCTTTAAATATACTGTAGGCAGACAGTTGAAAGGCTACGGTAAAAGTGTGCATATATCAGGGTGCCAGAACTCACCATTCGATAGTTTTTGCTGCTCCAGCAAACACATTTTTTGCTTTATTGTCGTGATTAATGGTCAAAATTATGAGATGGTAGATGAAAAATAAGTTCTTAATGCCTAAAATTTATGAATTCATAACTAATATATAATTCGTAATTTTTATTTTCTTTCTTTTTTCTATACTTTATGTTATTTGCACTATGACTCTGTGTGTGAATGCAGTTATTTCTAAGTAAATGTATAACTTTTTATTTATTTATTTTAAACAGAATATAAAATTCACCATTGGTCAAAATAATCAGGTTTCACGAGGATCAAGAGTCAAAAGAAACAACACTCATATTAATCGAAAGGCAAAATAAACAATCGAGACTCAAAGAATCAAAATTCAAAATCCTAAAGAATCAAGACTAAAAAGAATCGTGACTCAAAATAATCATATGGCAAAATATCAGAAAGCAACAAACCTAGACGTAGTCTAAACTCCAACACGAACGTTATTTGGTACCAGTTATAAACTTCTAAGTGTCTAACTAGCATTTTTTCCTTTATTTTTTTTAATCGCCAATTTATCCAGGCGTGCTAAACTGAAATGAATCAAAAATCAACATAATCTATGCTCAAAATAATCAAGACTCAAAATAATCAATAACAACGTCAATAACCTTCAAAGAAAGCAATGCGCATAGATTAAATTCTCTTCGCTTAATATTGGCTTAGCAATAACCCAAACTTATTGCTATTTTCATTCATGAGCATTGAAGCAAGAGAGGATTGGCACACCAACTGAGTGCATAAGCCACGTATGGAGTATACGGTGTTCATATGTGTTGTGACTTCTTGTTGCCTGGCTGTGGTGGTAAGTGGAGCAACATTTCGCAACATGAATGGCCCGAGGGTGTCTTTACGATTCCGCACCCACGGCCGTATGACAGCCTCCAACACGTAATATTATAATATGTACAAAGAATAATAACATATTATTGGCACACATGATTATGCATGTATCAGTGGCGTGCGGTTGCACACATTGTTGGTATTTTTTAGTTTGTCTTAAAGTTAGACCAAACCAAAGATCGAATAAATATGAAAACAAAGAAAGTTTTTAAATTGGGCCGTCAGAATTAATAAATAAATCGAGCAAAATGGAGAACGATACTTTGGAAGAAAAAAATTGGCTACAAATGGAAGAATGACCTAATAAAAGGCGAGAAGAAACTACAACCTAAACGCGATTGCAAATTATCAAAAGGACACTTCTAAATTACAACGTTTACAACTGACGAATCTGAATATGCAAGGTACACCCGTAATTGACCCTTTTTGGAAACTAATATGAAAAGAAAAAATATTATTAAAGTTTTGGTCATTGTAAAGCCAATTGAAAAAGAACATAGATTGGCAGAAATTTCCAGGAGAAATGCTCTAATTGAACTTTTTTTAAGATTCTGTTTTTCTTTATTATATGTATACCTTACGAGTATATTAAAATTTTATTTTTTATTGTTATTTATTGGTTTGTGCCGTTAGTACCACTTATAAATATTTGTATGCAGATATACAAACATACTTGCTTGTTTATGTTATGCCTTCTTTGTTTTTTGCTTTGTGTACTACTACTATATTTTTTATCCTGTCAATATTTACACACTGAAACTAAATGTAAAATTCCAAGTGAAAGCCCAATAGGGTGTTAATAAATAATTGATAAAAGTAAAAATTAAAATACCTATATTTGTATTTTTTTAAATAGTTTACTACAAGTGCGAAGTTCGGCACTTTTGGTGAATGTAAAATTCTTTTTACCGAATTGTCTGTTTTGTTCACAAAACTGTTCGCAGAAAAGTATGTAGGTATCTTTCATAAAATGCCTATCTCCATTATCTGTTCTTGCGGAGAGTCAAGTAAGTATCTTTCGTAAAATGCCTATCTCCATTCTCTGTTCTTGCGGAGAGTCAAGTAAGTATCTTTCGTAAAATGCCTATCTCCATTCTCTGTTCTTGCGGAGAGTCAAGTAAGTATCTTTCGTAAAATGCCTATCTCCATTCTCTGTTCTTGCGGAGAGTCAAGTAAGTATCTTTCGTAAAATGCCTATCTCCATTCTCTGTTCTTGCGGAGAGTCAAGTAAGTATCTTTCGTAAAATGCCTATCTCCATTCTCTGTTCTTGCGGAGAGTCAAGTAAGTATCTTTCGTAAAATGCCTATCTCCATTCTCTGTTCTTGCGGAGAGTCAAGTAAGTATCTTTCGTAAAATGCCTATCTCTATTCTCTGTTCTTGCGGAGAGTCAAGTAAATATCTTTCGTAAAATGCCTATCTCCATTCTCTGTTCTTGCGGAGAGTCAAGTAAGTATCTTTCGTAAAATGCCTATCTCCATTCTCTGTTCTTGCGGAGAGTCAAGTATGTATCTTTCGTAAAATGCCTATCTCCATTCTCTGTTCTTGCGGAGAGTCAAGTAAGTATCTTTCGTAAAATGCCTATCTCCATTCTCTGTTTTTGCGGAGTGTCAAGTAAGTATCTTTCGTAAAATGCCTATCTCCATTCTCTGTTCTTGCGGAGAGTCAAGTAAGTATCTTTCGTAAAATGCCTATCTCCATTCTCTGTTCTTGCGGAGAGTCAAATAAGTATCTTTCGTAAAATGCCTATCTCCATTCTCTGTTCTTGCGGAGAGTCAAGTAAGTATCTTTCGTAAAATGCCTATCTCCATTCTCTGTTCTTGCGGAGAGTCAAGTAAGTATCTTTCGTAAAATGCCTATCTCCATTCTCTGTTTTTGCGGAGTGTCAAGTAAGTATCTTTCGTAAAATGCCTATCTCCATTCTCTGTTCTTGCGGAGAGTCAAGTAAGTATCTTTCGTAAAATGCCTATCTCCATTCTCTGTTCTTGCGGAGAGTCAAGTAAGTATCTTTCGTAAAATGCCTATCTCCATTCTCTGTTCTTGCGGAGAGTCAAGTAAGTATCTTTCGTAAAATGCCTATCTCCATTCTCTGTTCTTGCGGAGAGTCAAGTAAGTATCTTTCGTAAAATGCCTATCTCCATTCTCTGTTCTTGCGGAGAGTCAAGTAAGTATCTTTCGTAAAATGCCTATCTCCATTCTCTGTTTTTGCGGAGTGTCAAGTAAGTATCTTTCGTAAAATGCCTATCTCCATTCTCTGTTCTTGCGGAGAGTCAAGTAAGTATCTTTCGTAAAATGCCTATCTCCATTCTCTGTTCTTGCGGAGAGTCAAATAAGTATCTTTCGTAAAATGCCTATCTCCATTCTCTGTTCTTGCGGAGAGTCAAGTAAGTATCTTTCGTAAAATGCCTATCTCCATTCTCTGTTCTTGCGGAGAGTCAAGTAAGTATCTTTCGTAAAATGCCTATCTCCATTCTCTGTTTTTGCGGAGTGTCAAGTAAGTATCTTTCGTAAAATGCCTATCTCCATTCTCTGTTCTTGCGGAGAGTCAAGTAAGTATCTTTCGTAAAATGCCTATCTCCATTCTCTGTTCTTGCGGAGAACCAAGTAAGCTTGCCAAC
Organism: Glyphotaelius pellucidus; assembly: GCA_936435175.1. NCBI lineage: Eukaryota > Metazoa > Arthropoda > Insecta > Trichoptera > Limnephilidae > Glyphotaelius > Glyphotaelius pellucidus. Next base: position 31,686,813 of record OW386555.1, read on the forward strand.
TTTGTTTTCAAAGAGTTAGCAAAGAGAAGGATTCAAGGAATCCTATGGCATTTATAAACCCCCGTTACTGCCTTTAAATTTTACCCATCTGATGAACAACCAATTATAAGACTTTTTTATTAGTAAGACCCTTTTAGACCATAAGAGTTTTTTTAAAGAAAACTAATATTTAAAAAAAAAACAACTGACAGTATATTAGAGAAAGATCATGACAATACTCTTCATTACCGACTGAGAGAGAAATCTATTGGATCAAGTAGTAATTAATTAACCTAAATCAATGACGGTAGGTTTCAGTTAAGTTCCGAACTTTTTGAGGGCGATGATAGTTCGAAAAAGCATATTGCTTTAAAAAAATAAAAAAATGTTACTATACATATTATTTCAATGCACTATAAACATCGACCTAGACCCTACCTAGACTGTAAACGAATGTTAAATATAATTTAATGGAATTTCAAGTTCTATTATAATACAATTTCACAGAAATAAACTTTATTCTTGAAATGAGTGAATATAATTATTTAACTGGTTATAGAAATTTATTAGATACTATAAACACTGTGAACCGCCCGCCACTACTTCCTAGCTATACATTCAGTATATGTAGCACAAATTGAAAAGACACGCTTTGCGTAATGGACAATATGTAAATTAAATTGAAGCACCGTCAAATGGCAATGCTCGTTTTATTGTATACATTTTTAACACACTTGGTTAGAAAAAAACATTAATTGCTCCTTGAGTTTTTTAACATTAAAAAGCCAATTTACACCACCGCTGATTATGATAAAAACCTATCTATAGATAAAAAGTAAAACCATGGCTTTCCCTATCTTTTCAAGTTCGACTAGTAAAATATCTTAGCGTGAATGTCGGCATTTTGAAGTTATCGCCGGAGACCTGGCGTCTGGCATAGGGAATTCAATAAATTTGCAATATCCAATCGATAAGCACTTCTGACTTTTTTATACCGATATATTGATCACGGTTGCACTGTTGAACGGATCTCTCTACAGATTTACGTTACGGAATCGCTTCAAAATAAAAAATACTATTAGTACTATGCATATACTTTTTGACATTAAACCGAAGTTGATTAGTTAATGAGGTATTTAGTCGTGTTTTATACACTTTTTATGTAGATGAATCCACAACTGGAATTTAATCGTTACATTATGAACACAAAACTGGTTTTAAATTAAGAGTGAATCTGTATGCGAGTCTCCAGCCGTAATGAGTATTATTCTCGCAATATTCATATGGTTTTCATATGAATTACGAATTTTTTAGAATATGCTTTAAATCAAAAATTTTAACTCAACTGGAAACATTAAAGGAGCTTTCTTCGAAATGCGTCAACAAATTAATCCGCAACTGAAATTTTGACAGATCACTCGGAACATGAAACTGGTTTTAACTTATGAGTGAACCTGCACCCACGAGTCCCCAGCTTTAATTGATACTACACCCAAAATGCCCTACACTCTCCAATTTTTGCACTTGGAACACATGGATGGTTCCCTCGAAATGCGTCAGCAGATGAATCCGCAATTGGAAAAGTGGTTTTAACAGGAATGGATCTACATAAGAGTCCTTCAGTCCACCAGCTGAAATTATATTGCACTAGCTGGTTCCCGGTATGCGTTGCTATGCCATTTAATAAAGAAATTGTTACTACCTGCGTGTCCTTTCCCATTCATCCCGTTGCCCTTCCACCTCCTCCACCTTCCCTCTCCCCACTCCACTCCCCCCCTCCCCCTCCCAGTTTCCCCTCCCCCCTCCCAAATTCCCCTCCCCCTCCTCTCCCGCGAATCCCTTACATGAGTTCCCCCCCCCTCCCGCATTCCATACATTCAGTTTCCGCGTGCCATCTATTGCAATTTTTTGTACAAATCTCATAATGCCAGAGCTCACCAGTAGTTTTAAACAAACCTTGTCCTGACAATAACGAACACAAAAAAAAAATTATCCAATTTGGTGCAGTCGTTCGGAAATTATGCGCATACATACATTTCGGTGATTCATTTTTATTTATATTGATTCAGAACACGTGAATGGTTTTCCTGCAGTTTACGGCAAATTTGTAAGCTGCGATACATTTTTATAATTTTATGTGTATTTAACCACTTACTTGCAATTTTTGTTAAAAGTGTAGCAATATATGAAGAAAGCCCATCAAATATATTACCGTTTTGCAAATATAGACACACGTGCTGACGTATTTACTGCTAGTTACTGTCGCTACAGAACTTCACTGTATAACATTCTAGGTGCGAATAACACATGAATTAATTGTATCTAATATTTTTATATTACTTGCGTGGCAACTTTCCCTTATCCCTCTCCTCCCCTTACCCTTCCCAACCCAATCCAAATATAATCACACTTATTTTAATGTTGTGTATTAGTTTACCATTTGGTGAATTCACATTCGTACTCTTATTATTTTTTTAAATATTCTAGTTTATATTAAGTTAGTCTTGTTTCTAAATACCTATCTGTGAACATTAATAATTGGTCTGTTTTTTATCATCCTCTTACGTTTATTTTATTACTAAGACTGTTAATGTTCCTTAAATAAATAAATAAATTTTTTTTTTTCCATTCCGAACAGAGTAGTCATCAATACTGTGATATTTTTCAATATTAATTTTACCATTATATAGGCGCTATATAAATCATCCGAATATTATTATTATTTTTTTTTGTAGAACCTAGAACGATAAACTTAGTTAGGTTTACTTGGCTTCACCCGAATTTCAACAAAATTTCATAGCTTTTTATTTGAAAAATGTAAAACATTCAGTGTTTTGGCGCCTTGCGAAAAAATTGACATCTCGATATTTCAAATCTCCCCAAAGCAGTAACTTCTAGTTAGTAGATGAGTTTTTCAATATTAGTCGGGTTTTAACGAATACTCGAGTAGCTTCAACAATAACCTTGTCGGTTATTTTTTGAGTAAATGCGCCGCGATAAAATCTCCGGAAAAAGACAACGTTCCAGACAACCTTGCCGACAAGAATGCAGATCATCTTTTCGAAGGCTTCCCAACAAAATCGTCGCAATCTGGAAGTTAAATTGTTCTGTACGTGTCCTGAAGGATGCTGTGAATAATGAACATTGTCATAGAGAAAGTATTGTGTCAGGATTCGAAAATAAATTCATTAATGATCAATCAGAAATTTTGTGTAGGTTGAAGTATCTGAGGACAGTCACCGGCTAGTATTTTCTCTGTTCCTACTGTGAAATGTAACCTCTCCCCTTTCTCATAAACGACGCATGCATCAGAAAGAGAAGGAGAGAATTTTCGACTTAATGTGAAGTAATGTAAAATCAGGTTTGTTAAGTTTGAAAATTAGATTGCTTAAAAATATTTTATAAGTTTTAAATAGAGATACCTAACACATTTTCCTTTGAAATGATGGAGTATTTTTTTATTAGCTTTTTTACAAGCCCAGAAAAAAAAGCATCAGGCCCTTAAAAACTGCTTTAAAGCTCAAAATTACCTACAAAAGATACCGTTTTCGTTTACTGTTTTATTGTATAACATGGAAAATTAAATTCATTAGAAAATGATCGTAAAACATTTAAATATTTGTGCCTGCACTACTAAAAATAAGATAAAACACACTTTTTGCGATGTTTTTTTTAACAGAAATCAAAGCAGGCGGTTGGTGTAAGGCTGGGTTAAGTCTGATCAGACAACCTGAAGGCCTTCGCGCCGTACATTTCTTATGAAAGCCCGCGCACATCCGACTCGAAAATCCGAATAAAAATAGGCCACGCCCTTCCACGCCGGCCGTCCAATCCGGCCGTCTAAAGGGCGTGGCCCGGTCGTATTACCTATCCGATTCTCGAATCGGGTGGGTGCGGTGTTAATCCGATCCGATTGTCTGATCAGACAACCGGAAAGCAAAATCGGATGTATACGCCCAGCCTTAAGCGAGTATTATCGCCATCTGCATAAATAAGTAGTGATATTGTTAATGGACCGATTACCGATGTTACTGGACGTGGAACATCATCAGTCATCACAAATATGTCACTACCGACACCTTAAATGAATACAACACGAATATAAATACTATTTATAAATTTACGCACTGGAATATTAGGCACATGTGTTCTATTTGTTAATTGGGTTATTTTAATTTTGTTTACAAAATTAACAGAAAGTACCTACAAAGGGAGCTAATAGTTATACGATATAACTTTTAGTCTGTCAAATAAGAGTAGAAAATATTAAACAATCCCATTAATTGTGTGTAATAATAGTGAAATTTGGTCACCTTTAGCCCTTAGAATTTAGTCTCGAGTGGGGGACAGTTGATACAGGTACATCCTGCTCTACCTGCTGAACACGCCCCGGGGGTAACCTTGCCCCAGTTAATAGCGTAGTTGTCAAAATAACCCAGGCTGTGACGTCACTCGGCGGCCTTCGCTACGATCCTGCCGCTAATAATTCTCTTATAAACTCTCCTTCGTTTTGGAGAGGGAATGAGAGTCAACTACAACGAACTTCCGTCTTGGTAAAGCTGAAAGTATTCAGTCTTACCATGAAATGGTTTGTTTCTTTATGTCATGTTTTGTGACTAGATATCTTCCAACATTTCTATTTCCATTAAAGGCCCCGTACCCGAGCACGAAAAGAAGAAGATGGAGAGATATGTAATTACGAATGTTGGAGAGAGCGCGCTAATATTTCAAACGATAAAAGTGAAGCGAAAATTGTGAAAATGTTTAATAAAACACGACTCGTTTAGAATAGAGCAAAAATCTCGTGGGGGTTGTCTAAAACAACGTTCAAAGAAACACTGTGAATTTTTTCATACATATAACTAACTAACTAACCAACCATCACGCCATTTCCCCGCAGGGGTAGGCAGAGAGGACGGACCGCCAAACAACTCGATCTTGGCACACACTCCTTGCTTCGTTCACATTTATACATCGTCTCATACATGCTCTTCTATTATTCTTACTCTTGACATCGCTTGACTCAAGTATCTTTTTTTTTTTTTTTTTTTTTAATTGCCGGCAACCCGGGCGTTTATTACAGTAACAATATAATTCATCTGATTCACTTGATCGTGCCATGTATTCCTCGGGCGTCCCCGACTTCGTCTACCATTCACATTTGCGTCATATATTCTCCTTACACTTTCATACATATAACTTGTTAAAAAATAGACAGACTTGAAAATAAAAATTTTCGGAGCATACTTTGCGATTTTTTTCTATCGAGGGGGTTGTATAGATATTATCTTCAATAATAACATATATTTTTTTAAGAGCTTGAAAAATTCAAATGTTCAAGGGAGATTTGCAAGAAATCGGTAGAAATTCGGATAGTGCCGCCATTTTTTTTTTGTAATTCGTACAAAGAAAAGTTACGGCGAATTTGTTCCATGGATATCAACTCCAATGCTTAAACCTGGAATTAATAAGGCAAATTTTGAAGACCTCCAAGTTGACATGGTTGAGACACCAGTACCTTTTTCTGCCGAAGAAAAGAAAGACATTAATGGCATGTTACCGTATGTAGCCGGAGAAAGCAATTTTTTTTATGAAAACCTGTTAAAATAAAGATATTGAAAGAGTTGAGTTATGTGCAAGTAATACAACACTTACAACGTTATGACTTGCATAAATAATGGCTCTTAAAACGTTTTGTACTTTCCATTTTTTTCATAATTTTTTAAAAATTATTTCCATATTTTGGCACAGCACAAAATTAGTTTTAAATTATTAATAATAAATGATAATTTGATAATCCATTTTTTATACATTACTTTTCTTTTTATTTTTCCATAAATGTTTTTTGTGTCTCCTGAAAATTTCATTTTCTGGCACTTAAAACGTTATGGTTTGGCACCCCTCATATATATCTGCTACAAAACAAGCAAAAAATATAAAAATTAACATAACATATTATCTACTTCTTGGAACATAAAGTTGTCGATAATCAACACTTAAATAATAAAGGAAGGACCTCATTAATTGAGTATTTTAATTTTAATTGCGTTTACAATCACAACATTTGTATTGATGAAATAAAAAAGAAAAATGTCATACATATAAAAAAATGATTGAAGTATGTGAACACATATACCCGCAGTACAATCACGCCGTACCGACCGGTGAACTCAGCTCTTGATGGCGGGTGACACACGAGCCACGAACTCACCCGAAGTCAGCCGAACGATGGGCAATAATTCACGAACGCAGAGTTTCGGTGCGGACGAAAGCTTGAAACTGATGCCGAAACTAGATTTTTTTTGCCGAAACTTGCCGAAACCGAAACCGAACCTTCGGTCGGTCACTATTGGAAAATACTCTCAATACTGCCGTGGAAGATCACAATTCAGAGTCGAAAAGTGGTTTGAAATGGTTTATATCTATGTTTAATGATCAGATCTGAATAGCCAGCCACTTCCCAACCTTCATCTACCCATCTCCTTCTCTTCCCCACTTTCTTCAGCCTCACAATTAGATGATTGGGGATGCCATATTCCCACCGGCTCCAGAAACTTGGGAACAGTTTGGACTCTATACGGTAATATATTTCATTTTATACTAACGTAGGCACCACCTGTATTTCAATTTAGTGACAATTTACAATAATAAGCCACTGTCATTAAGTTTTATAATTCATAATTTAGAGACATGCCCGACATCTATGTGAAATCCAATAAAACTTATTGCGCATGCGATTACTTCAGGTTGCCGCTAAATCGTGTTGCATTCTTCGTTTTTGCTAACAAAATAATATTATGTTGTGTTTTATTTAATTACATTATTGTTTTGTGAAAGTCAGATTGGCGAAGCTAGCAAAAATTGAACACTTTAAAAAAGATGATAATATTGATACCACAACATGACTACACACTACACACTGCACATCGTATTGTATTATAAATTTATAAGAACTCAAAGACACTCCCGACATCTATGTAAAATTGATTGCAACTACATGACATATGTTTCACGAAAGTTTTTCAGGTTGCCGCTAGAGAAAATAATAACATTACCTTGCACCAGGTATTTTGCTGCTGTTGCAAGCGTTTGAGGGCAGTGACTTCGAAAATATGGTGCCCACGAACATATGGTGCACACAAATTTTATTTCTCTGCCTGTTAACTTTTTCACATTATATGTAAATTTTAGTAATTTTATTTTTCACCCGATAACGCAGGAGTTACCAAATTATTTCGGTATATTATGGAAAACAATATTTATTTAGCTCGACAAAAAATGTGACTCTTTTCCCTTTTCTTTATTGGATTAATATCGTTTTTTCGCATAGGGTTATAATAACAACCCGCCAATATTTTGTAAAAAAACGCTGTAAAAATAATATTATCATCAAAACAGAGTGATCCGAAAGATTTATTAAAATGTTCTATCTAGTTTTAGAATTACAATAAGAAAAACATTGTTTTCGTTTTATCTGGTAAGTCAGTAGTAGTATAAAAATCACTGGGTGCAATTCACACGCGGTAGAAGTGAAACTTCAGAAAACTAAAGTAAACAAGAGTGGGTAGAATTATTATATATAATGTGGAGGATTATATGCAAGAATTGGGCGAGGAATTAGGTAATCTGAAAGTATGTTGCCTATTATATGCCGATGATGCGGTGCTGATTTCCAACGAGGATGAACGAAGTATGTACGAAGAATGAGTTAATGATGAATGTAAGTAAGTCTTAAATCGTGGTGTTTGAAAGACGTAGTTGTGAATGATGAATACTTGGAGCAGGTGGATGAGTTTCTTTATTTGGGAAGTGTGCTTACGGGAGATGTGAAGGCTGATAGAGATATTGAAAAAAGGGTAAATGTAGGTAATTCCACTAACGGAGGATAGAACTCAATTGGCGCCAACAAAAAACTGTCCAAAAAAACGAAGCTAGCCGTCCATAATATAGTGCTGGTACTGGCAGAGGAAGCAAAAGGAAGGAAAGTAGACTGAATGCTGTAGCATTGAGATCCCTGAGGCGTAAGCGAATGAGTTTAATGAGAATATGTGTAAGGAGAAAATGTGACGTTATTGTGAATAGTAGGAGCAGTCGGGGACGCCCGAGGAAGACGTGAGACATTTAAATTTGGGAGGTGGGTATGGGTACCGCCGCCCCGGGAACCATTTATTGGATAACTAGCACCTCTGCCATAGGTAACCCTAAGTGGTTCGCTACGTTTGGTGTCTTAGCAGGGGTTATCGAGCTCATGGGGTGAAATTTGTCCAGGTCTTGGCGACGGATGTGCTTGCCTACCTGCTGCGTGGCGGAGAGAAACTAGTTGAAGGAGGCCTTTCGACCTTTCCAGCCGGACTCTCTCGAGCCATCGCTTTGCACAGCTGTTAGAGGGATGGATTCATATGTCCGGGACTCCTGGATACACTGACTCCCAGATTCCTACCCACCCCTGATACCTTTTTTCTTCCCAGAACTTCCTATCCTTATCTTCCTTAAAAAGACCCTCCACACAAAATCCCCTAACATTGCGTAGGCCCTGAGGGAAACTATTTTCCTTATGGCCTCCTGTGTGGAGCTAATATAAAATAAATTAACAATATACTTTGTCAGGGATTTCCAAAAGTTTTAAGTGTTCAATTAAATCAAATGATTTTTTAATTGTGTATTTAAGATGAAAAATGTGTGAATCTATAATAATTCTATTAGTTATTGATGATATTTTAATGCTAGCAATGAAACAACAATTTGAAACCACCGGTCTTATTTTTACTAATTTTGAATTAAAATGGTGCCACAAAATCAGATAACGCGTTTGAAAAAGTTTATCAAAACAATCTCAACCAATACTTGTAGAGTGAGGTCATAATCAAAGCGACCGTTTTATATCCCAAACAATAGGGGCCTTTAGAAGTTAGAAGTGACATTATTTTCAAAGCGGCCGATGAGCCCAGTTGGTGCGTCGCAAGTGCACTAATTCTCATTTCCGTTTCATCCGAAATCCAAATCACGGCCCTGCTAAAGAAGTATTCACTTCAAAAATGCTAGACATTGGGTACCTACTTACCTACCTACCTATCTGAAATGTACCTACATTGGTATAACTACTTTGATTGTAGGTATAGCTTGATTGTCTGTGAAAATTAAATTCTTTATTTAAAATATACCTACGATTGTCAAAAAACTGTAATATATTTTTTAAACCTAGGGCTGGCTTTACATTCGTAATTTTTTTCCCGTAATTCGCTCGTGTAAGTGAATTATGGCCAAATTACCAATGTAAACGACACCAAAAGTCACTTAACGTAATTTAAAGCATGTTACAGAACTTCTTCTCCCGGAAGTTTTTTGACAGGTCTAATCGCGTCCGCGCGAAATTACAGCCTTCTCACAGCTTATAAAATCAATTTGATAAGCTGAGGGACTTTTTGTAAGAAATAGTACCAAAATGCGCCGTTGCGAAATGTCAAAAACCAAAAGACATTTGTTTTTGTTGGATTTTTTTCCTATAAAACTAGTATTTATTTCCACTTATTTGAGTTTTCTGAAAATGAGCATCCTTCTATTCAATTATCGGTCCAAACCTTTCTAATCTCAATGTTTCTGTTTTTTAAATTACGTATTTGAATACGAAGTCGGTTGCAGTCGGCAGCTGTCAGGTAGCTGTCATTCGAATAAAATGAAAGAAATCCATTAATTTTCGCCTTTGACGGCACAAAAGTGCGTGGAGAATTGTTTAATTAAAGCCAAAATCTATTTCAGCACTTTATTTGGTCCTTTTCGTCTTTATTGACAAAATCGCGTAAATTTGACAGTAGCATGTCGTTGTTGAAAGGAAGCCATCTTACCGCAAATACATTTACAGATGTAAACGGTCGCATGAGCAGTTACACAGGTCGAACTTCCGAAAAACTTCCGTGATCATTAATTGCCACAAGTCAGATTCATATGTAAACGCTCCTGGGAGTGACCTGTCAAAATATTACGTAATCCGTAATTTTTAATTACGAGTGTAAAGCTAGCCTAGCGACATTTAAGCGTGTAACACCAACCTTCGTTGCATTGACTACATCGAATGATTTTTTTACTGGTTGACAGATGTTTTAAATTATTTTTTGTTATCTCATTTGGCACTTACCATATGACGATATGACAAACGTTTGTAAGAACGTCACTTTTCAACCATGCATTATTTCGGAAGCGGGTATGAGTACCGCCGCCCCGGGAACCATTTATTGGATATCCAGCACCACTGCCATAGGTCACAACCCAAGTGGTTCACCATGTGACTTTTATATAAAAAAAAAAAATAAAATTCTCTCTTTTATGCCCATGAGCTTACATATTTGGTAGGTATAAAAAGTTTACAAGGGTTAGTAAAAGAGTCCGATTCGAGCCGCGGTCAACAGTGGTTGTGTGTACCTTACCTATTGCTTAGTGCCGTTCGCCCGTTCCCGTGCCTCATACAGATAAGAGATTATTGTTACATTTTATTTAATTCTGTTTATCGTATACTTATTTGTTTGCATTCCTACTTACGGCTAATCCGTTTTTGTTTGTACAGTCAATGAAATAGACTGCGTATTATTTTTTCAGTTTAATTTTTAAAAGTTAAGTTTTTTTTTTTATATAATGGAGGAAGACGAAGATAGACCTCCCGACCCAGGATCGATATTAGATTTTTCTGATTCGGAATCTAACACTAGCCAGGCTTCTATTACGCTTCCATCTCGTAAACGACGACCATCGCATAGCCTTTACATCCCATCGAAAGTTAAATCTATACCGCCGATTCAACAAACCTCGACCTCTAACGACCTTAACCCCAATAGTAACACCCAGACAAGTACTTTAGCTAGCGATAATACAAAAAGTACTGACTTACTTTATCCTGCTTCCGCTTCCGGTCCTTTTATCGTAATTGTTCAGAGAACTGAACAAGGAAAACTTATTCATCCTTTAGATTTTGGAAAATTCTTATTTGACTCAAAAAATAATAACCTTGGTATTGTTAATGGTTCAATTAAACCGGAAGGGCGATATAAATTATCTATCGAGTTTAATAATGCCGCTTCCGCAAATGGATTTGTAAAAAAAAATTGACTCGCTCTCAAAACATAAATATAAATCGTTCATCCCGTCATTTAACCTTACGAGAATGGGTCTTGTTCGAGGAATTCCCACGGATATCCCAGAGGCTGAAATTGTTGATGCTTTGAATAATTCCCAAGGAACCCCGAAAGTAATAAAAGCACGTCGACTGAACTACAAGGATTCTACTGATGGAAACAAGATCTGGAAACCTTCCCAATCTGTTGTTGTTACATTTGAGGGACAATCCCTTCCGTCTCGTGTGTTTATTTATTATACCTCGCTTCCCGTCGAAGTTTATAAATTTCCAACTGTTCAATGCTTCAATTGCTGCCGGTTTGGACATACAAAATCCGTATGCCGCTCCCCTCCACGTTGTTACTTTTGCGGAGAAGGTCACCCATTTGATCAATGTCCAAAATCTTCCAATAATCCCATTTGCATTAACTGTTCGGGTGCACATACCGCGGTCAGTCTAGCCTGTCCGGAATTGACAAGACAGAGGAACATAAAACATAAAATGGCTACCGACAACATTTCGTACTTCCAGGCCTCAAAGTTATTCTCTCCTGCGAAAAAATCTTTCGCAGAGATGACATCGTCCTCAGCTCCTTTCCAATCAACCACTTTTTTAAATTCAACGTCATCTTCTCACAGAGAAACCATTCTCAAGCCAGTCAAACCCAACCCAAAATATACTCCTTACCTTGATAAAAAACAATTGAATAATATTTTGACCAGCCCGAATGGGAATGCCAAATCTCGGACCCCCAATGGGTGTGCCATTAATAGTAATACATCCCCTCCTGCTCTCCCCGAAATATTGAATAATAATTCTTTTATAAAAACTTTAATTACCCTTTTAATTTCTATCCTTACAAACAACAATAATGTACCGTCCAACGCTGCCGATTACATTAAATCTTTATTATCTTGCCTCCCCAATGACTTCGAAACTGAACAAAATTCTTCAGTGGAACAGTAGAAGCCTCTTCGCTAACAAATCTGACCTAATTCAATTACTCGACGAACACGACGTTTCAGTGGCCGCCATTTCTGAAACGTGGTTAAAACCCTCCTTTCACTTAAGAATTCCGGGTTATTATTGTCTCAGACACGACAGACCGGATGGTAAAGGCGGCACGGCTCTGATAATCCATAATTCTATCCCGTTTAAACAAATTAATATACATACTCCCTCCGACGATATCCAGATAATAGCAGCTGTCTTATCTGATATCACAATATTATCAATATATATTCCTCCCTCTACCACTTTTATTGAAAATGAATGGGCACCAATCTTAACCCAGATTTGTTCCCCTTTTATGATCCTTGGAGATTTTAATGCACATTCCCCTTCTTGGGGTAGCAAAATAACAAATCGTTCTGGCCGCAATCTTTTAGATTTTATTGATACCCATAACCTATGTTTTTTAAATGACGGATCTCCAACCAGATTCACCCCCCCTCATCAACGGAAAAGTGCTGTTGATTTATCTCTTTGTTCATATTCGTTAGCATCTAAATGCTCTTGGGACATCCTAAACGATCCCCTCTCTAGTGATCATTTTCCAATTATAATTCGATTCCAACATCAATCTAACACTTATCCTCCACCAGTTAAAAATAATCTCAAATTTAGAATAAATGCTGCGAATTGGAGCACTTTCTCTTCTGAACCAGATAACCTTATTAATTTAAAAAAAAAATCGTCCCCGGGAGACATCAGATTGCAATGTGAGACGTTTCCCTCTATGGTTATAAATGCAGCAGAAAAATCCATCCCGAAACGCAATGCGAACATTAAAATAAAACACTCTAATCCGTGGTGGGACGAGGAATGCACTCGCTCCGTCAACTCTCGTAAAAAAGCAATTTCCTCTTTTCGTAAGTGTATGACACTAGAAAATTTTTTATCAGTTAAAAAAGCCCAGGCAGAAACCAAACGAATTTTGAAAAATAAAAAACGCGCTGGATGGCGGAAGTTCTGTGAGAACCTGTCTCCGGAAACTCCCCAATCTTCAGTTTGGTCTAGCTTAAAAAAATTCGGATCATCGTATTCTCCGCCGAGTACCAAGCATATATCAGAAGAAATTCTTATAGGATTTGCGGATAAAATAGCCCCCCCATCAGTGGCCGGATGTGAAGAAATGCCTTCTATTAAGCCATATCCATCTCACTCTAACTGGCTAGATGCTCCTTTCTCCATTGATGAGATGAAACTAGTAATAAGAACCCTTTCTGACTCTGCTCCGGGTCCCGATGGAATACTTAATAGTTTCATTAAATCATTTTCTGATATGGCGGTTGAATATTTCTTATCTCTTATTAATAATATGTTTGAAACAGGACTAATTCCGGATGATTGGAAAACTCAAAAAATCATTCCCATTTTAAAACCTGGAAAAAATCCATCTGAAATTTCGTCTTATCGGCCTATTGCTCTTTCATCATGTTTGATGAAAGTAGCGGAGCGTTTGATGAAGAACAGATTAGAGTGGTTTGTTGAAAGTCAAGATATTATCTCACCAAATCAGTATGGTTTTCGGAAAAAGAAATCTACAATGGATAATTTAAGTTTGTTCACAGCTGATATCCGAGTTTCCCAATCCCTAAATTCTTATACATTGGCCACATTCCTTGACCTTTCATCAGCTTACGATGATGTTTTACTGAATGTTTTGAAAGAAAAGCTAATTAAAAAACAAATCCCCCCGAAATTAGTCCAATTTATTATTATTTCGACGGCCTCCGTGGTCCCGAGGTAAGACTCTGGACTCACAATCCGAAGGTCGCGGGTTCGAACCCGGCGTGCGCAAATAAATTTTATTTGATATTTGTGTTATTTCACAATTTATTCATTTAAAATAATATGTAGTATATTTGCGGCACGTTCCAGAGTGGAAGATACTATCAGTATCGCCCTGGTGTAAGACCACCATTCAGAATTGAAACGTTGCTTGAAAATGGCTTTAGCCGTGTTTAGTGACCAGATCTGAATAGCCAGGTACTTCCCCACCTTCCTCTTCCCTATCTCCTTCCCCTCCCCACTACCTTCAGCCTCACAACATACCCCGATTGGGGATGCCATAGTCTCACTGGCTCCAGACGGGAGCAGTTGGGACTCTTGTGCGGTATTAACTATAAAAAAAAAAAAAAAAATTAATTTGCTCTCAGATAGGTCCATTATTATTGAGTCTTCCTCTAAATGCTTAAGGCGCAAACTATGGAGAGGTTTGCCCCAGGGTTCTGTTATTAGTCCTCTGTTGTTTAATATTTATATAAGCGACCTAGACTCAGTAATTCCTTTTTCTATCAAGCGTCTTTACTTTGCGGATGATATCCTTATATATTTGTTACATAAAAATATTATTCTTGCAGCTAAGGAAATGAATTTGGCTTTACAATATATTAAAAGCTGGTTGTCAATAAATGGGATGAATCTGGCGGCATCTAAAACAAGGGTCGTGGCTTTCACGCGCAAAAGAAAAATTCCCCAATTCTCAATTTCTTTTGATAATGTGCCTCTACAAACCGCTACTCAAATCAAATTCCTTGGTCTTCTTTTGAACCATAAACTTTCCTGGCTTCCACACATTCAGATAATTTCTACAAAGTGTGAAAAGGGACTTAATATGATGCGAGCAGTTTCCAGAGTATGGTGGGGATCTCACCCTACCACTCTTAAATTAATGTATAATTCCCTAGTTCGGAGCCACTTGGATTATGGCTCATTCCTTTTTGACCCACTCCCTAAATATCTAGATAAGAAAATGGAAAGAATTCAATCAAAAGCCCTCAGAATGATTATTGGAGCTATGAAGTCTTCTCCAATTAATGCTCTTCAGGTGGAATGTGTGGAGCCTCCATTATATTTCAGAAGGCAATTCCTTGCCAATAAATATATTTTCAAGGCTTTATCGTTATCACATCATCCTATTAAACAAAGTCTTAATAGGTTTAGTGTTAATAAAAGATTGAGAGAAAAACAATGTTTTCCTCTCTTAATTAAAAGTTTTCATCTCTATAATTCTCTATCATCTTCCCTCCAATATTTTCAAGAAGTTCCCAATCTTCCTATATACAATATTCCATTTAAGGCAATCACTTTTATGCCGAACACAATAACATCAGTCTTTCGGAAGAATATTTTATCTTCCCCAAATAAATTTCAAAATGTGGATGATTGTTTTAAAAGCATAGTGGCTTCGAAATTCCCTGGATTTTCCATCCTTTTCACGGATGGTTCCAAATTTGAAAATAAAAGATGTGGAGCATCTATATATAGTCCAGAATTCAACATCAATCTCACTTATAAATTACCGAAAGAAGCTTCCATATTTACAGCCGAATGCTTTGCAATTGAACAAGCGCTAAATCAAATCCAGGTTTTCAACATTCATCGAGCCTTATTATGTACTGATTCGCTAAGTGCTCTAACTAAAATTAGGTCAAATATTTTACGTTATCCGGAAGACAATATTATATGTAAAATAAAAAATCTTCTCAATTCTCTTAGTGAATCTGGGTTTGAGACGATATTGGCCTGGGTCCCTGCCCATTTGGGTATCGAGGGTAATGAGATGGCCGATTTTCTCGCCAAATCTGGTTCAGATTCCGGAACTATCCCACTAAATTTTAGAATTCCTATATCCGATGTCTTTCCGATTCTTAAATCTAATATGACTCGTGCCTGGGAAGAAAATTGGGCAGTCTCCAAAATAAGAACTGGATCTTTCTATGCGGGAATTCAAAACCATATCCCTGCTAAGCCATGGTTGTACGGGAAAAAACTTTCAAAACGATTCATTTCATGTATCTCGAGAATGAGAATTGGCCACTGTTCAATTGCATCTCACTTGTCTAGAATTAGAGTTTTAGATGATCCGTTCTGCCAGTGCGGTGTGGAAGAGGAAACCCTCGACCACGTTTTCTTTAACTGTAAAAACCATTCATCTTTCAAGAACATATACCGCCGGCTTATTAAAATCACACACCAGTCCCCCCTTAACATTTCATACCTTTTATCTCTTAACAATTCTCGTGTTCATACAGCTTTATGTAAGTTTATTAACCTGAATGAATTCAATATTTAATTTGTTTTAGTGATCTAAATGAGTCCAATATTTAATTTGTTTTATTATTTTCCCATTAGATTAACCGAAATTTCTTATCCATTTTAAATATTACCGGCACAAAGCACTCTCTCCAGGGTGAATTGCCTAAAACCAAAAAAAAAAAAAAAGGGTTAGTAATAAACAATAGGTTAATAAAATATTTTCTTACACACAATGCAATTGGTACATTTTAAAATACAATGATATTATAAATAATAATAATAAACTGAAATTATCACAAATAATACGTTAGCACAAAAAAAAGTTGAAGTATGTTTTAAAGTTTAAATTAAATATTAAAATAATATTAAAAATATCGGTAATATTCGAATGTTTGTTTGCTAAACCCGAGATTGTTTGTCTAGGGTCTGGGACTGGACGGATGACCTGGACACACTGAACTCCAGATTTCTACCCATTCCTTGTACCCCTTTCCTTTCCAGAAATTCCTCTCCTTCCTTTCCTTACAAATACCCTCCACACAGCATCCCGAAAGTTCACAACATAGGCCCTAAGGCAATTGTTTTCCTTAGACCTCTTGTGGCACTAATGTAAAAAAAATTGTTGCATATAAATGAAATTATCGAAATCAAGCAATGTGGATTTCTTAGAGGTAGGATTTTATATTATTTTTTTTTAATTGATAACATAATTCAATTACCATTCTACACTTATCTTGTATAATTCTAAATATTTGCCGACTTTTTGAGGGAGAGGTCAATTCAGACGGTTGCTGATGGTTTCACCTCTTCCTCGCATCCAATAAATGCTGGCGTCCCACAGGGATCGGTTCTGTCCCCAACTTTGTTTTTGTTGCACATCAACGACCTTTTGTCATGTGCACCAATTCATTGTTACGCGGATGACAGTACAGTCCATGACAGCTTTTCGTTTGACAAGCCCCCAAAGGGCACACAAACTCCAACGGCTCGGAGGGCTTTGAAGCAAAGAATGGATGGTTACCTCGAGAGTGTTTTCTCTTGGGGTAAGAATAACCTCGTCGAATTCAATGTTTCAAAGACCCAATCATGTCTGATTACGTCTAAAAGGGATCGAAATTAAAATCTAGTCTCCTTCAACGGAAGCAATCTTCCGAACAGACCTTCCATTGATATGCTTGGAGTAACTATAAGTGACCAGCTCAGGTATGGGGGCTCCATCGAAGCCAGAGTAAAGTTAGCTTCTCAAAAACTGGGCGTACTGTACAGGGCCCGCAGATACTTTAATAGTACACAACTGCTTACCCTGTACAAATCGCAAGTGCGCCCCACGGTTGAATTTGGCAGCCACCTCTGGTCTGGAGCTCCAAAATACTTGAAAAATACCCTCGACTCTGTGCAGAAACGGGCGGTCCGTTTGATAGATTCTCCCATCTTAACGAACGGGTTGCAATCTTTAGAGCACAGGCGTCGGGTGGGAATGCTGTCCATGTTCTACCGGTATTTCAATGGAAGATGCTCTGAGGAACTAGCGTCATTGATCCCTTCGGCACCGGTGCATAGTCGGGAGACACGCCAAACGCGCGCCCAACATATGTACACGGTTGACATTTGTCACATGAGAACGGGTCGTTTTTTCGCCTCGTTCTTGAATTCAACAGCTCGGCTATGGAACGATTTGCCGGCATCTGTGTTTCCTCCCTCCTACAACATGGGTCTCTTCAAGACCAATGTTCATTCCTTCCTCTCCTCAAAAAGACCCTCCACACAGCATCCCAGATAACATAGGCCCTGAGGGGAATTATTTTCGTCAAGGCCTCCTGTGTGGAGTTAATGTAAAAAAAAATAAAAATATGTTTTCAGACAAACGAACAAGATTTAACAAAACAATATATGATGACCGGGTAGGTACTTTTATTTATGCTTTCAGTAATTATAATTTTCACACGATTGTTCGTTACAATGTTTATAAATACATTATTTTTAAATTAATAGATTAAATAATCATACATTTCAAAATTAATAAAATACTTAGTTTTTACCACTTTTATTGTTCACAAAACCAACATATTTCGTAAGCTATGCTCACTTCTTGTTGGTTTTGTAAACAATAAAAGTGATAAAAACTTAGTATTTTATTAATGTTGAATTAAAATGGTGCCACAAAATAAGTTTGGTGTGTTTGAAGAAGTAATCATACATTCGTTTCTTCTAAGTTTATATAGTAAGTAGGTACCTATCTAGGTACAACATAATTATTTATAAATATAGGTGCTATGAAATGCTCAGTTGGAAGTGAAATACCTAGCACAAAACTGCGCTGTTCAAATGTTGTTATTATTATTAATTATTACGCTATAATACGTTACCACATAACATTTTTGTGCGACGCGCGACGCTAGTCTACGATCACGATTATAGAGGTACTCCGCACAGATATGTATAATATAATGATGTCGTGTACAATTTTTTATGTGAACGCGCCGTATTACGTTTGACTGTTTCCTTTTGTCGTAGACAGATAGCACCACTTCCGCTCACAGTTGCAACTGGCGTATCTCCAGCTTGATCATAGATAGTCTGGACTTTGCATCAGACATTACTCTGGTTTCCCTTCAATAACGAATAAATCTTTCGCCTTTTACTAAAGATTTCCGTGGAGGGGAGCACTCAAATGAGTCTATAAACCAAATTTTTTGTTCCCTGCTTCTTGAAGCGGGCTCTTTTAGCCATTTATGAAGGATCAAGACCAAGAGGTGTGTCTATTGAGTGGTGAGCTGGGCTAACTACGCCTAGTCCCAGCCCGGAGGTGCAAATATCTTTTTCTGCTTTCAGATTTTCGATCGAGTTTCGCTCATAGTGTCTTCATTTAATTAAATAATACAATTAGAGGTTTAACTCATAAAGGTTAAAATAAAAAAAATAATAATATTAAATAAGTACTTGTTCATACCAAGTACTTATTTAATAGTTACAGTGTAGTTACCTGTTAAATAAGTACTTGTGCATACCACCGGACATTCAAGTAACTACATTGTTACTATTAAATAAGTACTTGTGAATACCAACGGACATTCAAGTAACTACACTGTAACTATTAAATAAGTACTTGTGCATACCACCGGACATTCAGGTAACTACACTGTAACTATTAAATAAGTACTTGTGCATACCGCCGGACATTCAAGTAACTACACTGTTACTATTAAATAAGTACTTGTGAATACCAACGGACATTCAAGTAACTACACTGTAACTATTAAATAAGTACTTGTGCATACCACCGGACATTCAGGTAACTACACTGTAACTATTAAATAAGTACTTGTGCATACCACCGGACATTCAAGTAACTATTAAATAAGTACTTGTGCATACCACCGGACATTCAAGTAACTACACTGTTACTATTAAATAAGTACTTGTGAATACCAACGGACATTCAAGTAACTACACTGTAACTATTAAATAAGTACTTGTGCATACCACCGGACATTCAGGTAACTACACTGTAACTATTAAATAAGTACTTGTGCATACCACCGGACATTCAAGTAACTACACTGTAACTATTAAATAAGTACTTGTGCATACCGCCGGACATTCAAGTAACTACACTGTT
Source organism: Glyphotaelius pellucidus (assembly GCA_936435175.1). NCBI lineage: Eukaryota > Metazoa > Arthropoda > Insecta > Trichoptera > Limnephilidae > Glyphotaelius > Glyphotaelius pellucidus. Next base: position 31,706,558 of record OW386555.1, read on the forward strand.
ACTATTAAATAAGTACTTGTGAATACCAACGGACATTCAAGTAACTACACTGTAACTAGAAAAAAAAGTGAGACTGCATGAATTATGTATTTCATCAAAATCATGTTCAGAAATCATATTATACATTCTTCAGATTATTTCTTAGCTAGGTGTAGTAAACGCCAAACTTTAATACCGACGTGATTTTGAAACAAAAATTATCGTGATAGGCAAGTTTTTGGGCCGGAAAACTGCATGCCTCCCAGCCCATGTCTTTCTCTGTCGCGCGCATATTTTACGCATCTTTCTCTGTCGCTTACGGTCATTTTAAAGTCCTGTGAGAGAATGGATCTTATCAAGTTCAGGTCGGCATTTAAGTTTGGCGCGTTCTGTACCTACCATTATCTTCGTTTATTTTTACTGCCTTTCAGTTCGTATTAAAAGCTTTGTGCTGTGGTTTTTTTGGTCTATTGGATAACAATATCCTGGAAAATAATAAATTAAATAAAGTCCGTAGATAAATAAAATAAATAAAGATCAGATGTCAATCAGCGTGACAGAAAAATATACCTGTATCTGAAAAGTGACTTCGTTACAAACCTTAGTCGATTCGACGACGCGACAGCGCAGGTATAATGTGCATCAGCAGGGTAGGGTTAATAAATTAAAATAAAACATTTACATTTCTTTATGTATACCTAGTATTTTAATACTTTTGTGGCTATTTACAATATCGGAGTTCTCTTAAAATAATCTCATCACTTTTTAAAGTTCATTGATCTCAGAATATCTTATATATAATTTTATAATAGTTTATGTACATTATTAAGGTCTAGGAGTCGTTTTATAGAGGCTATCAAACGACTCGCACGTCAGGGGAAGTGCCCATCGCTTCGCTGTAGGAGGGAGGTGCGAAAGAATCTGAAAATAAACAAATAAAATAATTAATATTTGGTATAAAATTATCAGAAAACATCAAAAATCACGCACGGCGTGGTATTAAAACCCCTCAAGCCAGGCCACTACACTGAATCAAGCTGGCCGCTTATTTATATGAGATCCTCATGTCATAAAGCGAGTTATAAACATTTTACTTTTAATAAATGAAAACAAATAACTTTGTGTACACCACTATTCAATTAACAATATCGACATGTTTCAAAAACTATGTTTTCTTCGTCAGGATAATAAGTTAATAAAGAAGTATTTTATTTTTATTTTATTTGAAGAAATATTGAAGTTTGAAGAAGTATTTTATTTAAATTTTATTTTAAATTTTATTTTTTACCTGCTTCATTAAAGCATTCAAAATTGTTAATGCAGTATCAGTTCCGTCTTTACCCTAAAAAAACACACGGAGTACGTGTTCTTTCGAAACATTCTTATGTGTTTTTGTTATTTTTCTGTATGTTTTTGAAATTCTAAAGGGGCCTCCTAATTAATGCAGGGCCCCCAAACAGTGCAGGCTGGTCTTGCTGTGCGCCGATTTGCCAGGAAAAGAAAGGAGGGGCTCTTCAAAATAAAGTCCACCCTGCGCAGCGTAAGTATACGATAGAATGGCTTATAACTTATAACAGGAGAATCACAAACAGGCGGCCAACTGATGATGATGATTGTGATTATGTTCAAAAGTGAAGAAGAAACCAGCATTGCCTGTCTAAAGGCCTGGACATTGGCGCAGCCAAAGATGGCCGCCAATCTCGATGACGCCAGTCTTTTTCTTAACATTTCATAATGGTGGATGTATATTATAAATTTACTTATTATCTCAATCGATACCACAAAAAAATAAAACATAATATTTCTTGTTATCAGAATCTTGCAAAGATGGGGGCAATTAATAAAACATTTCTGTAAAACGGTCTACAGTGTCAAGATACTGAAAGCCAAGATGGTCAACGAATTTCTAAAAAACAAATTGTTAACTAATTAACTGTTTTATATTATTACGTACCAAAATTTTGATTTTTTTATTGCATTTTCGCTAGTTTTGGTTTTTGGATAAATTTGCGTCACAATTCGGTACACAGACGAGTAGGTATAAAATATTTAGCAAGTATTTAAAAAAAGTTTTATTGATGTAAGATACGTTATTATTATATGATAATATGAAATAAAATGTATATGAATAAATTGTTAATGGAAAACAGAAGATGAGGAGTAAAACAAGGTTGTGAATTGAATTGTATGTAGATTAGAAAGGCTGTTCACGATTTTCTTTTAATTATCTTCATGTTCTCAAAAGTGCAATAAGATATTAAATAAAATCAATCAACCAAAAATGGCATGCCAATCTGTCGATAAACGATAATGTGTCAAATTCTATGACTGAATGGACGCCGTCAATAGATATTACATAAAACATTAGAGCGAATAGACAAACAACGATGAGTTGCACATTTTGGACGAAGGGGAATTTCGTATAGATATAAATCATTGTTATAATATAATAGACTGGTAGAATAAAACACAGGACACGTATGAGATATCAGATCTGTTCTAGACATTGTCTATTGATTGAGGCATGTAAAGAAATTGCATTATTTATTTATTTTACGCCTATTTAGGCTTTTACATATACATAACAATATTTAAAAAATTATACTTGTAATAGTACAGTTTAAGAACTAGAGTAAAAACATTATTAAATTTTATCCACACAGTATGTAAGGTACAAAATACAAAAAATATATAAAATATAAAAAAAATCCAAAACAGCTTTTTTTTTTCAGCCGATAAAATACAATTTAATTGGCTTTATATTCCCCTACTTGATGAAAAAAACTTTAATAAGGTATGCTTAAATATTAAAATTGATGAACTAAATTTATCAACAATATCGGAGTATTTGTTTCCTAGCTGTTGAATCCGTCGCATAGGAGTGTAATATTGGGAGGTTGAAGTAGAATTGTCGCAATAATAAGGTAGGTACTGTCTTGTAACTGACCTGCCTGGAGTATGAAAAGAGATTACATACAATAAATCAGGGGAATCAAACATTGAATTTACGATTTTATACAAACAGGTTAAATCGGAAATGATTCTACGATCAGATAATTTTATTAAATTTAATGAACAAAGTACGTTATCATAATTTAGGCATTCTCTAGGAATGCCCATTTTAAAATTAACATACCTCAAAAATTTATTTTGGATTCTTTCAATCGCATGTGAATTATCAAATAAATAGCAATTTATTTAATTTGCCAAATTTTTGTTTTTAATCGACCGTTTGTCATTTCATCTGTGTGTAAATTTGTTTGTACGTTCCGTTTTCGGTTTATAAAATGTGTTGCATTCACTTTATAATTCAAGCTAGCTTACTTTGACTAGTTTGCTAACTTTGACTGAGCTTTTCAATATTATGTACGTACCCTGCCTGAAGAATATTTAAAAAAAATTGTCATTGTGGTAGTGACGTTTCTTTTGACATTTTACTCATATATTTTATTATATATTATACACTTTATACTTATTTATGTTGTACTTACAACTCTCACAATTACGGAGAAAGTTTTGCTTTTGATTTATTTAGTATTATAAACATTATTTTTTTGAGGCATGGTCTATTGTTCATAGAACTGTTAGTTATTAAAAAAATGTATTGTTCGTGTTGTATCTTATAGAAATAAGAGGCCGACTTGATTCAGTGTTCTGGCCTGGTTTGAGGTGGTTTTGACTGTACATCGTCGATGAGAAAAAGGGAGAGATGACAACATAGCTATCAGCGGTAAGCAAAAGAATGTGTTTGTAAAACCAACCTGGTCCGTGTAGTCTGGGATCATCTCCAGGCCACATCTCGGAGTATGCTGGCGGGGGCGTGTGCATGTCCAGAGGCAGGGACATCCTGCCGGAGGTGGAGGGAGTTCCAGCCCTGGCGGCCACCCTCGCTGCGGCCCTCTGCTCCCGCGTGCCGACTATGAACACTGAGGGATTGTCTTCCGGCTTTCTACCTGCAATTCAAAGAAAAAATATTTTCTTCAAAATTCGCAAATTCATTTTGTGGCGTCATTATTAATTTAATGAAAAACAAATAACTTTTTGTACACCACTATTTAATTAACAATATCAACATGTTTCGAAAACTATGTTTTCTTCGTCAGGATAATAAGTTAATAAAAAAACAAAATACAAACAAGTATAGACTAATTAGAACATAGACAAAATATTAGAAAAGAGAGGTGATTAATTACTTAAAATATCATAAAAAACAATTTTTACCCATTCTAAAATAATTTTTATATTTTATAAAATAAAATTCTAAAATCATTTTTATATTTTATAAAATAAAAAATTACATTAACATAAAAAAATCTTTTAAAAAACAAAACAAGAAGTATAAATAACAAAATAAATTATTATAAATATAAGTATTAATACGAAAATAAATTTAAAATATGGCTTTTAAAAAAAAACGTTTGGTTATTTATAATATTTAATTTACTATTAACACTTTTTCTAATTTTTAAAATTTCTAAACTATCTAATTGTATACCCGTTGTGTTAGTGTGTAAAATTTTTAAACCTTTATTAATATCAAAAGAATGACCAGTTTCCAAAATATGGTTTGCAAATTCTGAATAATTATTATTACTTAAACATCTTAAATGTTCCTTAACTCTAATGTTAAAATTTCTAGAAGTCTTCACAATATAAAAAAAGTTACAATCATTACAAATTAATTTATAAACCCCAGATTTGTTCAAAAACACACCTTTGTCCTTGTTATTTAATATATAATTTTTTAATTTGTTATTGGCGTAAAAAGCTGGTTGTATAATAATAATAATAATTGGACAATTTATAGAGCGCCGTTTTTGTGAAAAATCACCTCAAGGGCGCTTATATATATATGTATATTATCTGGCATGTTTTTAATTATCAAATTTGAAGTGTTATTATTTAAAAATACAATTTTTCTCCAATTATTATTCTTGTCAACTACGTGTGGATAAACAAAAGATCTAAAAAAACTTTTTCTTATATTTTTTGTTTAACATATTATCTATTAATTGTGCAGTATAACCGTTATTTATTGCATTTTTTTTTATTGTATTTAATTCTGTTTTAAAATTTCTTAAAGATAAGGGAACATTAATTAATCTACTTAGCAAGGTATGAAAAGCTGCTAATTTTTGTGAAAATGGATGATTAGAAGTTTCATGTATAATGATATCTGTATATCATCATCATCATCTGTGTCTTTACGAAAAATGTTAAATTCAAATTTATTATTGACAATAGAAATACTTAAATCCAAAAAATTTAAACTGCAATTTTTTGCAATTTCTAGGGTGAATTTAATTTTTTTGTGGAGTTTATTAGTGAAATTTAAGAAAATATTATATATATATATATATATATATATATATATATATATATATATATATATATTTAGTTCCAGTCCATATACAAAAAACGTCATCTACATATCTTTTCCAAAAATAAACATATTTTAATAATAAAGCACGACTATTAAAAATTTTTTCTTCAAAATTGTTTAAAAATATATCTGCGACTAGGGGGCTAGTACTTGAACCCATTGCTAAACCATCTTTTGTTTTTTAAAAGATTTTTTATTATGTTAATGTAATTTTTTACACATCCTAAAATAATTTTTATATTTTATTATATATAATTGTTTTTATATTTTAAGTAATTAATCACCTCTCCTTTCTAATATTTTGTCTAGGTTCTAATTAGTCAAGTATACTTGCTTGTCTTTTGTTATTTTTTATTAAGTTATTATCCTGACGAAGAAAACATAGTTTTCGAAACATGTTGATATTGTTAATTAAATAGTGGTGTCCACAAAGTTATTTGTTTTTCATTAAAATAAAAAAATATATTTTAGTCATTATTAACAAAACAATTGTGGCTCTTAGATTTGTTCAAGTTTAATCACCCCGTGTGTGGGAGGGGGGGGGGGGGCAGCACCGGGTGCTTCAGCCAGTTATTTTAATATTATTATAACTTTTATATTTTTTGAACGCATTTTTCCTTTAACCTAACCAACGCAATGTAGGAAAATCCACACTTGTTTTATTTAAAAGATGACTCGTGGAGGAAAAGAGGGTCAGAAAATCACAATTAAATGACAAGGGAAGGGGTTTTTCCGAAACCGGTCAACATTGGAAATAAATTTAATGTAGCAGCTTAAACCAATAAATTGCATCTTATAATTGATAATTTACACGGTCTAAGAATAGTTCAAAGTTCAAGCGAAAAACTGGCAAATCTGCATCACTTAATAATATAACACTTTTTAATTTCAGCTTTCGTTTTCAAAATCGAAAAAATCAGTAGCGAGTGTTAACACTAGCTGCTCAATGAAAATATTTTAAAATCCGTCAAAGTATTCCCAGACCTCGTTCAAAAAGTTTTTTTAACCCTTTAGTTGTCTAAAAATGGAGAAATTTTTAAGCAAGAATTTTTTTTTTACATTTGCTCCTCAAAGGAGGCCTTGAGGAAAAAAAACTACGTTATCTTTGGGGATGCTGCGCGGAGGGTCTTTTTAGAGAAAAGAAGGAGAGGAACTTCTGAGAAGGAAAAATATATGAGGGGTGGCTAGAAATCTGGGGGTTAATATGCTCAGGAGTGACGGACGTACGAATCCATCCCTTCCATTGCGGTGCAAAGCGACGGGTCGAGAGTCTGGCTGAAGGAGGTCTAGGTTAGGTCTCCATTAAATAGACTCTCCGAATCCGGCCCGCCACGCAACAGGTGGGCAAAAGCATTCACCACTAAGTCATCGATCAATCTCACCCCGACCACCTCTGCTAAGTCACCAAACGTAGCTAACCATTCGAGGTGATCTACGGTAAGGGTGTTGGTTATCCAATAAATGGTTTCCGCGGCAGCACTACTCATATCCGCCTCCAAAATTGAAAAAATGCTCAGATTGAAAAGTTTTTATTTTTTGAGATATAGATACGCCTGTACAACGAGTTGCCGGACACCGAGTCTAAGTATATACACGTTTATAAGTTTTTATTTATAATATGTATGTTGCGTACATTCTAGAGTTCTCCGCTGATTTATGGATCTCTTTTCGGAATGTAATTTCTAAGCACTGTTTGGTTACATTCAAAAGTAAGGAATTGGAGAGTTGTGGTTTTTAAGACGACACAATACCCTAAAATATATTCAGAATCTTAACGACGTAAGTAAAGAAGTCGTGTATACAAATTGCGACCAGCAACCCGTGTTTTGGACGGACCTACTGTCGAATATGCCCTACCAAAGAAAAGAAGAAAAATAATGTGAGAATCTAAACGACGTAAGTGAAGAAAACGCGTAAACAAATTACGCCAGCGGCACGGCGTATTGGACGAACGTATGGTCGAGTTCGCCCTAGCGGGCCTGGAGATTCGACCTTTCCGCCGCGTTCAATTTAATTTATTCTGAAGAACTTGTTATAAATACTTAAGATGTCTCTAAACGTTTCCCTCCCAATGTTATTAATTGTCTAGAAAAATAAAATCTGGTGCTTACCGCTAACTTTATAGTTGAAAAACGGGTTATAAAGTTTTAAAATAGTTGTACGTAAAATATATTAATGGTAAGGTATTGTTTTAATTAATCCATGTAAAGAACTTACTTCCCCGGGGGTCTGTTGGAATAAAAAAGTTATAGTTACGAATTCGCCGGAAATTATTGAAATGTGAGTTTTGAGCAAACAAAAAAATATTAGGATTGTGTACCGCCTTAAACTTACTCTCGTTTCCATATAAACCATCAACACAACCAGGCGTTGCTATTCAGCGCCATAAATTTCCATCTACTTTTAAATGTCTGACTGTAAACATTATGTGTACTGCGTAGATGTTTATGACATTATCTACAAATACACTCACACTGAACATCGAGGAGTCGCATCAAGCAATAAATATTACAAATCAACCTCACGAGTCTCATGACAATCACGATGATGCCTCTATTAGAGTATATGTTTGAATACCTGTCAGTCAGTTGTCAGCGTCTCTACACAGAGTGCACTTCTCGGATGAATTAACTCGGCCTTACCATTGATCCATGTCTAAAATAGAATCTTTACACTCAAATAATTGCAAACAAAATAAGAAAACCAAACTTTCTCGACTTACAGCACTTGGAAATTGTTTATTTTGCAGTCTGTCAATCTATTATTGAGTATGGTATCATAGCATGGAGACGTGGTATTGCAACTGCACTAGATCCGATCATAAAGGATCGGAAAATTATTAATTAGGCTTCCTCTAATCTCAGACTCGAACTTAAAATTTAATATTCTGAATGTGTCTGACGTTCGGCAGATATACTCAAAACAATCCTCACTCATCTTCAAAATACTACGACTATATAAATATAAATACTACGAAAAAAGATTAAATATTCCCTGTTCCTACTCGAACCAATAACAAATTCCTGTAACGCTTAAGCTACTTTTGGTCAACAAAACTTTAGATACTCGTACCATGCGAGAAGGCTTGTCAACATTCTTCCAGATAGAATAAAAAAATGTGATTCACAAAATAACTATTTAGAGAATGTATTTTGATAACAGTGTAGGCAGTGGCGTACACAGAGTTTTTGATCAGGGTAGGCAGTAGGAAAACCTATGATAAAAGTTTGAATATATTCATAATATGAATATATTATGATTAAAGGTATTACGATAAAAGATAACAGAGAGAACTGTTGTTTTTTATGTTACTTAAACACACATTATTTCCTTCACTACAACAAGTTTTGCAGGTTAAAATTTCCAAATTTTATCAGAAAATTCACAATTAAAGTACGATACACGTTTTTGAAGAGACAATTCGCATTTATGAAAGACAACTATTTGATAGAAACAGTCGACTGTCGTCACTGATTGCCATTTGGTAATTTTGTTCCAGAAAGCACTGCCTAATACTAACAAAAAAAACCTCATAGAAGCAAATTCAAAACGACAGTTCTACTCTATGCTCTGTGCATTTCGTGAACATTGATATTATATCTTGTACGAAGTTAGCTCTACGCAGAAATAATTCCTGCTTAGGCCGCATTTCAGTGAGGCAGTCGGATGGCGCGCATGAAGTTTCTTGTTAAGTTTATGCCATGTTTGTAGTATGCCTTTTGATGTGGCGCTCGCGTTGTTTCGGTAGCTCAGCTTCTTGAAAGTGTGTATTTATTTTTAGCAATAATTTAATAAATTTTAATATTATTTACATGCTTATGGTTTACAAATATGGTAGGGTAGGCAGTGCTTATGTGCCTATATGGAGTGCACGCCCCTGAGTGTAGGTATGTTCATAGGTATTATAAATTAACTTAAAATGACTGCCTTAACGCAGGCTAGCCCAGTGAGGCGGGTTATAAGAAACCTCAACTAGTAAAAACTATATATTTCTATTCTTTACATATTACCTACTACGTTTATTACTTTCTTTTATTAATTTTAAGTACTTATCTAATTTACAAATCAATGAACTCTATAAACACTTGACATATATTTTTATTTACAGTTTGCAAATTTCTTAGATTATTGTTATTTATTATCTATTTATAAGTAGTTTGTATAAAGTAATAATTCTGGTTCAAAGATAAAGATAACAAAGAAATACCTAATTTAGAACGATGAGCAACAATGGAGTACCTTACCCAGCCACTTCGCAAACATGAAGCGATGGTGATTTTATTGCGACAGTCATAATCATTTCCAACGTAAATAGGTAATGTTGACCGAGATATAAAATACGTAGGAGTCTTAGCACTAGGTGAGAAATCAAATAAAATTGGTAGGTAAACAATTGTTGTTTATATAAAGTCGGGTCTCCTCTGACCTTAAACACAAACATTTATTTACACCTTATAATAAGCATTGGCAATGGGGGCGTGGCCTTACTACAGACGCTTACAAAATGTGTAAGACCACGCTCCCATTGCCAGTGTTTATAGTGTGTGTAAGCAAATGTTTGTGTTTTCGATCGGAGGAGACTCGACTACTAGGTGTCTATCTGATATGATTCTATTTCTAATTATTAGTTTCTTGGAGTTTTCTAATGACAACTATTCAAACTAGAAACAAAATTTAAAAAATGTATGAAAATCAAATTTTATAATGTTATCGTTCTGAAAGTATTTTAGTCTTTTATTATTATCCTTTCAAAATGCAACAACGTTATTTTTTATTAATTCTTTTTGTGTTTAATTCGTAGAATTCCATTTAATTTCTTTTAAATTTAATGTAAATCAAATTCAGCAATGTTCTTATTAAGTTTTTTTTATTATTGTGATAGCTATGTCGGCGTTGGTATTCAATCTGTGGTTAGACCACTTTGGGACGACTTATTTATAAGATTCTATTTACCCCCATCAAATTTGTATAGTGCCTAAAATGATTCTTTACCGATTAAACCGATTCATTGAGAAAATAATTGTGACAATAGATTCTCTACTCTGTGGGATACTTTGAAATCTGTTTTCACAACATTAAATGGTATTTTTTTTCTTAATTTTTCGTTTAAATTTGGGGAAAGAGATTTAACAGTACCTCATCTCACAGAACTCATCTCACAGAACTCATCTCACAGAACTCATCTCACAGAATAGAAAATCTATTGTCACTATTATTTTTTTCAGTAAATCGGTTTAATCAATTTAAGCACCATAAGAATTGAAATTGGGGAGGGGGTAAATAGAATCATATAAATAAGTCGTCATAACCTGGCCTAGCCCCACTTTGAAAATGTCCTTGAACGCCCAAATAGTTGTCACAATAATAAAAAAACTCCAATGTTTGCAAAACTTAACAATAACATTACTAAATTTGATTTACACTGTATTAAAAAAAATAATTATTGAGTTCTACGAATTAAACACAAAAACAATGAACAAAACATAATCAAGCGATGAATGAGAATCAAGTTATCTTGAGTCGTACATAATGTGTGTGTTGGGTTAGGTCAGGTTAGTTTTACGGCGGTTTTAGAATAAGTTTTTGAGGTTATGTTCATATTTTTCTTTGATTGCACTTAAATGAATTATAACTGAATAAACAATTAATTAATTTTATTGTGGTTAACAAATAAATTCACGATCAGGTATGTATAGACAAGAATTAGCTAATTTCAGGAACACGGACACGCCCAAAGAACACTTCTGTCGTTTTGTCTTTTCAGTGAGTCATCAAAGAGGATTCTTATACAAGGAAAACTTGTTATTCTGGTATTTCCACAATAAATAATAACTCCTACCAGGATAACAGAACAAGTAGAACAAGAAAAGCTGTGTGTAGCTCAGGGCCAGTCGAATCACAACATACCTAAACAACTCATCAAATTGTGAAGTAAATTTTCAAGTTCCATGAAAAGGATTTCAAATAACTGAAATAATAACAGACCTTGAAAATAACTTTCATGGAATTTGAAAACTAATTTTAAAATTTGGTGAATTGTTCAAATTTTATGAAAAAACCGTCCTTGTTCTTATAAAACCTTCTACGTTTGGTATCATTTTGAAAATCCAAACCAGCTAATCCTTTTCCGAAATCAATATCAAATATGATCATAAGAGAAACATGGAAAAAAAAGCAAAGAATGCAAGGCTGATGTCAGCGAAATATGCTACCCGAATTTCTACAGATTTTTTGCATATCTCCCTTGAACATTTGAAGTTTTTAAGCTGTTTAAAAAATATATGTTATTTTTTAAAATAATATCTACACATTCCCCATGCCGAAAAGCAAACTATATGAAATTCCCTTGATAGAAAAAAATCGCAAAGTTTGCTCCGAAAATTTTTATTTTCACGTCAGTCTCTATTATTTAACAAGTTATATGTATGAAAAAATTCACAGTGTTTCTTTGAATATTTTTTTAGACAACCCCCTTGAGATTCTTGTTCTATTCTAAACGAGTCGGGTTTAATTAAACATTTTCACAATTTTCGCTTCAATTTCATCGTTTTAAATATTAGCACGCTCTCTTCAACATTCGTAATAACATATCTCTCCATCTTCTTCTTTTCGAGCGAGGATACGGCGCCTTAATGAAGGGAACCTTAGAGGGTTTGGGCTCATAGAGCGAATGAACGAAGGAAGGTGTAAGGAAAATATATGACGCAAGTTTGAAAAGTAGAAGAAATCGGGGACGCCCGAGGAAGACATTGCCCGAATCAGAATAGAAGAGTATGTATGAGACGATGAATGAATGTGAACGAGGCGAGAAGTGTGCCAATACAGAGTTGTTTGGCGGTTCTTCCTATCCCTTCTGGAAATGGCGTGATAGGTTAGTTAATTAGGGTTTGGTTAAGCTAGGTTGGGAGTTGGGATAGGTTAAGTATTAACCTGATGTATGGTGAGGTTAGGCTAGGCTTCATTAAGCTAGGTTAGGTAAGATTAAGTTCGGTTTCATTTAAAATTCACCCTAAACTAATCTGAACTGGTTGGGTTAGCCTGAATGATAATTATATTCTTGAATAATATTCCTATGAGATGAATATTAGCAAGTAAAATCATTTACGTGTGTTTTTACGCCGGTAATATATGCGACGTTATATAACGAACATGAGATCACCTTGATCAAATAAAAACATACAAATACATACACACACACACACTTCATGCAAATCGCAATAAAATCTAATACCAATTCAACTTACCATTGTTCGACCAATCAGTACAGATTTTACACCCATTCATAATTGAAAGAATCAACAGCATAATTGTCAGAAATAACACTACGGCGCCGAATCCAATAAGAAAATAAACGTAAACCATTTTACAGAATCACTTTAACATATTGCTTGTATTTAATATTTGTTTTGATGCTTTAAAACTGCACTAAATGTTCACTAAGGTTCTGTATTACGCGGTAACACTTCAGGTAGAGTAGAGATAGGGTTACGTTTTGACATGCACCGCAGTGATAGCGGAATGCATTCTAGAATCACGCCGAGACGTTAAAAGTTGGTAAACTCCACAATGCGAATGGCACGAAGCGACTTGGGTACAATTTTCCTGCTGATAAATAGCGATTATGATACGTACGATATGTAGAAAAGAAGTACGGGTAATTTTAGCATCAACAGCAATGATAAATACTGGGATTAACGCATTAACATTTATAACCGGTGTGATAATATTGCAAGATAAATTATTATTGTTCCTCATGTGAGCAGAGTAGGTACCGGGAATTCGAACAGTACGACAAATCGTAATATTTATTGTATTCATGCATCGTTTTGTAAAAACTTTTAAGTAGATAACATTTTTTGTAGATGTTCATTAATTTTTACACGAATGCCTGCAGGGCTGGGCAGTATTTGAATTGCTTGTAATTGAATTACGTATTTGAAACGCAAATACGTATTTTGTATTTGTATTTAAATTACTTCGAAAAAATGAATTTTGTAATTGGTATTTCAATTACCTGATGCTGAGGTATCTGTAATTTGTATTTCAAATACTTATGTCTTCAAAATACATTTTCAAATACATTTACCGATCTTAATAATGATAATCAAAATCAATATATATTATAAAAGAAAGTAAAACTAGTTTTACATATTGAAAAGATTCCTAAAAATAACGATGTTTAAATGGTGATGAAAAGGTATATTTTCTGAAACGATTATAATAATGCGCATTTTTAATTTCCGCCAAATGCATGCGTCAGACGGCTGTGACGTCATGCCCGCCAACGTTTATAGGCGATTCCCATTTCCACTATTATCTCTTATTTTGTTGGCGGTTCGCGTAAACTGCGTAGGCGTATCTTACGTCATGATCCAGATACTAACTATTCATGAATTACTAGTTTTATAATTGTATTGTACTATTCCAATACTTGACATCATGATCTGACTCAAATATACAATCACTTGTTCAATAACAATAGATTTTTTATATCCACATAATTTATACTATCATTGTCATAAATAAAAAGGCAGCTGGGAATTTGCAAAACTCACAACCTAATTTACTTTTTATTTTAATAGGGGAAAGGTGTCGTGTATTAGAATGTGATTTTGCAAATTCTCTGTTGCCTTTTTGCTTTTGACGGCAGCACAGCGTACCTAGTATCTGCCTTGTAAGATTTGTCATTTATTATATTTTTATCTCTAAAACAAAGGCTTACAATTACGATTACAAATGGGAAATTTTATTGTTAGCTATCGCATTTCGAAATATTATAAACAATATAGGACGGGAAAATGTTATCTACTTATCGCTTATCTTTATTTATCAAAGAAGATCGTGAAAATGTGTTTATTTATATTTTTACGTGACACCTGTTCTGAGCCCCTGTCTGTACGGTGTTATAGATTTTTTTTCTTATTTTTTTATTTTTATTTATTAGTCATAAAAAGATACATGTATTACATACAAAATTTCATACAATAATTAATTATATAATATATGTATTTGATGTACCCCCATAAATAAGGAGGACTTGTGAGTATGGAGGGGGGGGGGGGTGTTATCACATTGGTTTTATTTGACATGATTCAGTTCAAGTTTTCAGTATAATTTTTAAGGTGAGTTTAAATTATTTTATATTAGTATTCATCTTTCTATTTTTTTTGGTAATGAATTAAAAAAATAACACCGATATATTAATGATTTAGCTGTTCTATTGTTTTTTTTTTCATTTTGGAGTAGGAAGTATTGACATTTGTCTAATATTTCTGTTATTTTTAAAGGGTGCAACTTTATTTTGAATATTATTTTTATAAATTTGTAATGTTGCGTGGTAGACGTATAATGCATTTAATTTTCTGACCTTAAATTGCTTGAATAAAAGTTCTGACGAATATGAATAGGGTTTTTTTAAATTGTTTTTGTTATTAGTTTTTGTGATATGTAAATTGTTTAGATATATAGGTTGAGCGACGATGGGAGGTGGATTAAGGAAAGAGTTAAAATTTTTGTATTTTAATTACCACATGCAATTAAAATAATCCATTGTCTCTTTTGTTCGCTCAATATTAGCATTTGGATCAGTCATATATTAGATAATATTAAAAGGTTAGAAGGAATAAAAAATAAAAGGTTTTGAAACCATTACAGCATTATTAATTTTTTTTTATTCAATTGATAAACGACGGTATGTGTACCTTACTAATTAAAACTGACAACAAATCGTTAATGAAAAGACATGCACATTGCTCACACAGCCAAAGAGGGTAGTTTATCTGTTAAGTATACTTGTTTTATTAATTTCGGAATTTTTAAAAAGATATTTTAAATGTTCTATATTCCTACTTCTTATTTTTGATGTCGTTAAAACAAATACTTGCCATTTTAGAAACTAGATAAAATTACCCTTTAAATTTTTGTATTTCAAATTTAATATATTATACGGGTACGGGGAACAACAAATTTATAGTAAGATTCAAGGGGTAAGCAGGTTCAAAAAGGTTGAAAACCGTTGCCTTAAGGCGACGCTTCCCGGCTCAAAAAGAAGAAGACGGAGAGATATGTAATCACGAATGTTGGACAGAGCGCGCTAATACAATGATGAAATCGAAGCGAAAATTATGAAAATGCTTAATAAAACATGACTCGTTTAAAATAGACCAAAAATCACATGGAACGAGAATCTTAAAGAAACATTGTGCATTTTTTCACAAATGTAACTTGTAAAGTAGGTAATATAAATAGACTTGTTTTAAATAATTTTCGGAGCATACTTTGCGATTTTTTTCTATCGAGGGAATTTCATATAATTTGCGTTTCGGCGTGGAACGTATCTAGATTTATCTTAAAAAATAACATATTTTTTTTAAGAGCTTAAAAACTTCAAATGTTTAAGGGAGATATGTAAGAAATCGGTAGAAATTCGGATAGCGGCGGCTTAATCACCTATTCAAGTGACGTTTTGCCCCTGTAGACATAATATTGGAACTCATTAGATATCACCCGTCTCTTTCTCTCTATCACTATGTACACAAGATGTTGATTTCATTCATTCACTGTTCCTTTATATTGTGTTTTATCTCTTTCTGTCAGTTAATTTTATACTCTGAAGATGCTTGTGTTAAGCGAAACCGGTCGGTATTAAAAAAAAATCGTGGCTACAAACAAAGTAATTGATTCATTTCAATTAATACAATAATATCTTTTCGTATGTTGATATTTTTCATTTGTTCTCAGATCAATTTACTAAATGTGCATTAAATAAAAAATAAAACAATTTTTTAATTGAGCACTTGTTATTTTTCTTTTTTTAATCAAGTCTATCCTTCAACATTTTCCTAGAATGTGAAAATGTATTATTTTCATTTAGGGACATAGTTTATTTTCACATTATCTATCCTGTGTATTTACATCTGTGTTTTTTAATTCTTTATTTAATTTTTTTTCTACCAAACTCCATGTGTTGTTTTTCTGTACATAATATGAATTTTATAAAAATTCTATGATTTATTTAAAAAATATATGTATAACTTTCCTTTAAAACCTAATATACAAAAAGGGATTGTGCGAATCTTGAAGTGAGAGGTTTCGCTGAAGGTCCGGATAGACCGCACGCTAGATGAAAATTTTCCAGTGGACCGCACGCTTGTGGATATTTCACGGCAGACCACAGGTTATAATGTTGCAAAATCTGTTGTGGAACGCATGCCATGGTATAAATTTAATTCTAGACCGCACGCTACAATATATATGCATCATATTCGTGGTTAGATTAAACGACGTAGTTTAATTTGCATTCATTACGCACGCTGTTTGCCAATTTTATAGTGGAACGCATGCTCGCCGTAGTAAAACGATTAAATATTGTCATGCGGTCAATCCATACGGATTGACCGCATGACAATATTTGGTAAGTAGGTAATGTAAATTTCCTGGTAGACCGCACGTTGAACCGTTTTTGGGCTGGACCGCACGTCAACTTTCTAAATTTACCGAAAGAACGCACGATATCGAAAATGTAATGAAATATTTTGCCTTAAATTAAGTAAACTTAATTACTACAAACACGGGAAAACACTGTAGGTAGTGATATTCTGATAACGTAAAACTACGGGAATTTACCAAATGTTACTTCGACTTAATAATTTGCGTGACATAAGTTTATCTGCTTAACCTAACAACTAAGAAGGTATTATCGACATAAATTGCTAATGAATTTAGTGGGGAAGGCTTAAAAACAGTGCCGGATCCAGCATTAGTGCAGTTAGAAGTGTAAACGGAGCTTAAGGGGGGGGGGGGGGGGTTATGGTTTTAAAACTAATTTTTAAATTATTTTTTTTCTGTATGTACAACATGTCGACAGTGTTGTTTCAACATTTCAAGTAAATCGGAGCAAAACTAACGAAGATACAGCATCTCAACCGACCGGCTCTCTTGCTCTTTTCAAGTACATTCCGAGGATAAAAAAACTTTAAATCGATTTTCTCGCAAAAAAAATTTTAAAGTTCGTGAACATCATAACTCAAAATTTACTTAACCGATCCTTTTGAAATTTTGTACACAATTTTTACACATAAATCAACAGGTAGTGACGAAGAGTTTTTATTTTACCATTTTTTTCCATTTTATAGTAACAAATTCACCGAAAATTTTAGCAAAAATCGCATTTTCGACTTGCTGCAAAAAAAAACCGCTTCGTCACTACCTGGAAAAACATATCATCTTTTAAACCCATTTCAATTTTTTGTTTCAAATGTTCAGATGTCATATTATAACGTGTATATATAAAAGAAATAAGCCAACATTATTCATATTTCCAAAATAAAATCATGAAAATATGCCTTTTTTCACCTTTAAAACCTTACCCCCCCTTAAAATCATAAAGGCTCTAGGAATAGCTTGCCAATTGTTTTTATTTTTTATTTGACACCTCACTCGAGCGCCCCAATATGTATAGTGAGAGATACCTACTATGTCGCCACCCATTAGTGCAGCTTTTATTAATGTGGGTTGGTATTGAATAAGCCCGGATTACAAGCTCGCGTAAGAGCAGACTTACACAAAACGAGTCGAAGAAACGACCCGTTCTCGTGAAGCCAACAGCTCGAGTCCCTCGATTTTCACGCACTTGCACCAGTTCAAAAATCGTTAATATTGCCTGGTTTGAACGCCATCAACAGAGGTTCTCTAAACAAACTGGATAATGTGCTTAAAAAAATAAAAACGTTCAGACATAGAATGATTTATTTGTGTACCGTTGGTAAAAAAAAAGTCTTACAAATCTTTTCAGTTTTGTAGGAAAACAAATGGGAGTGCAAACCGAAGTGAACCACCGATGTTTTGGATTTGGAATCATTTCATAACAACAATTAACATAGGAACAATTTCAACCTTCTTCAGATTCCACGCGCTAATTAGTTAGGGTTAATATTATAGCATAAAATCATAATAAATCATTTCACTTACGATTATGTGTTGAAGTTAGCATGCGACGATTATAGAAATACACCCCACTGGCTAGGAGAAAAAGTAACCCCATACCCAACATATAGTACCAGACATTCATTTTTACGATCACTCAACGGAGAACTAACACTTATTTGGAAAAGGCTCAACTTTTTAAAACTTCCAACAATTTATTTATCCGATAACTAATGAGGTTTTTATTCGCGAATCGAAATAAACATGGCGAAGCAAATGAACAAATACTAAATACGAGTCATTTATCAGATATGCCGGAATACAATGATGTTGATATTAAAGAAATTAGAGTCCGGCTTTATCTCTTTTATCGTAAATATATTCACCTGTGACGCTTTGGTTAGATAACGCGACAGCGACCCCAAAAGTTTGGTAAAACAGCTATTTTTTAAATTTCTCGGTGACCGTGTAATACCGTCATTACTTGCCGGTTTTATGACCATCCTTTCATTACGCTTGATACAATTTTTAACAATATTCGTTTGGCATTAAAAAAATGGCATTAAAAAAAACGGCCCATTATGGAGATATTACACGGTTCAACCAAATTGATTCACTTTGTTTGAATGTGAGCAGAAGTGAAAGAGTACGGTGTTTACACGTATCCGGAAGAAGTGAACTATTCGGTTGATATTGCTGAGGATGTCTTCGAATCAGCGCTTGGGAATTATGTCAATTTGTGATCATTTAATTAACAAGTTACCGAAAAAAAGCGAAGGAATTGACGACGTGGTGGATGCGACCATGGATGTTAAGAAGACTGGACTTGGGAGCTCGTAATGTGTTTTATTAGAATTTGCAGAAGAGCATTTAGATTTACACATTTTCGGATGAAAGAAGCAAAACTAAAAAGGTTGATCCAGAAAGAGAATACTGTCATGAGAGTTGCTTTACCCGCACAAATAAAATTGCAAATAGTCCTCAGACGTCAGACACCTTTACCTTGCTACCGGTGATTGTTTTGAATAATTAGAATCATCATCATCATAATCATCATTTTTGTATTGAAAGAAGTCATATACGCGATCCATAGACTTTATAATTCAACTAAGACGCGACCAAATTATTGCGTTCGAATTTAGATAAAGTTAAGTGGCTGAAATATGACTAAAGAAATGATTATCTAATTAACTCCGGTGTAGTGTCAAAAGGTAAATGCGGAATGCCAATGCATATTGAGGTTTGTATTTCAATTCAACATTGCCAAAATATTCATATTTTTATGTATTTGACTGGCGTTTGACGATTCTGAATATGAATTTATGGATCCGCCAGTGTTGCCAGCGTATATCAATTTCTAATTTATTCCCCACCAATATCGGTTCGGCTAACAACAGTGAAACTGTGCTAGGGATATCGATATAAGATCATCGGAAGTTACTCCTAACGATCCGATATTGTAAAGTTATCGATTTCACCATGCTAGAGCCCCTGTTTGCGTATGGTTCATTTAAAATATGTTCTATTACAATACTTTACACCAGCTTAAATCTCAAAATCAGGAATTGGTAAACAGATAATGAGAAATCGCCATTGCAAACTTTGACACCTGCTATCTCAGAACAAGGTAAAGTGAAATCAGAACTCTATTCAAATGAGGTAACGATTTGGTTAGGTTTATCATTATAGCATAATCATAATAAATTCTTTCACTTACGATTATGTGGTGAAGTTATAGTGCAGCCATTACAGAAGTACATCACACCGGCCAGGAGAACAAATATTCCCGCTCCCACCGCAAAATACCAGACAACCATTTTTACGATCACTCAATCGAGAACTAGCAACTGATGAGGAAAAAGAACAACTTTTCAAAATTTCCAACAATTTATTTACGTTATGTGATAACCGATAATTTTTTTATTGGCGAGTCGAAGAAACATGGCGACGCAAACGAACTAATATTGTAGACAAGTCATTTATCAGAAATGGCGGAATACAATGATGTTGGTTTAATTCAAAATAAATAAGAGCCCTGCTTTATCTCTTTTATCGATTAAACTTGGTCGAAGCTTTTATCATAAATGGATTCACTTGTGACGTTTTGGTTAGATTATATAAGTCATAAAAATATTATTCGTCTACAAAGATTAGGCTTATTCAAGGAGATTATTAAAATTTTGATACTGATAAAGAATTTTGGTGCACATAAAATAATGTTTTGGAAACAAAGAAAAAACATTTTTTATTTATTAGGTACCTATCTAATATATTTTAAAAAAGCAAACATATCCGGGTTACGAATAATCTGCCAATATTTGGAAATCCATTACCAAAAACGAAAAAGATATTGCTCGTGCAATGATGATTTGGAGAATTTAGCTATCATTGTTAACAGATTAATAAAAACATTCTATTATTCAAATTAATTACGAAAAGTAAAATACTCAATACTAAATTATCTTTTATGACTGACATCTCTGAAAATTTTCACGAACTACGACCAATGAAATCGATAAAGTCGAAGGCAATCAAATTTAATGAATAAACGAGTACGTTCATAAAATCTACCTTATCGACTGCACAAATAAACTTTGGACTTTTGACGATAGATGTAAAAGTGTGGCAGGCTGAAATATAAAATTAAATTCTAGACAGAAGATTGAAAATGAATTTATTATTCCAGCTCAAAAACAACATATTCTACCTAATGTGCGTACTTTTATGGTGTTTCAGAGAAAATATGTGTCATATTGTTATCAGTTATGCGTTCTCCTAGAAGATTGAGTTCGTGTATACATAAAGTTTTATTAATAGTAATGCAAGTAAAATCCCCCTTTCTTAGGTGTAGGTAGGTATAACGTTTTCTCCGAAAATGGAAATCTAATGTATCAAACAGTCAACGTTTCGTGTTAAAATTTTCGCCGTCCGATGGCTGATTCCATTTTCGTAATAACTTATTTAGTTTTTGCAAAATTATATTTTCATAAATTGTACCATCTTACCAGGTAACGTGTTCATATATTTGTAAAATTAGTATATAATCTACCGTAAGTAGATAGTTTTGTTGATTGAATACCATAACTATTATCGATATGGCAGCACTCGAGAGGTTAAAAAAGTTAAATTTTAAACCAATAATTAAGGTCCGGTAGTAAACGTTAAAAAAGATGAAGAAGGGGAGATTATATAAAAACGAATTTTAGAGGGATCGCGCTTAAATTAAAAACCGTAATAATTAGGCGAAAATTTTAAAAATGTAGTAAAACACGACTCGTTTAATATCGAGGTATGAAATGTTTAAACGACGACCCAACAACTCATCAGAATGAAATCAATTCTTTTATGTGAAATTAAAATTATATTACAATTTTAATTTTTTTTATGTAAATAACATTTTAATAATCAAAAGATTAAATATTTTTATTCATAATATATCATTACTACAATAACACTTTTTTAGTTGCTTACCCTATAATACTTACATTAATTTTAGATGTTTTTAAAATACCCACTTTTTATATTCCTTTACATGCTTTTTATATTCTTTTACGAACGGCCTCCGTGGTCCCGAGGCAAGACTCTCGACTCACAATCCGAATGTCGCGGGTTCGAACCCGGCGTGCGCAAATAAATTTAATTTGATTAATTTGTGTTATTTCACAATTTATTCATTTAAAATAATATATAGTATATTTGCGGCACGTTCCAGAGTGGAAGATACTATCAGTATCGCC
Organism: Glyphotaelius pellucidus; assembly: GCA_936435175.1. NCBI lineage: Eukaryota > Metazoa > Arthropoda > Insecta > Trichoptera > Limnephilidae > Glyphotaelius > Glyphotaelius pellucidus. The sequence goes on from OW386555.1 coordinate 31,728,581, forward strand.
CTGGTGTAAGACCACCATTCAGAATTGAAACGTTGCTTAAAGTGGCTTTAGCCGTGTTTAGTGACCAGATTTGAATAGCCAGGTACTTCCCAACCTTCCTCTTCCCTATCTCATTCACCTCCCCACTACCTTCAGCCTCACGAAAAATACCCCGATTGGGGATGCCATAGTCTCACTGGCTCCAGACGGGAGCAGTTGGGACTCTTGTGCGGTATTAACTGTAAAAAAAAAAAAAAAATCTATTTCATATTCTTTTTGTATTATTTTATACTTATTTTCATTTTTTATTATCTTTACTACTACTACGATATTTTACATTACTTTACAATGTTTTATATTCAGGTTTTTTCAGTTTCAGTTTCAGTGCTGGCAAACCAGGCGTTTATTTTATTTTCATAATGTTCATTGATTTTTTTTACCCACCTTAATAAAAGATTCATAAGGAGGAATCTTTCCTCCGTATGCCATAAGTCACACGTATCGGAGCGGAACGTGCCCCGCGCCACTTCAGGCCGCCGCGCAGAAAAGTCTCACAGTGAACTGCGCTGCAAACCGTTTATCTTACTTTCGGTCTTAACTTTTCTGCGCGGCCGCCTGAAGTGGCGCGGGGCGCGTCCCGCTCCGAACTTTACGTGTTCGTAGAGAATACAATCCCGTGATCCCGAATCCCGGGGTACCGGAATCCCGGACCATTTCCGATCCCGAAAATACCGAGACTGCACTTTGGCTAATCTCGGGATTTTCGGGATTTCCACAATCAGGTCTAGTTTGCATCCCGTAATCCATTGCGCCTTGACTAGTTCTACGACGCCTGAAATAAAATTTCCCGCAAATTTATCGACTTAGTTACCAAGACAACGATTTGTTTTGCTTTTCGTCTGACGTTATCAATTACTCGCTTTTGTAATGGACAATAAACGTATAATAAATATAACAAATCAATATTTTTTTATATCATATCGCCAGAGCTTACCATTATAATACAGCCTATATTACTCGCGTATAATGTAGCTTTTTATTGGTGAAGGAATTTTTGAAATCGATCTAGTGATTTAGGCGTGAAAGCGTAACAAAAAAACACATGCACTTTCGCATTCACAATATAAGTATAGACAAGTTGTCTTTTGTAACAAAAAATATTAATAAAGAATGTTTAAGAACTTACTATCTAAGGTTTTATTTTATTTTATTCCAATTATTAACCACATTTTCTAATCCCGGGATAGTACCGGGATACCGGGATTACGTATCGAAAATCCCGTAATCCCGGGATTTAAAAACATGCTCGGGATTGTATTCTCTACGTGTGGGGGGAACGGTTGTCTAATTAATACTGAGCAGAATTTGACACCGAAATTACACACAAACGACAAGCCATAGGCTCGGCGATTTGCCGCATACGGCCGAGCCGAGCCACGTCTTTTTGGCTCGGCTCGGTGGATTTCGGATTTGCCGAATATCAAGCTGTCGAGCCAATTCAAGCCAACTGAGTTTCCCCACAAACGAAGAGTTTCGGTTCGGCGCGAGGCTATTTGGCTTGTTGGCTCTGTCTGTGTCCAACTTTGTGTTATTGCCATTTTCATTGTGTTTCACAGATATGCTGAAAAATACGAATCTCATCAAGATATTACAAATTAATTATATTTCAACATTATTATTTCGAAAAATTCTCTCTTATCAATGAAGTATAATGTGATTTTGATAATATAAGGTCACATTATGAAACAAATTGATTGATAATATTTACAGTACTAGATTTTCAATTCGGCTTCGTGATTGTAACAAACAAAATGGCAACTTGTCTTATCGACAATTCAAGATTATTTCAAAACTCCAAGTTCACGATGCAGTAAAAACAGGGTGTCGGGACGAAATTACACAAATTAGTCAAAATTACACGCGGAAGGAATTTCACATAGAGAGAATTACACCTGCCCTCTGGAATTACATACTAAACAAAAATGTGTCTTTTAGTAAGTTAAAATTTTGTAGTGCTTAAAATGAAGCTATACGTGAAATCCTATTTAGATAGTATTTAGATCATCTTTGCGACGAATCGGTTTACAGTATCAACGTCAAAAAATATGCTACGGATAAATTGAAGCTTTTACTAGCTTTTCTACGTATTGGAATTACAATAAAATTATTATTTACATAACAAAAAATATAAGTGTAAACCACTAAATAAAATGTTTTTTCATGACTTAACTATGAATTAATATAAGAATCAATTTTAAAAAATACCCCTCTATGGCCAAGACTATTTTTGAGGATTTTTGTGTTCTAACATTTTTTCATTCTTATAAAATTATGCACACAATAAATAAAAACCACTTTTTCGCTTACTTGCCTCGTGCAAATACGACGCGCGATTTTAAATTTTGTAGGCATGAGGATAGAAAAATTTCTAGCGTGTATATTCCTCTTAAGTGTACGTTTAATATATTTCATCTTGAAAAAAAAAGGTTCGGTTAGGTTAGGTAAGGTTAGGATAGGTTAAATTGTTTTCAGCACAAAACACTAATATTTAAACCACTTAAAAAACAGATTTTTTAAAAGTTTGTAATCCAACAGGTGTATTTTGTCTACATGACATTCCGTCCGTGTGTTATTCTGGCGGTACCAGAACTTGATACAATCCATTCTCGCGCAGGCAGTGGCGTTGCTAGGAGGATGCGGCGGGGGCGGCCCGCACCGGGTGCTACCCGATGGGGGGTGACACCCGACCGTGAAAAAACTTACCAAGTTTGAATATCACCACAAAAATATTTTACACATGAAGACTGTCTGCTATTTATATTTTCATAGCTCTATGGCTCGGTCGTTAGGGGATTCACCAAAAATTCTGTTGTGTTTTTCGTTCCTAGCTCGAACTATTACTCAGTTGGGGATTCCCCTGAAATATTCCTTGCTTGTCTTCTGTGTCATTCTCACTTTTTTCGTTCATTGTGATTGACGTGAACTCGTGAAGTGAATTGTTATTCTGTTAGTCTTTTTAAAAGTGTTGAAAGACATCCTTAAAAAATAAGGAAAGTGGATATGGCGGGCAAGCGAAGGTAATTCGTGACCAAATGTAAAAGCGTCCTCAGATTTCTTTCAGTTGGCGATTCATCGGATAAGAGGCTATCCTCGCATTATTAGCGCCGCCAATCATAATACCTAAATTATTTTCTCCAATATTAGGTAGGACATTATCCAAAAACTAGTTTGAGGATTACTAATTTTTGTGGTGACGTTCATTCTCGGGATGACAGCACGTTTTCCGCACCGGGTGCCACCCGTACTAGCTAAGACACTGCGCAGGTACAGTCACTTTACGTACTTTACAATGAATGTAAGCAAAAAAGAAAGATGCGTAAAATGTAGAGGAAGACGTGGGCAGGGAGACACGCCACTTTTCTGTCCTTAAACTCACCTGTTGCGTCTATTTCTGTATCAACAGTTTGGTAAAAGTTTGGCGTGTACTATAATACTGCAGTGGTTTAATGGTGCAGTGGTGTACTATAACGCGTTATATATATATGTTTCCTTATAACGCCGTTGGGAAAGTGGTGGGGTCCCCTCCAATATACTGTATGCATACACAGGTACCAAGATACATCGTTAGAGGAAGATCAAATCAACGCGATGATATTTCATGGCAGCAAAATAATCAGTGATCATAATATGAGATACCTTCCTAAGATCAATAATATTTCTTTCTTCATTTTGTTTTGAAGAGTTTTATTTCACATGTACATTTGTCACTTAATTTTTATTTATAGCCCGTTCTCCCCCTTTCCAGAAAACCCCTACCACTAGCCTCACCAAATAAAATCTTATCAATTATGTACTTGTATACATTTTAAGTTAGTTTTAAGATTGTTAATGAATGACACGGGTGTGTCGGAATCGGTAGCAGATAAATAAAAATTAATAACATTTGATAACAAATGTAATATTCAAATGTGATATTCTTCAAAAGAAAATGTTTAGAAATCGTTACGTAGTTAATGCCCAAGAAATACAAAAAAAATATTTTGGTCTCTCGAACACGGTCTTGCTTTAAAATATTAATTACAAATGGGTTAACCTCCTCGGCAATAACCTAATGTGCATTACACTTTTAATCTGGAAACCTAAAAAAGATCGACCGTCATCTGCAAATATATCGCTGTACACTAAAAATAGCTGGACCTATTCCATCCGAACTGTCGCACGTCACAAAGCGATTTGTGCTACTTTGAAACCATTCGTTGTTTGAGGCGCGCCTCCAGCTAAACAACACGTGACCATACCAGCCTACGGACTAATCAGCGGCTCTCTGAGGCGGGCCTTACGCCTGCCTTCTGACGTAATTAATGTTCAGACTGTGTTGTATAGAGTTTAGTAGCTATTGCGATAATAGATGCTCGGTGAGCGATATAATTATTATTATAACTAGACCATATTAATTTAATGTTTAATGTTTTATTATTGATTAAATGTGTTTTTTATGCACAATTTAAAAAAATATTAGCATTGTGCACTCCTTCTCTATATAAACTATAAGTGTGCAAAATTTCATACTCCTCCGTCCGTCCAATTTTCGTAAAAAGGTGTACAAAGTTTTTGCTTTACGTATTATAATATACTGATGATGATGATGACAGCCAGACTTAGTGAAATTCGAAAAAACGGGGAATATTTAAATTGAAGTAACTTAGGTATCCTTTTGCTATATTTTTTTCTTCTCCATTTTTGGGGAGGCTCACCCTCCCCTGCCTCATTGCACCTTGTGGCTACTGTGCAGGTGCGTTAAATTCGCGCTTCTGTAATTTCGTCAGGTAACCCCAAACAGTACGGTTAAACTAGAAATTTTATTACACCGTGCAATTTTTATGATACAAAAATAAATTAATTTAACGCAGAATTCACATAAGGATTTGCTCGGCGGACGGATCCGTCCGTGTATTTCGGTGCACAGGCACAGGTGAGTATATTAATTATCATTTGGCATCACTGTTGGAATGGTTAGACATATGCACCAATACACACACAAAAATAACACTCATTTAAAGTGTAAGTTGTTTTAGTCTACTCTAATTGCGCCACCTATGATTTTATTGCCGGTCAAAAGACTTAAGAGGAACTAACGAAAAAATTGAGTCTTTTTCAAATTAATAGATTTTTATATTAAAACTAGTGAATACCCGACATGCGTTGCAACGCCACTCAGAAAAAAGTGTGTTTTTTTTAATTTTGATTATCAAAGTGTTTTCGGCTATACAATATTTTTAGTTTTTATCCGTCCGGTGCATACACGAATAAATCAGAAGGTTATCCGATGTTTGAGCAGGCCACATATGATTCTCTTTTTCAAAATTTGCCCGCTACTATATCTCCCGCGTTCCCCTCCCCCCTCCCGGATTCTCCTCACCATCCCGCCTTTCCTCCCTGCCTCTAAACTATCTGAAATACCTACACTACTACATTTTTTCAAACTCGCGCGCCACCTACTGTAAATTTCTAATGCAAATTTTGATGCAAAGCCCACCGTTTCATACATATTATAAAAACTTTCGCGGGCGTCCGCACAGCAAATCACCAAATTTCCATCGCAATCAGATGAATGGCATAGGAACGCTTACGGATAAACAAAGAAAAAAATCATTTTTATATATGAAGAAAACGCCCCCGACTGCAAAATTAAGTGTGTCAATCTCTAAGATTTGCGTTGCACATAATATTATTGTTATTTACAATTTACTTACCATTATTTGATTGTCCTCTCCCTTTGAAATGAAGAAGAATTGCAAATATACACCAGACTGCTAATACCAGAGCACCAAAAACTAACATTAACATTTTACTAATCGATACCAATATTCGTATTGGTCAAAACATGGCTGATATAATGTCCAACCTCCTGTAGAAGAGGACCAAAGACAAGAGAGGAAGAGTACAAAGATTACTAAACTGACTGCTCATAGACTATAATGATTTGTTATCATGTATTGACGTCACGATTATCTCATTTTTCGCGTGTTTTCACCGATTTAATATCTCATCAAATTGTTTTTTAAATTATCAAAATCTTATCTTATTTTAACTACAGGTGTAGCGAATTTTGTAGTTTTATTCAATTTTTCTTATTTTGTTTGACTCATTTCACTCCAAGGATTTGCTTTGCCATCGATTCAATGGACGGATAAAAGAAAGATGAATTTAAAATTACGTATATCAAATGAATTATACAATCATTTAAACAATTGGAATGTATTCGAAATTTCTTAATCCCGCGATTGAGATTACATGAAATAAGTTTGTGATAACTCCAAAATACATCTAAGTTCGTGGAGATTACAAATTGATTTATTTACGTTATCATCCGAAAATCTTCACCCACAAATCTCAACCAATAGGAGCCTTGAAAAGTGAGCTCAGAATCAAAGCGGCCAAAGCGTTAAGGTTTCATTCTATCTCATTCTCTTGCAGGCTAAATCCTATAGATGTATGTGTTTTAAGTGTCGTTTCCGTTTCATCGAGTTTCAAATCACAACATTGCTACAGAAGTTTTATTTCAAAAAACTAATCCAGTGTCCGTAAGAACTCCATCAAAAGAAAATGTAAAATAATACTTATGACCTCCTGTCCCTCATGTCAGACAGTTTATGCATAGTACAATTATAATTACTTACATCTGTTTCTCACATTTATAATTACGATGAAAGTCAAAACAATGAACCACGCTGTAAGAAATGTAATCATAACAAATTCCATGTTTAATACAACTCGTTTCACAAATAACCAACTTTGCACGAAAAACCACTTTCCGGAGAAAAAATAACGTCACGTTTGCCGGAATAAATTGAATCATTAACTAAATTAAAACATAAAAATAACATTTTGCAAATGTAACTGATGATTGTGCATTTATCTTAGATAATAAATTTATATTGAGTTTTTATAATACGTGCTTAGGGTGTCACAAATTTGATAAAATTAATGGTATTTTATAATCCACTATGCCGGCACTTTTGATATTATCACCTTTGTGTTTTTTAAAACTATCTCTCAGTACCTACGTACAAAAAAACTGTTTTCCTGTAGTTTTTTTAAACTTAACTCAAATACAATAATATATAGGGTGGGCCATAAACGTGTGCTATTTTGTAGTCTTGCTAGCGGGGATTGAACTTCAAGCGATGGGCTGGACCCTAGGCATGTAAAAGCAGATCTTTTAAGTTTATTAATTTATATATAAAGGGCCAATAAACCAATGTAAAAATTTATGATAAAACTTGTTATTTTTAAATAATTAAATGGTACATTTAGGTTATGTACGAATGATAGTAGCTAGAAATATTAATGTAATTGTAATTCGTATTTCTGGTGAAATTTTTTTGCTATTCAATTCAATTCGATTTATTCACTTTAAAAACATAACAAAATTAAAATTTCGTATCGTTTTTAAAGTAGAGAAAAAATTAAGATTAAATCATATTTAAGCAATTTAAACAATTTAAGCATCATCATCATCCTTAGGAAACCATACGACTTCCCTACTTTAGAGATATTTAGGGAATTTAATGTACCATCTATCACAGAATTGTATAAGAGAAACGCATTATATCAAATCTACAAAGAATGTTTTATCCAAAAAATTCACCCCTCAGATAGCATAAGCAATAGATTTAAAACTAATGGCTTAATAGCCATTCCTATGCTTAGAACGACCACGGCTCAACACCACCATTTATATTTAGGTGTGAGATGGTACAATATATTATTATCCAAAAACAAAATTAATGTAACAGAAACATTGAAATATGAACAATTTAAAAAGCAAATTAAGTCCCTGAAATTGGATAATGATATATTGTACCCTTAATTAATATCTAATAAAAAAATGTATTGTTGTTATTGTTTTTATGTCTATGTCAAAAAATGTTTTTATATTTATTTCATTCAAGTTTAAGTCTTTGATCTTTGTATACATACTTCTCAGAACATTTTTTTTAGGCATGTAAATACTCCTCCCATAAACACGAGCTCCTAGAGCTCATCTTATGGAGTAGTAGAATCATAAAATTAATTATTATGTAAACCAAGGTAATAATATTATAAAAGTAAATATTATTGTTAAAAAAAAATAAAAATCAATGAACAATTTAAACATCAATGAACAATTAAAACGCCAATGAAGCATAATCAGACAATCAGCAATAAAGCTTGCTGTCTAAATTGTGCTTCATTGATGTTAAACATATCGATATTCAAAGTGATTCTATTTAACAACAAGACTGCTCTCCCGACTGGCATAACCATTGGCAAGTTAGTTCTGCAAGCTGGGAGATAGAACAGTCTCTGGAGATAAAATAATGCTGTCGGTGACGGAGATAACCATCGGGAACATAGAAACTAATGCTCTCCGTTATGGCTGAGTTTTCGAACCGTCCACAAATCAGTCTGAAGAAATGTGTTATAATGAGCACATCCCTTCTGACCCGTAGACGGTTCATACCGAGCATACCCAAGAGAAAGTCGGTAGGGTAGAGCCACGGTAAGTAGCCGGACTCCCTCAGGTAAAGAAATCTAAGAAATTTCTTCTGAACCTTCTCCAACATGAGGGAATACTTCACTTAGCGTGGGCTCCAAACCACCGAGCCACTCTCAAGCCTACTTCTAACCAAAGCATTGTATAGTAATGTGAGAACCCGGTTGTCTCTGAAATTACTCGTAGTACGTAAGACAAAACCCAGCATCCTCAGTGAGGTACAATTAGTACCTATAATTAAACTCAGTTCTTCAAAATTGGTTTCAGAGACACGGAAGAAATTGAATTCAAATCGGTATTCTATTCTTAATTCCTGATAAATAAATACCTAATCAAATTTCAAGTTAGATAGTAAGGTCTGTATGCAAAATGTCTGAAATCTGCGTGTTCTCCTTGATACTTCATCCCCAATCTTATCGCTAAAACCGTAACAATGTCTTTCACATCAGAACTCGACGTTTTTTGACGTCCACGTAATTATTTAAGTGGTAACTTTAAGGGGCCGTGCAATAATCGATATTAGTCGGTAATCTTTCTTTATAAATATATATATATATATATATATATATATATATATATATATATATATATATATATATATATATATATATATATCTATAAAATTTCTGTTTTTTCTCCCTGATGTAGCATCTCTTCTTCATCAGAACGCATTTTAACATTTATGTAAACGCCAAATGTCAAGTGTTCAGTGCATATATGCATGGATACGTCTTTATCACAGACCACTAGCCAAATTGTGCGTGGCCGGGCGCACTTCGCCCCAATCTTTCAACCATGTTTCAACAAACGGAGGAGAGGGAAAACAAAAAATGTTTACAGTTAAGTTCAAGCGAACGTTCATGTTCATGTTCATGGCGGAGGTCGCTGGAGACGTAGAAACAATCTAGAGGCAGATAGAGGAGAAGCTGAATTGACTGGAAGAGGATTAAAACAGAATAGAAAGAACTGAAAGTGAATGGCATGGAAACGGAGAAAGTAGAAAGCATTTTTGGGAGGCTTGTATGGGTACCGCCACCCGGGGAACCGTTTATTGGACAACAAGTGCCCACTTATGAGTAATTTCATCACAAAACTACCACTAGAATTCCGTTGCTCTTCTAGGTCAATGGTCGTAGCTCGTATGCCCGCTTTGAACACCAGCTAATATGATGATTCTCAAGCCACCAATGCGTGACAAAGACCTAGAAGTAGAACACTGATAAGCATCTGCTAATGAAAGGTATCAGCCAATCAAAGATACATAGCACAATATTATTGCCATTTGCTAACAAACACGAAAGATATATATTTTTTATCGCATACCTAAGAAAATGTTGTATACGTCACAAAAGCGTGTGATCTGGCTAGAGATGTTCGGTTTTTTAATTAAAATACAGTGGCGTTATATGGGTCTAACTTTGCTGAATCTTAATCATTACATCTTCTTATTTTTTCTGATTTCTTTTATATCGGAAGTTAGTTGCTAGGTAATATCCCTGCGGAACGACAGAGGAATCAAGGTGCTAGGGATGTAATTGACTTACTTTAACCGTATATTTGGAGTAAAAATGTACATGAAATTTTTGTCACCAGTGACTTTTTTGGGGCTTTACTTTTCATTGAAGAAGAATATAACACTTATAATCTAAATGAAAATATGAAAGAGAACAAGACACAGAAAAATAGAAAAAGACAATGGTCGCAACTGGGACTCGAACCCAGACCTCTCGTCTAACCGGGACGTGCGCGTTATCCAATTTCGCTATTGCCACCTTCTGTCAAACCGTCATATTTGTCAAGCTCATATTTCAAATATTTTAGAATCAACAATATTATCTTCAACTAGTTCTTTTTTTTCCATATTATGGGCAACTACTCTTTTTATTGGTGAAATGGTCCGTTGGGGAGACGAAAAATCCTGCTTTTCGTGATTTATTACAGGAATCACGAATGTCTTTGGAACTAACAATAGATATTCAAATTCCCCACAAAATCCCCAAAATTTCCCTAACCTCCAAAATGAAACCAAATTGCATTAATTAAATGAAATTAATGAAATTAGCATTAATTTTTAATGTCTAGTCATTTTTGGATTTGTTGACGTCTTGGACCCAAATCAACCGTTTTATTTTCTTTCGTTAAAGATTCTTAAAAAATTGGTTGCAGGCAATAAGATCATTTTGTTTAGTTCTGGGCGAAGGGAACTGACTCTATTTGTTGACTTTTATTTGACAAGAGCATGCTCATAAAGAGCATGTGTTTGAATTGTTGGCTTTGAGCATGCTCATTAATTTGGACTGTACGCCACTGTACACATTCTAAGAACAAAGGAGATATCTAAACACTATACAAGTCTAAATACCTCTGAACGTAATTTTCATAAGTGAACGTTAATATTATTAAATAAAATGTGTACTACTTATATACTTTTGGACGGAAAATTAGAACTAAGAAAAGTTTTTAGATAAAAATAAGAACGAAGAAAGTTTTTAAACAAATATTTTGACAACTGAAAGCTTATTGTAAAGGAGGAAGAAATAAAAGAAAGGCGGAAGATAGGACGAGGACAGGCGATGGTCTGGAACTAGACTCTAGAATCAAAATGGTACCTACCGCTCCAAATGCTTTATCGTGCAACAATTTGTGATTGTACGCAAGACCTCGGCACGATGTATCTGAATGCTTATTAAAAGTGTGGTGTGTTGCGCACAGATGCGGGTGGCAAAAATAGGTCAGTTTTTCAAGTTGTTCCATTTCAAAGCAAAACATATTATATAAGTATAATACAAAGATAAAGAAAAAGCTCATTGAACGTTACCTAATCTATAACATAACCTATTATAATCGTATTTGATTTTTGATTTTCACGACCAGAAGTATTATCGTGATTTATTCTTGTTATTATGCCGTGAAATTTAGTTAAAATTTCGGTCAGCATTATGGTGTTCATCATCAGGGCAGACGTATTGCCGGAATATCTCAAAAATAAAATATATTTATCATAATCATGCTCTTTTTGTCCATGTTCAGTATTGACCGGTACAATTATTCACAAAGGAAAATGAATTTCAATTTTGTCCTGGAGAACAGATTTAAAATTTCACGCAATAGTTCTTGGTCATATGCCATAAAGTTGTGATATTTTACGGAATGCATTTTGGATAAATGTGTCCTTAGTTTCTTTTCTTGGTAATGCTTTGGTTTGGCCACTGGAGTAGTAAGAAAATATTTAATACACAATAAATGCTTAAATTGAGACAGATATCCATATAAATAATTTTAATTTCACAATTAATCTTTGTAGGTACTTACTTGGAAGACTTCGGCAAACATGTATAAAACTCACAAAAACCATGACAACTAACACTGCTACAATCCAAAACTCTATTGAAGCTACAGACGCCATTGATGGAGTCCATTAATTTCCCTTGCAACTGAACACAATTGTACCTTGTACAATTTTTAATAGAAATTCAACACTCTTCACGTTAGAAACGATAATTTTACATCCTTGTTCATTTGTATTTAATACTTCAATTAGCTATTTGAAATGTTTTATTTATTTCACTTAGTTTTTAAAAGAACAAAATTTTGATGGACGCAACACATAACAGGCTACGACAAAATAAAATCGAACAGTGGAAGGGATCTCAATCACTTAGTCTTGAATTGATAAAAAATACACAATTAATTATAAGACAATCATCGTAATCAGATGCGAAGGAAACACAGTCATACTTAGGTTCTTATCTGGATTGCAGAAAAACCTTAAACTTTAATTAAACACTGATTGCTACAAGAGATTTGTAGATAAGAAAAATATTATTGTAGGGAAATTGGGGCATGTTTTTTCTTCATAGACTTTACTAAAAACTAGGTATTTTGAAAAAAAATACTAAACTAGAAATTTTGTAAAAAAAGTCAAACAAAACTAATGGCTGGTTTTGACAAAAGGATTATTGGTGGCTTTTTTGGGTTTATCATATTAAAGTCACAACTGCTCCAACTGTCTAGATCTCTAGGTATTTTAGTGTAAAAATAAAATTCGTTTGCTAGCACTTTTAGGCATTTAAGATGTTCCATTTCAATTAATGATGAAAAAATTGAAAAGTAAATGAAATCAAATACCTAGGTTTAATTTTGGATTCAAAACTTACTTTGCTAGCAAATACTTGAATACTTGCAAAAAAAAGATCCGTAGAACTTATACCTAGGGGGGCACGGTCTCGTGCGACCAGCTAACGGAAGTGGCACCATCCTTTGACGAATTCTTGAATTCAAAATTACAGCGGTAGCTTTGTTTGAAATTTCACGTACACAGAGTTTAAATGGCGCGGCGCGTACGGCACGGCGTAAGATATGCACTTGAAGCCGGGTTCTTAAATTTCAACCACGCAGAGGCTATTAATATGTCCATGAGATTGTCCACTTGTCAAGTCCAGTTGTATTGCACTTAATAATTGTTCAATTGTCAGACGATGTAACCATGGAATCGAGCGGACGGATTACACTGACGCATTACTTTTGTCTACTAAGAACAAATTACGTTACATTTTTGAAAAAAAAAGGTTTCACCGATTTAATATAATTTTCGTTAATGTTTGTACTGAAACTCTAATACATTTGACAGTCTCTCATTTGCAACATTTTTATTGGCTATTCAGACATGGTCACCAAACACGGCTAAGGTCATTTCAAATAACATTTTGATTCTTAATTTGTTATCTGTACTGAGAGCACGTACTGTAAAATTATAATATATTCTGAAATTATTACATTTTGTTTTCAAAAAGGAACTAAACAATTTGTCCAAAGAAATGTCACTACATCAACGACAATTCTTTTTCAAAACTTTCTTGGGATAGATAGGTAATAGGGTACCTATCATATTATTGAAAAAATGCGAACAAGCAAGTCTAAATACACACGACTATTTCACGTTTGAAAAGGGAATCTTTTCTGAACAGTTTAAAGGACCATCTTGAACTGGAAACAGAAAGTACAAAAAATCTACAGACAGACGAAAACGCTGCGCTGCGCTCGGCAAAAATGTATCTGAATTAGATTGGGTGGGGAACGCGGGGAGGATCGGGGTGCTGGGGCAGAACGGGAAAGGTGTGGGGGGCTAGCTAGTGCTAGAAACGTGGCCTTCAGTCAGTGGTGGTACGTCTAGGGAAATTTCCCTAGATCTAGGGGAGAAAAATACTTTTTAGGGAACAGGCAAATCAGCACAAAATCTAGGGAAATTTCGAAATCTGGCAAAAATTTTTGACGTGATAACGTCTTATAAATCGATGAACGCCGGCAGCACGCACGAAAAAGCATGACTCATTGTCACGTTCCGCCTGAGCCGAGCGTGCGAACAAGCGATAGAGAGGCACGATCGGCTTAAGCGTTTGGCTTGTGACGCATCTATATCTCTTCCACTCCATCGTTATTATATGACGTTATCATGTAAAATTATATTATCGTAAACCGACTTACAGACAACCAAATTTTTTTACATTAGACAATATTACTGGTATTGCAATTTTTTTTTTGGAATTCCCATGAAGCTCAAATATTATTGTTGTACTTACTACATAAATCGAGCAATGTTGTGTTTAACACTAATAGCTTAAAATGATATCTAAAAAGATGAATGGGGACTTTAAAAAAAAAAAAAAATTTTGGTTTCAAGTTATGTTTTTATCAATGTTCATTACAAGAAATTTTTTTAAGTTTCGGTGATTGCGGTTGGTTTTTATTTTGCTAAGTGATTTTTATTAGGAATTCCGTTTCTAATTCAGTGGTAAGTGTAAACGCACTTTGAAATTATTATTTTATTTAGCAAAAAGTGTTTTATTTGGAAAAGTAAATCTACTAAGTTCCGTAATCTTTCCAATATAAACATATAACAGAATTAGTGTTATATAATCAGCAAACGACAGGATTAGTGTAACATTAGGCATAAGTTCAATGTTCAGCTACAAAGTTCCATGATTTTATCAGCTACTTTCCAATATATTCGGTGTTTTAAACAACTTATACTATTATGTGTTTGATAAAGTGCATCCTGAATGTAATATAGTATTTATTACAAGCGGAGATGGATATGTGTGCCTTCAACTACTGATACAAGGAGGCACCTTTCAGATGCGGAAGAAGCTTCGACTTCAGCCAAAAGATCTAAAAAATTTATCCTCAAAAATATCAAGAGAAGTGGGACAACGAGGAGATTTTTAAAAGCAGGCTAAAGAAAAGCAAGAAGGGGCCTAGATTTTGTTTGTGGAAAATCGGAAATCCAAAAACATTCACAGGGAGTGAAACACGTTGCTTACATTAGAGCTGCCATTGGGAACCAAGAATTGCCATAGCAGAATTAAAAATTGCCATGGTAAGAAAGACAATAAAAACGATGACGGCGTACTTGCAAAAATTTGAATATTTGGATAATTTGACTGCTTACGATGTAATTACAAGTTAAACAAACGTTTATTATGAAAATAAAATAATTAATATCACAAGGAAGGGAAGGGGAGGAAGTTCTGGGAAGGAAAAGGTTTGAAGGGTGGGTAGGAATCTGGGGGTAAATACCAAGGGTGATAGACGGATGAATCCATCCCTCCCGCTGCGGTGCAAGACGATGGGTCGAGAGAGTCCGGCTGGAGAAGTCAAAATGTCTCCCTCAACCAGTCTCTTCCGCCGCCACACAATAGGTGGGTCTGCCGCCAAGACCTAGACAAACCTCGCTCAACGAGGGGACCCCTGCTAAGTCACCGAACTTAGCGAACCACTTTGGGTGACCTGTGGCAGGGGTGTTGGTTATCAAATAGATGGTTCCCGTGGCGGCAGTACCGATAACCGCCTCTCAAATTGAAAAATTGTTTTAGCGAAGATCGGAGAAAAAGCTTGATATTCCTATTTTTGCTCGGCAACACCGACACAAGGTAACTATAAACTTAGTGATAACTCAAGTGCAACCAATACAACAACCATATTATTCAATATTAAGAACGCTACGTCGGGGCACAATGGGGTACACCCATGGCCAGTCTTAAGTTTTTCCAGAAGGCGTTGGGACTGAATTAGAATTAGAATTACTCAGAAAATTTAACAAAGTATTTTTTTTGCACTATCTCCACAGGAAAAAATCTCTCAGGGCCCATGACATCTTTGGGGATGCTGGTGGAGAATCTTTTTTGAAAAATAATATAGGGAATGAAAAAGGTGTAAGGGGTGGGAATGAATCTGGGGGTCAATGAATTCAGGAGTGACGAACGTATGAATCCATCCCTTCCTGAGCGGTGCAAGGGTCGAGACAGCCCGGTGGAGAGGTCAAAAGTTTTCCTCAACCTGTCTCTCACGATCAGCCCCGCCACGCAGCAGGTGGGCAGACGTATCCGCCGCCAAGACTTAGACAAACCTCACACCATGAACCCGGGAACCCCTACTTAAGTCATCAAACGTAGTGAACTAAAACGGATGACATGACAGGGAGTTTTTTTCTTCAGGGCCCCTTGCGTGGAGCAAACACAAACGAAAAATAAATATTATTGTGAATTTACTGATAAGAACATTTCATAAATGTGTCGGTGTAGGCGCAAAGTATTACTTCGTCACATTATATAAACCTGCTATTATTGGAAAGTATTTCATTATCTTTGAGCATTTTCCGCAAGAGGGAGCTAATTTAACCGAGAAAAAACAAATTGTGAAACAATTTGTTTTCCAAATTTTAAACATTTAAAACATCACATAGCCTATAGTGACAACGCTTGTTAATTTTATTTGCATTTCATTTTGATTTTCAAGCAAACAGAAAATTATTATCAAAAAATCTAAACCTCAACAATGAATATTTTTAAAGCCTTTCTGCCAGAATTTAAAGCACTACGCAATTTCTTTCAGCTACTATGAACGATCATAATGTCGTGATTGTTATGAACGATACGTTTTTCGTTTAGGACAGACTGCACACGAGAGACTTTAGTCGCGGTAGCAGTTGGGGGGTTTTTCAATAAAACGGCGCTAAACAAATCATCCAAATATTATTACTATTTTATATTTATACACGAGCCACGGAGCCTTTTGTCGATATTTCTTGGATTTTGTAATGGTTTCCAAGTGTCGCCGAAAGAGTCTCTCGTGGACTGCCTGTGTAAGAAATAACATGGTTTGTTCGATAGTAATTTATCCATAGTTCGGTAAGAAAATAAATATTTTCAGCGGTTTGTAGTGAAAATTAAAGCAAATACTTCATATCAGCAGTGGATCACGAAAATAAAAGTAATATAGCTGTGTAGATTTACATAAATAATTTAAAATGTAGAAAACAACTCACTCTCTATAAAATCCATGACTCCGTACAGGCATCTGCAGCAGAGGAAAAGAAAACCAAGAGCTATTACGAAAAAAACGCAACTAATAATTAATATTTCCACTGCGACCTCCATTTTCAATTTTTAACAATTGCAACACTTTAAAAGTTCCACATTTCTACCACTTCAATTTCACCATCGAGTTATTAAGAAATTCACAGTTTTTCCACGTTTTCCATACCTTTTGTATGGCAAAATGTTTAACGTTCAATGAAATTAATGTTTTTTGAGAGTTGGGTTCACGAAACTTACGGTTTTAGCGAATTACCTTCACGAAATAAACAGTTTTTGAGACTTACGTCCACGAAAACAATAGTTTTAAGTTTATGGCAATAGTGATTTTCAAGCTTTAGCTCGCGAAACTGACGAAAATTATGATATTTTGCCAAAACACGGTAGTAGATTCACTGAAATGTTTTAAAACACGAAAACAGAGGCAGATTGACGTCAGCTCACAATTCAACAACGTGAAAATCTTAGTATAAGTTCTTTCTATAAATAATCGTAACAAAATCATCAGTCAATGATAAATCAAAAGACATTACTGTCAAGAACTAATCTAAAAAAATGTGTTTTTGAGATAACAATTATTAACACCAAGATAAAATCACAGCAATGATTCATTTTAGTTGAGAAAAGACAATAGTTCTCATGTTGTTATGAGCAAAAAATATTTTGTTTTATTCTTTGCTGTACTAGTATCTGGACTTCTAGACTAATTCGGACTATCAGAGAGATATTATCTTTCACCCATTAGTTTTTCAAGTACCTGCGCTAATGTGTTTAACCAAAACCACTAGTAAAAAAGGCCCAGTCACTGACAAGCAAAATGGCCGCCGATCATGTAGTATATAATTTATTACTGCTAATATTTTATTACGGCTGACTTTCACCAAATGTATATCTTCTGCGGGTTTTAGCCCGAAACATCTTCTTTCTCATAATTTACTTATTTATTGGATTTGTTTACATCCAAACACAGCACAAAGCATAAAATAAGAACTTTAAAACAGTAGAAATGATCGAAGAGAATAGTAGGTAAGTACCTGGCTACAAGTTATCCTGAATAAAGCAATAACAAATTGTTCAAAAACATATATCATTAATATTATGTTTTATGAATATGGTTTTGATGAAATGATGATGAATTTTCGCAAAACCTGTCATATTTTTTTCTACAATAAAAACACATAAATTTATTGCAGACCACTTTTATTTAATTACACTCTACCGGTTTCAGAAGCGCCCTTCCTTCGTCGGGAGAATATTGTAACTTATAACTGACTAACAGTTACAATATTCTCCTGACGAAGGAAGGGCGCTTCTGAAACCGGTAGAGTGTAATTAAATAAAAGTGGTCTACAACAAATTTATATGTTTTTATTGTTAATTATGGCGAGCCACAAAGTTAATGATTTTACAAATATATTTTTTTCTAGTTTTAGTGTATTCCAATCCTGATGAATGTGAGCCTATAAATATCCAAAAGTAATATTTTTTTTTTACATGAGCTCCACACAGGAGGCCCTGAGGAATATAATTTCCCTCAGGGCCTATGTCATCTTTGGGGATGTTGTGTGGAGGGTTTTTTAAGGAAATGAAGGAGAGGAGAGTTCTGGGAAAGAAAAGGGTATAAGGGGTGGGTAGGAATCTGGGGTTTAGTGTGTCCTGGTCATCCACCTTCAAAACCTAGACAAACCTCACCCCATGAACCCGGGCACCTCTGCTAAATCACCAAACGTAGCGACCACTTGGGGTGACCTAAGGCAGAGGTGTACTATACAAAAGTAGTTATTCATTAATCTTTCTGATTTGACAATCAATAGCAAAAGTTTTTCAATATCGGGCTCAATGCGCTTTATTTTGTTTTAATTAAATGTTTTGAAGATATTAGTTCCCAACTACGCACATTGCTCGTAAAAATGCCTAACGAATATGCTGTAAGATATATTGCTTTTTTTTAATATCTACCAAGTGTGTCATTAATAGAAAACAGTATATAAATTTATGTATCATTACATTTACGTTGAATATTTATTATTTACTTAAGTTATTATCACGTATCAGTTTATCAATCAGTCATGTACAAAAAAATCTGAAAAAAATCTTATTCAGTTATTCGTCAAATCAATTTGGCGCATAAAACGTACAAGCTAAAACCCATTCTGAAGATAATCGAAAAAACGTATTTATTTCGTTTGTGATTTGGTTGATATTCCATTGTTATTTTGAAAAATTCATAGGATTCAGAGGAACGAAACAGATTATAATGACTTCAAAATTCGAAAAGACGCATGTATGCCGCTATAGAGTTCTAAGTATAAAAGTTCTTGCTAACAATGTTCCAAATCAAAATGTTTCCAGTAAAGTCTTCAGTTAAAATGTTCCATTTCAAAATTTTCGCAATTAGAATTCCTTCGAATGTCATTATACTGGCACCAGCAGACTCAGTGTGTCCTAACATAACCAAAATTAACCGTGTGCGACTTTTAACTAGGAACATTTTGGAAGGGAACCTTTTGACCGGGGATGTTTTGGTAGAGAACATTTTTAACTGGGGACATTTTTACTGGGAACATTTCAACAGGGAGCATTATTACCGGCCGTGCAGCTAGGACGCTGTGTAGGCTGGCCTTTACATTCCTCCATGGGCCTTTATGCAGCTGGCATTAGTTAAACAACACAGGTGATGTTGAAAGTTAAGCACGTTTTTGATTAATTTTTAATTTAAATAATAATTTTTTCAGCAACCATACAAGGCTCATGCCCGTAATATGAAGTCATGGAAGATTTAAATTTTAATGTAAGAACTAGAAATAGAATGTATTAACAAATAATAAAATACAAGAAATTAGGAAAAAAAAAACATTTTTAACGATAAATAAAACAAAATATAAATATAAAAAATAAAAGTAAACTGAATTTTAAAAAATATTTTAAAGAAGGCAGAAATAAAAATTTAAGAGTTTAGAAAACATAAAAAATTAAAACAATTATTTTATATAAGATAAAGATTTTTACGCAGGTTAATCATGGTCGGTATTTTTAGAAGAGTACATGTTTATGGTCCTATTGTCATATTTGAATTTAGTGATATGAGAGAAATTGGAAAAAACTGTGATAGAGTATGTAATTTTTTTTCTTCTCATTTCTGTATATAGTTTCAAAACAATGGGTTCACAGTTCAGACCTTGGGGTCCTCCTAAAAGAGGAAGAAATCAACATTTTTGAAATGTTGATTTAGAAATGATTGCTGCAAATCTCTGCAGTTTGGATAAATTAATAATATATCGATGATTTGTTGGCTGTATAAAACGACATTTAATTTATATTTATAGTCCCAACTGCCTCCAATTGGCCGGATCCGTTATGAAGCTGGAGGGGAGTGGGAAGAGAGAGATAGGGAAGAGGAAGATTGGTAAGTACCTGGCTAATTGTATACGGTCATCAAGTATGGATAAAGTCATTTCAAACAACCAACGTTTCGATTCTAAATGGTAATGACACTGAGATTTAAGAATCTTTCTATTGCATGATACGGTAGAACTGCTGCTGCCAATCCACGTAGTGTTGTACAAGCAAGTAGGTAAAGTACACGCCACACTTTAATACCGGCCTGACGTTGATTTAGAAATCGTCGCAATAGGCGAGTTTAAGGCCCGAAAAGTGGCAAGCTTCCCCGCCCACGCCTTTTTCTGTCGTCCGTATGTTTTTATGCATCTTTCTCTTTCGACTACGCGCGGTCATTGTAAAGTCGAGAATGGATCGTATCAAGTCAGGTTGGCCTTTAAGCTTGGTGCGTACTGTACCAGCTTGACTTAAATTCAAATTAAACTTTTTTTTTAATAAGTTTCTTACTTGTACATTTTGGTTACTCAACTTTTGACATCACCCTATTAAGGATGATTACCAATAAAGGCCATTCGTTAGATACGTGATTAAAAACTGATAAAATGGTTTATTGGTTGCTCGGAAGGTATCCATGGTTACCTTTGACGATTAGATTAACCGGTGCTTGGGCGGTACACGGACGAGTATCCCTATGAAGAAAGTTGGCCAAAAGTCAGAAATATTTACTTTGTTAAAAAAACCCAAAATATTATGTATTTCAAAAACCACCACCTCCCTGCCATACTACCTTCCTGGCAAGCAAGTCTTATCGCAGTCGTGAGAATTGGAGATTGGTAAGTTCTGCATTTTGCCGGAGGCCCACGAGACGTGCTTTCTTTTAAAAGTACTCGAGTTCTAGGAGCAGGTCCCGGGTTGCGTATTTCCAAAACCTATACCGATTCAGTCACCGGTAGCGACAATTTACATTTTCAATATCAAAATTTAAATATTTAGCACTATAATTATTAATTTCTAATATACGCATTTTTGTGATAAAAAATAACCAAATAGAGGTGTTTGTATATACATGGGAATAATATCAAAATTTAAATATTTAGAAATAAAATTATTAATTTCTAATAAACACATTGGAAAGATTATTTTATGTTAATTTTAGAACAATTTTTATTTTTGCAAAGTGATAAAAAATAACCAATACAGAGGTGTATTTAAAGTGTAAATTGTCGCTACCGCGACTGAACCGATATAGGTTTTGAAAATAGGCTCCAGGGTCCGAGTACTTGCGTGCGGACTGGGAGTTGGTTGGGTGTTTTTGCAACTATCGGGATGCACGGGTTCGGCCGGAGTCGGATCTCGGGGTTCCATGCCAACTGAGAATAAAGTCAACTCAACACCTCCTTTAAAAGTCATTAAAAGCTACGAAAAAAATCCCGCGAAGAACCCGAGTTCAAGAACCCACTCCAGCTGAACCTACACATCGTTATCATCGGCCTTTTATTTGTTCTCGTCGCTTGTATTTTTTTACATTTACTTTTTGAGAATGTTATCAGTAGAGTTACAAAAAATGGTTTGGGTATATAAGTACAAGGCATGCAAATTATTTTTTAATATTTGCATTAAATATTTACTATACTTAAAACAGATCCACTTCGTGCAGTCTAATTAAAACATTGGTAAGTTTTCACATCTCGATTTATGCTTCTAATACTTATTGCTGCATGAATTTTCTTTGATTTTTTTAAAAACTAGATAGTTTCACAAGAAACTAAGATATTTGGATTCCTTTACGCAGTAAACAATTCTGTGTTTTGTGATGATAATTTTTTAGTCTGATTTTTTTGTTCTGTATTGTATGGTATTTGTTAAGCAAACAGTTAAATTTAGAAGATGAAAATAAAAATGTTATAGATAATTCTTTGTTCAACACTCATTATATCTAATTCGTTAAGTTCTTAGTCGGCTGGCAATAGAAAAATCAAACTTTTTTTTATATATGATGTAAAGACGTATAAATTTACTTTCACCTATGTATAGAAGAAACTGCTATTTACGTCAAATCAAACTGCTATTTACGTCAACTTATGTGTGATTCCACGCCAACTCAGAACTAACTCAACTCAGCACCTCTTTTGAGAAGTCACTAAAAGTTACGAAAAAAATGAAAAATAGCCCTTATCCTAAAGGTAACCTGTTCAACCATTTTTCATACATTTTTTCATCACGATTTTATGACTTGTCAAAGGAGGTTCTTAATTGAGTTCATTCTGAGTTATCCGGTCACCGTTTTAATCATCAACACAGAGCTAAATACAAATTTACAGATTATAATTTGAAATTCTCCAGCGTCACAAGATAAACAGAGTTACAATTAAATAAATAATGGCTTAAGAGGTCTGTTCACGCGGGCGAAGATTGACTATCCAAAAAAGCATAATGATAGGTATAATTGTCGTGTGTCCTGCTCTAGTAAAGTACAGGAAAGGGGCGTACGAGAGGCGGTAGTGAAGGGGGAAATCGTAATACGTATTGTCGCACATCGCGAGCGAACATAAAAATTAAATAATTATGTAGTGAACAAAGCAGAAAATATATGTAATATTACGCTTGAATATTTGCAGGAAGCCGGTGACCGGTCCCTTTCGTTTAGTACCTTAGCATTAGCGGACGAGGGACACACATGCGGAGGTCTCTGGACATATTCTGTAGTAGTGTTAGTTTGTTTATAGTACAAACGCTGGGTGTCAACAAAATTTACAATTTTACAATAATTCTTCGGTTAGGTTTGATTGTTTCACAATATACTAAAATTTATATTCAACGATGTTGTGATATTTTTATCTTGATTGAATCATTGAAAACAATTATAATTATAACAAAAGAAAACAATATAGAATTTTACCCCGATTTGATGTTTACATGTTAGAACAGAGTTCAAAATGTGAAGTTTTGTCAAATATTAATTTGGAGGTACGATTAAACAACCCGGCCTAACATTCGCATACAAAATAAAATCGGTGACCGGACAACTTGGAATGAGACCAACTCAGAACCATCTCAGATAAGTCATTTAGAGTGATAAAATATTTATAAATATAAAATAGGTTACATTAGGTTAGGGTTATCGGCTAATTTAAAATTATTTTTTTCATAGCTTTTTGACTTTTCAAGGAGGTGTTGAGTTGAATTTATTCTCAGTTGGCATGGAACCATCTAATCGACATATTAAGGCACTTTCATGAAAACAAAAAAAAATTAATGATGACTTCCGTCGTCGAAGGGTAAGACTCTCTCTCGACTAGCGATCAGGAGGTGACAGGTACAAATCCCGGAGTGGGCAAGTAGGTAAATTATATTTGATTGATTTGTGTTTTTTCACAATTCAATCATTTAAAAATAATATATGGTATATTTGCGGCACTTTCCAGAATGTAAATAACTCTCAGTAGGACTCTGGTGTAAGACCACCATCCAGAATTGAAATGGCTTTAACTGTGTTTAGTGACTAGATCTGAATGTCCGGGTGCTTCCCCACCTTCCTTTACCCCATATCCTTCCCCTCCTCACCAATTTCAGCCTCACAACATACCAAAATTGAGGATGCCATAGTCTCACCACATTCAACAATTTGGGAGGCGGGTAAGGGTACCGCCGCCCCGGGAACCATTTGTTTGCTACGTTTGGTGACTTAGCAGGGGTGCCTGGATTCACGGGGTGAAGTTTGTCCGGGTCTTGGCGGCGGATGCGTCTATTGATATGTCAGATTTGAAAGTCAAATAATATGTGTAACTTCACATTCAATTATACTGTAAGGTTCCAAAATCGGTGTCTCGGAGGTATGTTGGTTTTCCTTGCATACGCCTGAGGGATCTTTTTGTACAGTTTTTTTTAACGTTAGCTCTACACAGATACTTGAGTCGGGCGATGTCAAGAGTCAAAATAACAGAAGAGCACGTATGAGACGATGTATGAATGTGAACGAAGCAAGGAGTGTGTGCCAAGATCGAGTTGTTTGGCGGTCCGTCCTCTCTGCCTACCCCTGCGGGGAAACGGCGTGATGGTTAGTTAGTTAGTTAGTTAGTTAGCTCTACACAGGAAGCCCTGAGGAAAAAGGGGTCTTTTTAGGAAAGGAAGGAGATGAAGTTCTGGGAAAGAGAAGGGTATTAGGGGTGGGAAGGAATCTGGGGGTCAGTGTGTCCAGGAGTGTCCCGGGCGTATGAATCAATCCCTCCCGCTGCGGTGCAAGGCGATGTTTTGAGAGAGTACCTATAGCTGAAGTCAAAGAGACTCCCTCAATCGTTCTCTCCCGATCCGAGCCTGTCATGCAGCTGGTGGGCAGACGCATCCACCGTTAATACCCGGACAAACCTCACCCCATGAATCCGGGCACCCCTGCTAAGTCACCAAACGTAGTGAACCACTTGGTAGAGGTGTTTGTTATCCAATAAATGGTTCCCGGGGCGGCGGTATCCATACCCGCCTCGCATTCAGTCTACTTCATCCTTCGTCTGCCAGTTTCCATGCCTTACTGCCATACATATCTATACCTAGTTAGGTATCCTTGTATCGTAGAAAATATTTTAAAAATAAAAGCTGAACTGCCAAAATAGTGTTTCTTACTACCTACCTACTACCTAGTAAACACAAGTATATTGGCATTATTGAATGCATTCTCCAGTTTTCGGTAAACAGATCTAAAATGATAAAACAAACAACGAACATGCACCTGCGTTGTCTGACACACACAGATACACGATTCTATTACCTCTCCCCCCGGCCCGCGCACGTTTCGCTCCCGCGTGACTAGCAAAAGAGTGAATGAGATGACATCAAAAAACCTAGGTAATTTTACGATAAATTTGCGCGTAACTAGATCCGGTTTTTGACGCAAATATAACTGTTTTCAGTGCAAACTAAAATTTTATCGTATACTTCATCATATTCCTGAGGCAGGATATGAAAGGATTTTTCAAAAATAGCATCCATTTGGTCAGAAAAAAATTCCAAAGTAGCCTCCTAAATTCATCGATAAATTGTCATCTTTTGAAGCCTATATTTTATAATTTAAAACAAAAATCGAAAATTGGATTCATATCCGTACTTTTTATATAGCTAACCTGTCATTTAAAAAAAAATTGAAAACAATTAGTTTGATATTTTAGCCGTTAATCCGGAACTAAATTTTGTATGAAACAGGCCACGCATACGTTCCTCTTAAGGCTTTCATGAAGTTAGTGTTTATCTTGTGGTCTGTCTTTGCAATGGTGAGGCTTAGACTGCTTTTTTTAAAATTCATTACAAAATATATTTGCATTTGGTGAATTTAATTTTTTATTAGTGAAAAAATTACGAAATCATTACTCAAAAATACCCTTTATTACGAATCAACTCTAAAAAACTCTCTCCATAGTTTTGGTCAACTTTCGAGGTAAAATACGGCACTGTGCAACCATAATCGAAATATTGATTTCATATTTGCTTAATATGTGCAAGAAAAACGTGCTAGTAAGGTCATGAAATTAGCTGAACATTTAGTAGCTGAGAGGTCCAAAGCGCCGGGTTCTTCCAACATTGCACAAGCCACTTTTTCCGATTATTAAGAAGATAATAATTAAATATTACAATTTGAGGTTTTACTCATTAAGTTAAAAAAAAAATTAAAAAAATAGGCACATATCTGTCCTGATGATGAACACTGTAACGCTGTTCAAAACGTTGATTAAAGAAGGAGATAGGGCAACACAGCATAATACTCCAAAAATAAATCGTAGAAGGAGGAAATCAAATATTGTTAGGTTATATCTAATCCGTAATGTGTGCATTTTATTAAAATGTATTGTGCAGGTTTAATGTTTATTATAAAACACGACTCAAAATGCACTACTCAAATTTAAATGAAAAATTAGTACCTACCTTACTGACACCTACGCTTACAAGTATTGTAAAAACCTACGAAACCATGCAAAGAGCTCAACCTTACTTAACATCCCAAAATTAAATACATCCTTTGACTGGAAAACCCATAAATAAATAAACTACTGTACTAGTCGAAGTAAAATGCAGAAATCAACAAGTGCGTATCATATAACGTAATTTTATGAATGTTTATAATAATTTGTAAATCGAAATTTTTTTGCACAATAAAATACGATAATTTAGAGAGAACGTAAAGTTTTTAATAAATTGGAACTGAAAACCTTCTTTCTATGGCAACACCGATTTAAGAACAAATGTTATTAGGTTCAAAATTGGTGTAATGTTGGATTTCCGAATCTGACAAGTAGACTGGACGGAAAAAATTACTATATCAAAATACATAAAAAACCCTGAACTATTAAAAATTTACAAGAGTTCGTAAATTGAATTTCCATGAAATGTAGATTCATCTCCTTTCAGGAATTTTCACACCATTTGACATTGATGTTAAAACCATTAATTTGAACCATAGTGCTTTTTAAATACATCTATTTGAATTTCACTTTTGTTTTCTTGATCGGATGAATTGTACAATGAATTGGAATCTTGGAAGTGAAAATTCGTTTATTCATTAATTCCCGACATCCGATCTGTCTGAATTTATATAAATTTTTCGTGGTAATGACACATACGTGGATATGTATACATTTTTTGGAATTAAATGACATTGCAGCTCAATGTACGAAATAAATTTCGATCTAATTTTTTCGGCATCTGGCTCAGTTGGGAGCGTTGTTAACTCCGGTTCCTGGTTAGGAAGGTTCAATACTCAGTTAATCCAATTTTTTGTTTGTTCTAAAAGACATTTGAAAATAGATGTTTTATGATAAATAGACTTTGTTGTTTCTGGTTGATTTTTTAAAATGAATAATTTTTAAACTATTTCTAACCATCTTGGTGTTGCCATTTAAACGATCGCAGCGCCCTCAATTTTTACTTAATCATTTTACCAACATATTGGTTCTTTTTTTCTACGGGCTTTTGATTAATACCAAACGACATTCTGTTATTTTCTTTTTGGTTTTGTAAAAAATGAAATACTTGACAGTTTTCGTATTGAAAATTTTTACTAAAACCACTTTTAACCAAATTGTTTTGGACACAACTCTGCCTTTATCAGTTCATTTGTAAATAGTAGTTGTTGTTACGCCAACGAAGACAAGGCTGTGTCCAAAAGCAGTTGGCATTTCAATTAGTGCAGTATCAAAACTGAAAACTACAGTTAGATGTTTTAATGATAATGGCAAAGCTGTATCCGAAATTATTCTAAAAGATGTTACCAATTGAAAAGTGGTGTATACAAATTCAAAACAACACAATCATTACATTACTGACTTTCAATCGGAATCTATGGTCAAACAAAAACAACAAAACACATAGATAGAAGATGGATAAGCATAAATTATCAATAATTATTAGTAATTTAATTTGCTTACGGCCGAGTCCATATCCCAAATGATAGGCACACCTCAAACAAGAGCAAGTAAACGATAAGAGCACAATCACCAGAACAACGTAGTACAGTTCCATCGACATCTTGGTCACTCAGTCTGAACACAACTTTTAATTTTGTTAGAGTTAGGTTAGAGGATTTTGAGAATTGTGCGCGATGCTATTTGATATTTATCACCTACTATTTCTAGCATTATACCCAAGCATTTTATGATATTACAATTTCGTCAATAAATAACCAACGCAGAGGCGAATTGAGAAAATTATTCATCTGTTCCATCGAAAAACGTTGTAGGAATGTTTTAAGGTTTTCACGGCCAAAAGTATTTTTGTTGTTTATTTTTGGGGTGTTATGCCGTGTTTCGCTACCTCCTTCTTTAGCCAACGTTTCGGACAGCGTTACAGTGTCCATCATCAGGGCAGATGAGCATTTGGCTAAAGAAGGAGGTAGCGAAACACGGCATAACACCCTAAAAATAAACAACAAAAAAACGTTGTGGGTGTTACATACATATATATATATATTAGGGTGGTCCAGGCCCCCATAGTAAAAAAAATAATTTAAAATATAGGTATGGCCACCCTCTTGATTTGTTACACCTACCATTCCTATTATGTGTAAAAAATTTCAGACCCCTATCTTATATAAAAAGGGGTGCTCATCGAATTAGAAGTTTCTGACAAAAAGTTCAGGATTTCAAGTAAAACGCGCAATTTAAGGTTTATTAATATTACGAGTATTTTAATCAAATAAGTGTACAAAGTATTTGAATGTGAACAAAAGTTGGTAACAAAGCAATAATTAACATAATATTAGTCGCAATCTTTCAAAACTATGTTTGTTAATTCCTTTGTGGATGTTTCAGTAGAAACTATTTTTCTGTTTTGTTCAACAAAAAAGTAAAAATTGCCTTTCTTCCTCATTCTTGTGCATCCAATGTATCTTCGCAGGTGGTTCGTTCAAAACAATCATGGTGAGCTTTATTATCTCTTCGTTATCATCACGAACTTGATTCTCTCCAGGTAGAGCGGTTCTAAGACTCTCAAGAGTATTTTCAGCGAACTGTTCTGCGTTCTTATTGAGGTCAAGACAATCGTTGTGCTCCTTCGGTAATGTTTCCCAAATATCGCTGAATCTTTTGAAAAGTGGCATTTGAGGAGTGCTTGATGGCCCAAAACACAGAGTAAATATTTTTGAAAGCATTATTTCAAATACGTGATGATGACAAGCAAGCCACAAAAGATCACGTCCTGTCTTTTCTTCTAAAAGAGTGCAAGCTCCCTTTTTGTCACCGGTGTTAGAAGCAGTAGTGGCAAGACGCATAGCCCGGACTTTATTTGTGACATTCCAATGTTGCATTGTGTCAAAAAAAGCATCAGATATTTGTTCCCCCGTTCCTGCAGTAGTTTAATAGTTTAATAATGGTTTTTCACAACCATTACCAGAGACAAGAATCGGAAGGCGCTCTACTTTCTTATTGCTAGTTACGTCGGGCATTAGTTTGACGTCCCAATGAATGACTAATGGAGAATCAATATCAAATTTTTGTTTTACCAATAAAGGGATTGTATTCAGTTCTCGCATTTTTTCTTGCGCATCGAATACTACTGCGAGAGATTGGGAGTGAAGCAGGATTGCAACCGAGGGCAGCAGACAATGGAATAATCAGCCGCATTGCTTCTCGATCGGTGATCTTGTTACGATCAAGCGCACTGGTAATGTGTTATGTAAATATACCACTGGTAGACGGCTCAACGCCACAGGAACTAGTTAACTCTAACTAACTCTAAATCTTTTTTGGTACAGCCACTACGAACTCATCTTTGGACTCATCCTCTAATATGCTAGCATTACTAGAAGTGCTACTGAAGCTGCACAAAGTTGTAACTCTTGACTCGACACCACCGAAGATGAGGCATTATTTTTAGCAGCCATTTCTCTCGCATCTTCATTTCTTTGTTTCCGTTTTAGAGAACGTTCTTTGACCTTTTCTCGTTTCTTGTCGATTGAGTACGTCTTAGAAACTTCTTACGTTCTCCTCTTTGATTGATGAGAAACGCTCTGAATTTCCGCAATTTCATCAAATGCAAAGCGCTTGCATGGGCAATATCAAAAAGTTTGTCTAGTTCTTTCATAAACAAATACTCTCTTTTTTTGTGAGTTAGAATTTCTACCTCTATTTTTCTTCAATAGCAGCCAGTTCTTATGAAACTTAACCAGTTATTCAATGCAGTGATTTTGTTGTTTGGTCGTAATACTAGATTTAGTCCAAACTTCTATCAGTTCTTGAATAAGTACATGCGCGGTATCTTCCACATTTTTGGATTCATTCAATACGTGGTGATAACGGAGTAAAATTTGCCGAAGAGTAGGAAGTTGGTTTAGCCTCATCGATGGCTCAATATCTCAAACCCCAAGTAGAAAAATTTAAATCAGACTCTCAAATCTTGTTAAGCCGGAAAAAGGTTCCCTTTTTAGACACCGAGGAGCTAGCAGACGTAAGTCTCATCCGATATCTGTATGAATACATCTGTAAAAATCATTTAGATAAACTGCCAGGTTTTTTAAGTGCGGTCTAAAATATTCACCGAGCGATGAGGAATATCGATGTTATTAATTGATAATCAATCTAAAATAATCTGATGAGGGATTTTAAAAGATTGTTTTCAGCGGTTGATTATGAATAGTGCACGACTCCGGAAAACAAATACTACATAACGTTAGTATTCTCGCATACAGCAGCATGCTGATTGAAATGGGAAACTTGTTAAACAACCGGCTTAAAAATATTTTAGGTTCATGAAATAAACTGCCGTCGCGTCATTGACATTTTCAAAGATTGCGATCTCCCGGTGACAACCGAAAGCATCTATTTGATACTTGCGTAGAGAATAGTTTGGTTTTTCAACTAAAAACACATTCCTCTAATAAAACCGTAGACAGTTCGTGTAATACTGGTGATATCTTGGCGCAAAGCTTGAAATTCCAAAAAAGCCGAGCTTAAAATCAGCTGATATACCGGGCCTAGAAGTGTTTGCCACTTTTGCAAACTGGTTACCTAAACTGTGTAAGCATGCTAGAAGAGAATCCATAAATGCAGTGGTATTAGTGATTAGAAATTACAATCTCGCGAGATCTCGGAATTTTCGGGATCTCGTTAATTAAAATAAAATATTATTTGAAAGAAAGCAAAAACCTTTATTCTTTAATATTAGTTACTAAATAATTAACAGTTTTTTAAAATTAAAATAATCAAAAGAAAAAATATAGCTTAAGGAGATTAGAAAGGAATTACGGGTGATTTTGAAAGTAACTTCTCAAAAAACAAAGAGTATTAATGGTGCTATCTGCTAAACGGCATCTAATGTCCGTTGTAATGTACCCAGCTGCTGAAAATACCCTCTCCGACTCACCACTGGTTAGCAGCAGTGTGACTAAGCAATTATAATCAAACTGCAAAAATTTCCCCCTTGTTCCTCCACACTCAAATAGATCCATTTCTTTTTTTATGACTGACTCTAATTTATCTAAACTCGTGGATATACGCGAAAAAGGACTTTTAGATACTCTTTTAGTCTCTTCTAATTCCTCTTGAAGTGACGTATTAGTTTGTGTAGCAGCAGCACATAAATTCAAATCCTTTGCAATCATAGAAAAAGGCAAGTCATATTCGTTTTCTATTTTTCAAATATAACGGCGCTGCAATCCTGTCGACCTCGAACGGGATCTCGTCATATTATTGATTGGGATTGATCCCGAAAAAGTCACGAGATCTCACGAGATCGAGATCCCGCGAGATCGGGATTGCATTCCCTAGTATTGACACTTTTAGTGCGGTAATTTTATTTAGTTCGCTCGACTCCATTAAGAACTTGAAAAGAAATCATTTGCAGTCAGTACAGGAATAAATGATTTTGGAAAGATAATTTTAAAATTATGATCTGAGGTGAAAGCGTTCCTAGTTCCTCCCTGTTTTATTTCCAATGTATTGAATGATAACAATGGCTCCATCCCGTGAGGATATTGTAATACTTTGCGTTGACGCGGAAACCATTGCGACGAGAGGCCAATAATTGTCTACCAGGTGATAAGATAAGAGATAGGGGAGATTAGATTAGATTAGAAATCTCTTTTTTTTTCAATCCCGTCAGCATGAATTTTGCAATAAAAACAATAATGCTAGAAATATTTTGACGTGATAACGTCTTATAAATCGATGAACGCCGGCTGCACTCACGAAAAAGCATGACTCATTCCGTCACGTTCCGCCTGAGCCGAGCGTGCAAGCGAGAGCGCGGAACAAGCGTTCGGCCTAAGCCTTCGGCTTCTGACGCATCTATCCCTCTTCCACTCCATCGTTATTATATGACGTTATCACGTAAAATTATCATCCGTAAACCGACTATACAGACAACCATTTTTTGTAAGATTTGTAAGATTCCGTCATCATGTGATTTAAAGCCAGTTTCAACGATGTTTATCTCTACACCGATCCCCATGCAGAAACCATACCGGGATCCAATGTTTTTTTTCTAACAGATCTGATGAATCGTTTAGATTTTGAATAAGAGTAAAGCATCTGGCATCTTAGCAGGAGTCCCCGAGTTGATGGGGTGAGATTTGTCCGGGCCTCCTGTGTGGAGTGTGGAGCTAATGTAAAAAAAAATCTGAAATTTTTCTGTGTTTATATAAAGCGTTAAGGTCAAATCGATGATCACTAAAGCAATTCGAAAGGTGTTTTATAAATTTATTTGGATATTTTCTATACGATCAATATATTATATTTGACATTGAGATTTCCAAAGGTGAACTCGAATTGTGATCTTACGTATGACATCTACAGCATAATTAGTGTGTGTTCTACGGTGAAAGGCTTTGCAATGAGTATAATAAAACCCTTTCGCTTATAACTTATAAGCTTTTTTTTAAATATTTTTAAAATGATCCTTAGATAACATTTTAGAATCTAATAGTATTCCACATTCTCTAGTTGTTTCTGCTCGTTGTAGGAGTATGAGGTTTAATTTGTAAGTAGATATAATTAATTTGAAGTTTCTTCCGTGTAAAGTTAATATTTGATTAAATACTCTTCATACCGCTAAAATGATATTATAAAATAAAATAAACAAGAGAGGCCCTAAATGGGAGTCTTGAGGTACCCCGGAGAGAATAATTATAATTTGTGACATTTACATTTGTGACTAAATTGGCAACAGCTCGACTTCTATTTTTAACATAAAAAGCGAACTGTTACACAATCATTATTTTTATACCTAAGATTTCATACAAATTTGCAGACATAGATGGTACAATCATAAAAGAATGGCAATAAAATAAAATTGCATTAAAATAAATAAAATACACTCCTCTTTCAAACAACTCGCGCCACGTATTGTAAGTTTTAAAACTAATTTCATAACGCCAGAGCTCACCATTACTCACAAAAACATAGCGTTCACGCGCACAACAAATTATAAAAGTTTCGTCGCAATCGGAAACATTTATTTTTATATACTATTCTGTAAGTATTTGAAATGTTTATTTCTTTGGTTGTAGATTTTATTACGTATCAAAAATTGTCAGTGTTCATTGGATTTTAAACTTCTCTAAAATTTTCAATGGTTTTTTAGAAAGGCAAATATTTTTTTTATAAATACTTTCACAAATACTATAATAATTATAATATCTCGTGATATTTTGCGTTTCTGTGCAAGTAGATAGCAATATTATTATTTGACAGTGATATTATTATTTGTCAAATTATATTGTCCTAAATTGCATACAATCAATACAAAATTATTAACATAGCCTGCCATATTTACTAAAAGTTAAATAGCTTTTTGCCCTTGCAGACAGATGTCGCTAGGAATCCGAAATGCCTTCTTGTGTTTCTTTCAATTTGTATTTAATTCTTCTTCATCAGTCGTTGCCTGTTTGCTGAGGATCCGTGACCCCCGCTTTAATTTCCCTGGCGGACCAAACTCCTCCACTCCTCGCTGCATGGAGAGTCACCGACTTTCCTGACCCTTGTGATAGTTGATCACTCCAACAAATCGGTGATTTTCATCGGTATACCGATGGTCGATGTTAATCTTACTTTGCTTCTCCTGCCTCCCACTTTGACAGTGACCATGAGACTCCCCTCGTTCAAGTCCTCTGTTTGGCAAGCAGTGCGTCCAAAACATCTTAGGATACGTTTTAGGCAGGCAGTAGTTGATATTGTTGCCAATAATTGTGTATGCCCAGTGCCCAGCTCCTCCAGAATGGACATTGTATTAGAACCCCTGGCTTTTCAAGAAATGTTGAACAGTTTTCTCCAGCACAACGTTTAGAGCGCGTCTACCCTCTTCCATTTGCTGTCTAAGTGTCCATGCTATCACACCTTATAGAAATATGGATAAAATCAGCTCCTGGAACGCATGCGTAACGCATTTGTCAGTGATAGACTGTTCCATGATGGTCACATGGTTATTCTATACAAAAACGTATTATCTTCATTTTATTGAGGGGGTATTTCACCATCTTACTCACAAGCACTACCAATAGGATAAAGCATTTTTTCGATTTCACCATCCTTCAAGGATGCTTATGTGGGTAGATAAAGTTTATTTTTATTAATTGGTACTTTGACCAGCCAGTAACGTTTACCGGGTACAAATTAGCAAAGTTTTCTACCATATTAGCAAAGTTTTCTACCACGGGTTCAATAAATATGACAGACAGCTGCTGTCAAATCGTATTTGCATTACCCGAATTTTTCACGATTTCTACTTACGAAAATGCCGTTCTTGTAATCCATGACCAGCCTAAAGACAAAAACTCTCAACCACTTGGTGTGTTATTTTAATATATATATAATGAAGAATAATACAGAATTGTAGTACTTACATCATATTTCAACAACAATAACAAGTATATTAGGTTTTATGTCATTCTATAACCATATAAATTCCATTCCAACAATTTCCAACATGGATGTACCATAATAATTTCATTGTTGTCAGCCGGAGATTTTGTTGGTGTCTGCTTGCAGATTTATAAAAAGATAGTCGGAGGCTATTGGATATAGCTGTCCAATGTGTATTCGCTTCCTTCTGGACCCGGCTCTTTTAAAAGGTTTTTATAATTTGACCCAGTTCCCGAGGGTCAAGGGATTATGGACTGCAATCATGTTGCAATGTGACCAAGTAAGTACCTCTGAATATCATACTACTGTAATGGATATTTTTACAATCAATATTTGTACTATCAATGAATTCACAGGAACAGGGAAGGTATATAAAATGTACCTATATCCTCACTACATACCTGTAGTATTCATTTCCTTATTCCAACAGTATTCGATTTCCCCAACTGAAAAAACCAAGTACTGAAATGACTTTCTTCTTTCAGACGGAGAAAATGCCGAAGTAACCTTAACCAGTAACTGCTACAGAAAAGGTGTCTTCTCCAGTTGGACGTGCTGATTGAAGTGATTCTGTATGAGACCCTAGAAATTTTGTACAACTGTGTTTTAAAGAGTAGATTCCCTGTACTTTTATTGTGAAAAACACTTATTTAGCTTTATGGAAACTGTAATAAAACTTCAGAATATTTTGGTATATCTGTATAATATATTTTTTTAATAACATGTGAGAGAAAAACATTTCTCTTTGTAAGAACATACCTAATACGGTAGATTATATTTAGTTTTTATAAATATATGGCAACATTATCAGGAGTCAGTGGGACGACGGCAGCCATAATATTTTATAATATTGTATGGATGAATATGAATGGTACAGACAAGTGATTGTATATTATTTATAATTATTCTCACGCAAGGTCATTTAGAAGATGTTGCCCCATGTGTAGGCACGGTGGGGCAAGGTGGGGCATTTGCCAACTCTGGCTGGGCGATGCATGACCTCTTAGATTGTAGACCAAGTTGCGTTTTCAAATTTACAGACTTCAAATGACGGTTTTTCCGTCTTCCGTTCATGTTGATAGAGCCCAAAGCATGAATATGTTGTCGAAGCCTTCTGTTTTCGGTATCTACTCTAGATTTTTATTTTTTGTCCCACCCTAAATCAATACCTAGCTACACCCATTTGTTCAACTACAAACATTACAAAAATTTCAATGAACTAGAACTAGCTAGAGAATAATTAGCTTCGTGTTGGGAACACCTTACTAAAATGAATATTCTAGATTGTAAAGTAAACAATACATTCTGTTTTATATAATCATTATGTTAGCAGCTCTGGAGACTCTGGATGGCTGATGGCTATTCTTTTAGTCTTCCTCATCCACAACGCACAGCGGTGTACTCCTCAATTGCATTCGGTTTATCTGAAAGTAATAATAAGGGATAAAACATTCATGAAACACTAACCACCTGCCACATTCCACCTGTGGATCAATGAGCATGCCCACAAATCAACAGCTAGTTGATTTGTGAATGGAGGGAAATAATTATGCCGAGTCTTCGATTTATGATGGTCCGGTAAATTTTTGGGATTGGTGGCCACGGCTATTACGAATAATTTTTAGAAAAAAACTTTAGATTTGCCTTAATCACTATAAAAGGAAACTTATTGCATCACGGCTGGCGGAAAATAATGCATTTTAATTTTCAATATCGTTAAATAAAATTTCACTTCGCGAATCGATCTACGACAGCCCTCCCGTTGCCGGTTGCCGCCCGCCATTTTGTCATTGTTGGTATCCCTGACCTCACAACTAAATACGATTGTAGGCAACTTCGCGTGATACATGATGGGCGCGTAGGCTTGTGTATATTATCTTTACTTTAAAAAACAGCCTACGTTTTTGAATGGTTTGTTTAGCTACGCAGGGTTTGTGTAGCGGGCTTGTGTATGTTATCTTTACTTTAAAAAACAGCCTACGTTTTTGAATGGTTTGTTTGGCTACGCAGGGTTTGTGTAGCGGGCTTGTGTATGTTATCTTTACTTTAAAAAACAGCCTACGTTTTTAAATGGTTTATTTGGCTACGCAGGGTTTGTGTAGCGGGCTTGTGTATATTATCTTTATTTAAAAAAACATCCCAGGATTTGAATGGTTTGTCTCCATTCCAGTACCTACGCGCTTCCAGTACCTACGCGCCTTATTATTTATCCCGCGAAGTCGACTACAATCGTTTGTGTGAAGTCAAGGATACCAACAACACAACAGTTGACAGAATGGCGAGCGGCAGCGGGCGGGCTGTCGTAGATCGATTCGCGAAGTGAAATTTTATTTAACGATATTGAAAATTAAAATGCATTATTTTCCGCCAGCCGTGATGCAATAAGTTTCCTTTTATAGTGATTAAGGCAAATCTAAAGTTTTTTTCTAAAAATTATTCGTAATAGCCGTGGCCACCAATCCCAAAAAATTACCATATTTTTTACTATTTCTGTGTAAAAGTCCCTAAAAAGCGTTTTAATAAATACAATAGGAAATGTACAGGTTGATTTTTAAATATGCAATGTAAATGTTTACCTAGAGCAGAGGCATCGATATTCCAGCCGCTGGTGGTGCCTCTGGTGAGGGAGATCGTACATTTTATCATCGTCTCTATGTTGTCCAAGGGAACAGCGTTGCTGGGTCCCTATCTGATGAGGGTGCACTTTTGTCTCTCCAGTCCCTCATATTTCACTTTAATGTATTGGTTCACCTGAAGGCTCTGCAGACAAATACACAATAGATGTTAAAGACACTGTACCTAAACGATTTAACAGCAGAAAATCACAAAAAATAGCAATGAGGAAAGAAGAAAGAGTAAAACATTTTGTGACGCATGAATTAAGACAAATCTACAAATTCTTTAGTAATATCACTCAATAATCAATAAAACATAACAAAAACCCGTTGAACTTACCTTATAGTTTGCATAAATAAACCAATCCCGTTCGTAAACAACAATAAACGAACACTGTGTTGACACCATGTTGACACTTTTGACGTTTGTGATTTCATAGAAACAATGGCGTCTAAGACAGGCGTGGCACTAGACCAAAATAGCTACTTGGCACCATATTTTCTGTGGTGAAATGCGAACGGGTTTTTGAGCATGATTCTCCTACCAATAAAGTTATGTGACCGGTAGTTAAGAGCAACATTTAAAGAGATTGGTGAAATAGCCCCTTAATCAGATTGTGGATTGGGGGGATCAAATGGCTTATAGTAGAAGTACCTACTAAGACATATTTTAATTATTATTATTTATTATTTTAACTTTATGAGTAAAACCTCAAACTGTAATATTTAATTAAATGAAGACATTATGAGCGAAACTCAATCGAAAATCTGGAAACAGAAAAATCAGAAAAAGATATTGGCACCTCTGGGACTCGAACCCAGGACCTCCCTACTTTCCGGGTTGGGCGCTCTTATCCACTGAGCTAAGGTGCCAATATCTTTTTCTGATTTTTCTGTTTCCAGATTTTCGATTGAGTTTCGCTCATAATGTCTTCATTTAATTACATATTTTAATGTTTTAATTTTGCTAAAAATTTTGCAAAACTAATAAAATAAATAAAAAAATGTTAAGAATTGTTTTTATTATGTAGAATATCACATAAGAAATAATTGACATCAGATGAAATCAGAATTTCGTTCACATAATTTTATTAATTCATTTGACAGAAATAAAGATATCGAAAAAAAAAAAAAATATTTTTTTACAAACATACATAAAATTCAGATACAAAATTGAAGTTTTTTTATGAAAATTTTTTTTTTAATTCTCGTATTTTAAATGAAAATGCAAAAATAAGTCAATTCGAAGCACTAACAACATAAGGCAAGTACGTTTTTATAACGCATGTTGCTTGGGCTCAAAGTCATCGGCGTACATTCACAGATACAAAAGTTTTATAAAAATAAATTAAAGCTAAAATACTTTCATCAAAAATACAATTATTTGTTCATTTACTTAAGTACTTAATTAATCCTATTTGTTTTTTCTATAATTAGTCAAAAAGCACAATATGCCTCAGCATAGGAAACTTAAGTTTAAAAATACGTTAAGTAAAATATTTACAGGTTTTAGGGGGTATTTCAACAACTCTGAATAAACCGTCAATTAGCGCTAATCGTCGAGTAGCGTATATTATCTGTTTCACCACCGCTTAGTAATGCTATCCACAGTTTGCTCAAAGGTGGTGAAATATTCCCTTAGATAAATAAAAGAAGCTCAGGGTAGTTAAAAAATGTTGTTTTATATTGAGAAAATATTTTTTTCGTGAAATCTGTAACCCATAAATTTATTTGCTGCATAACTTTTGGTGCTCTGGTGATTTGTTAAGTAAAGCCTTGTTTAAATTGAGTTTTCTTTTTGATTTTGTCTCACTACCTGAATTTTAAAGATGCCTGGTCTAATGCAGGAACAATTGGAACAAGCTGGTTGGAGCCTTGCTAAGATATTGGTCAAGAAATTTCTAACTTAGAACTGCGGCCCGCCTGCTCTTAGAAATATTAAATTAAAATTTTTTTTTCATAATATAGTACTATTTTATGCTGTACGAGAATCGATATGAAACCCCATCAATCATAACAAAAATGTTTAGCCTTGGCATGTGGCGACATTACGTAATTGTTGCGCGAATGGAACAGCAAAAGTAAATATTGCTTTGTAAAACGATGCATCGGGAAAAAATACGAAAAGGAATCAAAAATATGCCAGAAAATAGCTTATACACGGCAGGTTTACAACGAAATTGATTACTTTTGATTTAAATGGTTTTAAAATAACTCTGAGCTTCATGGTCATAACTACATTATATAAATAAATCAATTAAATCACAGAGCAAATATCATCTTGAAAACCATGACCAAGATCGTAGCACCAATTGTCAGTAGCTTGCCCGAAAGCTGTCGCTCAGACGACGAAGCGGCGTTGAAGTAGTCCAATGGCCACCAGTGCGTGATGCTGATAACCGGCTGGTGATTCGTCTTGTCGAGTCTTCCCGTAATTTGGTCAGTGTCAGTTGGAATGAAGTCGCCACAAGTGGGAAAGTTCTTTGGTATAGGTGGGAAGTCGGAGTGTTCACCCACTTTGAAGATAAGTGCCATGCCAATCTCAGCATGGAATTCGATGTGACAGTGGTAGAGCCAGTAACCTAGAAGAACAGAAATAATTTATTCAGCAAGGCTCGTTGTGACTCTGGACATACAGAAGAAGGTTTCGGATGTTGGTGGAGTGTTATTATCATGTTAGAATCATTTGTACAAGAGGATTCCAGTAACTGAATCCAAGCCCGGCGAAATGGCAGGTGATAAAGACATGCTTAGGATATTGTCATTTTAAGGACAGATTACAATCTTTAAATCGTCTGTAGCGATGGCCTCCATCCAAAAATGATGTTGATGTAACATGAAATAAATGGTTAAAAGCTTTTTCAGTCATTGGTACCATCCATTGACCAACTGCTGGAAAGCAAGATGATACGAGTATTCTAATGCCTGAAAAGTAGGAATCAACGCCTTCGGAACTCTTAGAACGGAATGAATAATATGCGCTGTTTACATTGGTCATGGACAGGAAGATCTAAGGAAGAACTGCGCCAGAAGGACGCAAATTGGGAAGTTTTTTTCAAAGAAGTAAACTGCTTAATGATGCGATTGAAGGTTTTATGTCCGTGAAACCACCCACTTAAAACATTTATTGTGAATTTTATAATAATAAATACGCAGTACTCATAATAATGCGAAAAAATGCCTCCCAGCACGTATCTTATGATGCCAATAGCGAAAGAATCCAGAAATATGATTGTAATCCCAAACGTACAATTTAAAGTTTGTTCAAGTATGATGAACTTACCAGGGTTATCAGCGTACCATCGGATGATGGTGTATCCGCCGTCAGGAACAGTAACTGTATCCTTGAGAGGAGCTCCATTTAGTTTACGATGAATCTTTCCCTCAGCATCCAGTTGCTTGACTTCCTCCACGGAGATGTTCGCGGCAATACGCTCCATGGCCACTACGCGGAAAGCGTAACCGTGGAGATGGAAGGGGTGATTAGCGTCGAATGCATTTCCTAGAGAGGAAAACAATGGTTAGCAAAAAAGACTATAAAAAAGTGAAGTTTTTTTTACCGCTCAGCAAGGTTCGTTATAGCTTTGAAATACTGAAGAAGGTTTCAGATGTTGACAGAACGTAACCAATTAGATGAGTTAATCTCATAGAATCCTACATTAGAATAGTTCAAGTAACAGATATCGGTGTAAAAGCAGATGACACGCTGAATACAATAAATAAAGGAGAAATAAATGTTATTACCTTCATCAACCATAACGAGTTCTACTACAGAATGTAGAGGGATGTTGACAACATGAGTGCACTCGCAATAATCCTCCTTACACCCCTCCACGGTGGATTCGTTGCAGAACATCTGCTCAGCGTCAATGCCATTCCTCCCAGAGAGCAGCGGGAATGGTTGGAACTTCATGCTGATATGGTTTAGCTGGGGGGTGAACAGACGAGTCTTGTTGTCGACGACTGGAAAGAAACAATCAAAAATGACATAACAGCGAACCTTGTTTAATTACAACTACGAGCTTAGAAATAAAAGTTATCACATATCCTGGAAAATCAGCCAGGACGTGATACCATAAGGTAACATGTTCGATTTACAGAACTAAACAAGTTTTACTCTGCGAAGAGAAACCAGTGGAGAAATAAAATGATTCTAAACGAAAAACATTTCAATCGAAACCCGCGCCGGGTCAGATCAACAGATTGTTGAGTTAGACCTCTCACCTCCTAAACCTTGGAGATACCAGACCCAAAGCTACTTAGATTTACACTGATAAAAAATGGGAAAGCGGAATAACTAGTGTCAATAGTATATTCGGTGCTTATCTTGGAGACAATTCAAATGTTTGCCCAAAACAAAATGTTTGAAAAAAAAAATTCTTTCGTTTTTTGCGATCATTGAACCAACTATGGAATGATTTGTCGCTCCATCGAGGGATTTTCTTAAAGGCTCCTCATACAGCAATTCAAAAAAAATTACAAAAAACACTCCCGACGACCGGAAGAACATATGTACATTAAGAATCATTAAGCAAAATGAATTTAAAACCATTAGAAAATCATCATTTAGCAGTAGATAAGACCGTTTTTGAGTTTGTCTAATGATGACTATTAAAAACATTTAAAAAAGGTGATGGTCAATAAAGTAATTGAACTAACCTTGGTTAAATCCATAATGTGGGTTCTTGTGGTAATGCCAGTTGTCTTTTGCGTAGAAGTCATAAGAGATGTAGTACTGAATGTCCGCGTCTGGTCTGAGACTCAAGTCGTCCGCATCCAATGCTGTCAACTCTGGGATGCTCAAGGTCTCATTGTGGCCTGTTCCCGTATTCAAGGCGTTCACTTGCTGCAATAAAAAATATAGTTTTAGGATCTTATAACTGAATTTCAAATCTTAAGTATGAAAGAGAAAATATAGATTGTTGCTCTGTCTGGAGATTCCAGATAATCTAGAAGAACTAAAACAATTTTAGTTGGAAAAGACATTCCTATATTACAAGAGCTGTGGAACCTATAAAAATTCTATCAAAATAAGACAACTGTATTTTATGTAACATTTTTTGCAAATGTTCAACATGAAAAAAAAAATTATTAAACAAATAATTTATTCAAATTTAGTTAGAAAAAATAAACAGAGATCACTCACAAATGATCCTGTGAAATAAGATAAGAATTGAATTGAACAACAAGAAGAGGAAAAACAAGAAAAAAAACAGGAAGAAAAAGAACCAGAAAAAAAATTATAAGAAAAAGAGCAAAAAAAGAACACGAAGAAGAAAATGAAGACGAACAATGAAAACAATAACTAGAAGAACAAGAAGTAGAAAAAGTAGGAGAACAAGAAGAAGACCGTGAAAAATATGAATAAGAAGAAGAACAAAAAGTTGAACAAAAAGAAGAAAACGAAGGAGATCTAGTAGAACTAGAAGAATAATAATCAATGATTGCCCTTACCAGTCCTTCCCTGTGACTCTCCTCCCATGTAGGATCACCAGGGGGTTCTTGTTCCATTGCTCCTTCGTAGTGCAGTACAGCCACCTGCCTCGCCTTCGTGAAGCGTTCGTCACAGTCCATGAGGCCCCTGAATCGGATCCAGTAATTATCGATCTCCTGGTTAGCCTCGACAATAAAGTCAAATCTTTCGCCGGCATATGTCACTAGTGAAACAGCTGTAAGAAACAAAAACATTGTCAACTAATCAGAAATACAATATTTAAAAAGTCGTCGGGGACGCCGCGATAATGAATAACCGACCATCATTTAAGCTTTTAAAAAATGAGGGTGTTCAAAGGTTGAAACGTAAGTGGCAGAATGATGTGATATGTGGTGTGTGGTACGGAGGCAAATACAGCATCCCTAAGAAATATGAGAAACTGGAAAAAGGACGTGGAAGATTAGATGGAATGGAAGTAATTCCAAGAAGCGACTAGAACTATTCCTGGGATTCTAGGGCCTATGTTGTTATTATATTATAAACTGTAATAAGAAAGGAAGGCTAGGTGTTGTTCTTTAGCTCTTCACAACTTGCGAGGGACTCAGACAAACAGTACACGTGAAGAAGGGTAGAGGACGTGGAGAGTGATTGGTGGGTTAGAAAATCTGGGATACCTACTCTCTTCGCACAAATTAAATGAAAGTATAACTTATTTAGGTAATGTTAAGTTTAATAGATTAACAAAACAAAATAAAATATGTACCTTCAACGGGCTCAAAGTCGTTTCCATCCGAGCTAATGATCGTCATGGTGTGGTTGTCCACGGATATTTCAATAGGACAGTTTAAGAACTCGGCATTGATTACTCGGAATCTGTAGCGATAACTCTGTAAAATAATAAAAAAATGGAATTTATTTGCTGGTGAATTATAAGTATTTTTTATTGTGATAACTAACTAACCATTAAACAATATGTTTAGATGGGACACTTACTACAGCAAACAACGCGCAATTCATCATAGGTAAACAAGTTGGAACATCTATTTCCTTTAGATTCAAAATTAAAGTTCAGATTCCAGAGAAAAAGAAATGTATTTTGTGCTGTGGTGAATTGTTTTCTTAACCAAAAACAAAGAAAAAATTGGCATGACTCAGAAGAAAACATTTAATATAATGAAAGGAGGAAGAATATCTAATGCCTAACTCCCTAAGCCAAACAATTAAGTAATTTTGTCTTTAAAATGAAGGTTTGAGGACTTCTTTACCTGTTCAACGTTGAACCTTGCAGCCGGCATGTAGAAAGACCTCCCCATGCTAAACTCCTGGAACCTGCCTCTGCCATTGACGAGCAGGGAGGGCGGTTTGTTAGAACCGTTGGCGTGGTGGTGGTCCGTGAAGGCGGTGATTCCGAGAGTGTGGGTCCAGTCCATCACGATCATGACGTGCTCAGATCTGGTAGAGAGATAGATAAATGTAGCGAACCAAAAACACATGGTTAATGAAATGAAACAAAGTGCCATTTTCCGGATACATTTGAACACATTATAATATCATTAATGCCAAATAAAACAATGCTAGACTCAGTGCTGATACCTGTGGGATGCCAGAATGTAAGAAAGGGGTAAAACCGTTAGCAACTGTACAAAGATTCAGACTTCAAAAAATGTTCTAAGCCTTTACATAAATGAAGCACGGGGAACTTCGTGGGGGTGGTCGATTGATTGTCTGGGAATAGGTACTTTAACGCGTTTAATGTCTTACCTGTCATAGTCATATAGCTCCTTGTGCCTATCTTCGGGTTCCCTGACGATATACGCTCCGAAGGCCCCATCAGCGCGTTGCATCCCGGCGTGCGAGTGCCAGAAGTGCGTGCCGGCGTGCGCGGCTAGCACGCGGTACCTGAATGTAGATCCCAGCGCGACGGGGCACTGTGTTACCAGCGGGGCACCGTCCATGTATGGCGTGCCGCGCTGGTGGTGCCCATGCCAGTGAACAGTAGTGCCCTCAGACATGAGGGAATTAGTCAGGTCGACGATCAGAGTGTCTCCCTTGCAAACCTAGATGAAAACAA
This sequence comes from Glyphotaelius pellucidus, assembly GCA_936435175.1. NCBI lineage: Eukaryota > Metazoa > Arthropoda > Insecta > Trichoptera > Limnephilidae > Glyphotaelius > Glyphotaelius pellucidus. The sequence continues at coordinate 31,773,263 of OW386555.1, forward strand.
TCAAAATATGAGGTTGGTTGATACGAGCACGATTTCGAGAGAAACTCTACTTTGTGATTTATGTATTTTTGCTGAACTGTCTGCATTGGATAGGTCGATACTCTGTGATTCAACTATTAATTTACTAGGTGAGAACGAACTTATTTAGAACGAGATGTGAAGAGGGTGGTCGGAAAAAAATGGCTATTTAGATATCGTTACCAATTTTTTTTAATCTTGAAAATGGTACATATTGTAGTATTACTGATCTTCCATTAAAAGCATTTGCTTGTGAGTGGAAGAAAAATACTAAAAAATAAAGATCTACTATTCTATAAAATACCACCAGAATTCAGTGGGCATATCATTTCATATATTGCTAGCACAGACTTAGAAGCTGAGAGCTTTAAAATTTATATAATATATTATCAGGATTACATTGCCTTCTAAAAATTGCCAATTTTCTTTAAAATATATTATCCATTTTTTGTTGACAAATTATAGACGTCAGAAACACCGTTAGAAAATTTGAAAAATCGATGACCAAAAATTTTAACAAAGAAATACCATATAATATAGAATACTTAAGAAAAAATAAAATCTTATTCTAGGTAGTTTATTAATTTATCGATTGTCTGACCAAATTTGGAAATTTCAAAGCAAGATTGTGTTCATTACAGAGGAATATTTCATATCACATACACAGTAAGTTTAATACAAAGTTTATGAGGAATAAGACAACTTATGAATATTATTTAAATACAAAGATCAGTGGAAATGAAATGCTAAAAAAAGTTTTCGTACCGTTCAAAATATTGTTCCTTGTTTAAAAGTTCCTTTTTATTTATTTCTTTACAATACGAACCTCGTTAATTTTCCGCCAAGTTAATTTAAGCGCCAATTCACCTACAATGACAAAGTTTCCAGATACCTAGAATGCCCCTTTGTGGAATCAGGAGACATTGTCAAACACCTACCTTACAACCTTTGGCGATTTTTTTTTTTTTACGGAAATGGGCAGTAGCGGATTGTGTTAAGAGGCAGGGGAGGCTGTGCCTCCCCAAAAAAAAAACGAAAAGGGGAAAAAGACTCAAGATACAAGTTTACTTTAAATTAAATGTCACCAATTTATAAATTATTATATAAGCCTTAAGGTTACTTCAATTTAAGTATCACCCAAGAATATTTTGTTTTTTTTTTTAAATCATCACAGAAACGCGGCCGGCCACACGGATTTCGGCCGCGCCGAGCTCCTACGAAATGCAGTGCAATAATACTCTAGTGAGGCAGAGATAGGTTTCGCCTCCGAGAGCCGCTGATTTCGTGAAGGCGGGGAGGAGTGGGGAAGTCACCCGTCGTTGAAATAAATGGTAGCTGTTGCGCGTATGGTTTGAGGCGCGCCTCAAAAACGAACACTTCCGAATTAAGATTATTTGTGATGGTACCTACGCCGTAGTAGGTACATACTGTTTACGATGTCTTTAGTACGGCGAATTTGTAATTGACGGTCTATCTTGTGTTTGCACATTATTATAATAGTTTGACTTGGATATCAGTTCCATCGTTTTTTTTCTAGGTATGGTAGGTATAGATATACATAATGCTTACTTTAAAAAATGCCTCCCAACTTTTCAACCCCTCAAACCGCCACTTGTATAATATATATCCTGAGTTCTTACAAATTTAGAGATTGACTCCGCATTAACAATAATAAAAAAGATACCAATGAATTGAATAGCTTTCCGAATCGCCAGAACAAACCTCTAATCACGGAGTAATTATAAATTCTAATGAAAATTATCAATTATTAGTTGCAACGGGATTAGTGCTTTTCCGCTTCGATCGCATAAGTTTTCCTACAACTCATTAGAAGCAATATAATATCCTGCTGTTAGCCACGTCAATTAAGTAATTATTATTGCATTCAATTGTTGCCAAGAATTTGTTATGACTTTTTTGCGTGTGAACATTGATTAAACGGAAAATTTGCGGCGGTGCTTTCAACGTTATCAATTGGAAAATTGTTTCAATTTGTAAAAACTTTAATAGAAAATTATCAAGTAACTACTGCGTACTTGAAATAAACGAATATGACATTCGATTGATTGTGTAAAGATATCTATATTATATTTTATTATCTTTTTAGTTTATCCCAGTGATATTCAAGTCCACACAGGAGAGGCAATGAGGGAAATAATTTTCCTCAGCGCCTGTGTCATGTTTCAGGATACTGGCTGTTAAAGGTCTTTTGGGGGATAGGAAGAAGTGAAATTTGGTCTAGAAGAGACCCGTAGGAGGGAGGAAACACGGAGACCGGCAAATCGTTATACAACCGGGCTGTTGAACTCAAGAACGAGCTGTCGCGTCGAGACAAATAAATAAATGTCAACGCGCGTTTGGCGCGTTTCCTGACTGTTCCCCATTGCCGTAGGGATCAATTACGCTGGATCCTCGAAGTAAGTCGAAAATTCGTTTGGAAAGAACGCCAGAAAACACTTGGAAAAGTTTGATTTGCGCCAACAAAGAATCTCTGAGTTTCCAATAGAAAGCCTTTTTCTACGACTACATTAAGGAAGAATATTTTAAACTTTTTAATGTTTTACTTTAGGTTACTGCTAAAATATCAATCATAAGAAAAATGCGTTCAGTTAACACTGTGAATTGCAAGTGCCATATTTGCACGCACTGAAAACAGTGCAACAATAAAAATTTATGATAAATGATTACTGTTATTATGTTAATTGTTGATTAATGATTAGGTGCCTGATAACCATGGCAACGGGATTCGCAATAGAAACTGCAAGACCGTGCTAAGAAACAGTAAATACTTTGCGGTTAGCTGAGTAATGAGTATGGTGAACACCCTTTCCCAGTGGCGCTTCTTCGTCATCATTATAGATTAATTTACCAGACCGTAACGACGAGACGACAGTGTCGACAAACCGACGGTGAATTATTCACTTTACCAAACCGACGAGTTACAAAAATCCAACGTTCTCGCTTTTATTCAAACTTTATATACTATTTGTCTTCGACAACACTTTCCTTTTATTGAAAATTTTAGATTTTTTTTTCACTTTTATTCAGAGGGAGATGAGAGATTCAGAGAGAGTGCTTTCAGAGGAATTGACATTGCGGGCTGAAAATAATTCCATTGGTCAAGAAATTTATCACACAGAAGTCACCGTTTGACTGTTTCGTTGCTTCGGAATCTTCAAACAAAATTTTCTGATTTTCGGATTTATGATTCTTATTATGCTTTAAAGCGATGCACCATATCGTTTAAAATTAAGTATCAGGCCGCTAACAATAACATTTCTTGTGTAGATGGTGATAAGGTTCAAAGTCCCGTTCAACACCAGCCGCCTGTTTCGGTTTACAAAAGAAAAACATCGCCAAAAAGCGTAATTTATTTTATTTTGGGAAGCTCAGATATACATTTTTAAATGTTTTACGAAAATTTTCCAAAGAATTTCATTTTATACATTATTCAATAAAATCATAACCGAAAGGGGGTTCGTAAGCTGGAGATTTTGGACCTTAAAGCAGCTTTTTTGCAAAATTGTGAAATAACACAAATTAATCAAATAAAATTTATTTGCCACGCCGGGATTCGATCCCGCGACGTTCGGATTGCAAGTCAAGAGCCTTGTCATATTCACAAAAGTGCAGAAAAAAAAGCGGTGGAAAATTCATATTTGGAATTCAATGATGCAAGTTTCACCGGGACTGGTCACGTTTATTTTTAATCGTTAAACGGTGCATTTCATTTTAGTTTGTAACTTTACCATCTCTGGCTAACATCGCTCGCAAGTTTATTAGCAGAACACAATGCAAAATGCATCTTACTTATATCTGGAGTAATTGAATGGTTTTTATTAGATTTTGTGCTACTCTGCAAAGCGAATTTTACAGGGATATCATTTGCGGAGGATTTTTAATAGATGAAATCTAGATTAGTTTTCCAGACGGCTTCGCATGGATGGAATACGAAATTGTAGAAAAGTGAGAATGAGGAATTATAAAGAAGTTAACAGTCCATAATAGAGTGCTGATACCAAGTCTCATGTATGGCAGTGAAGGATGAAAAGAGACTGAATGCTCCAGAAATGAGAACACTGAGACGTTTGTGTGGTAAAATTAAGTGTGACCGTTTTAAAAATGTGGAGAACCTGGAAGATTTAAAAAAAAATTTCATGTCAATACCGTACAAGAGACCTAACTGCTCCCAACTGCCAGGAGCCAGTATGATTTTGGCATCCCTACTTAGAAAATGTTATAAAATTGAAGGTATTGGGGAGGGGAAAGAGACGAGGAAGAGGAAGGTGGTATCTATTCAGATCTGGTCACAAAACCCTTCTTCTTTCGCTCTGGAACGTGCCACAAGTATAATTAATTTTTTTTTAAATTATTGAATTGTGGATTAAAACAATTTAATAATTAAAATGTTTACATCCTGTACATATAATGACTAGTTTTTTTTAAGTAATGAGTAATGAGTTGTGTACCTACGTAAAAAGAATCTCGTACAACTAAAAAAAATTGTAACTAGATTGAGATTTCAACAATGGACATTATTCTTGTTATTACAGGAAACTACCGACGCAGAATTTGTAAAATGTGGTTTTATTACCGAGTTATGTCTATGTATTTATGACTAAATTAAAATTAATTATTGCATAACATCCAAGTTTAATTTAAGAGGAAACACGGTCGCTGAGAAATTTTAATTATAAGTATTTTATCAAACTGTTGCTGTCACTGTCGATATAAACCTCCCCCCCCCCCCCCCGAATACTGAGCAAAAGGCACAACAGCACATCAGGCTGATAATACCTAAATAATATCGTCAAAATCGAGGTTTTGTATTTCCCATTTTTCTCCTCCAAAACTGAACCTATTCTTCTATTCCGAAGAAAATATTCTATGTTAGTACGTTTTGTTTTTTCAATTTGCATTGTCTAGATTGTATACTGAACGTCTGTTGATGGCGTTCAAACAGAACTCTTTGGGGGTCTTAACTCCTGTAAGAAACAACTAATCGTAAAAAGCAAAACGTACCGACACGATAGTAGACGATGTTTATTTGTATAAAAAAATATTTGCACTAGTGTCAAAATCGAAAGAGAAAATTATGGAATACGCTTGTATGGACAAAACGTCACCCGGTTTCTTCTTATCGGTTAGTTATAATAACAATCTTACTTATAAATATGGTAATCTGACAGTTCTATAATACGCTGTTTTCTATTTTACCAATGGTTTAAGAAAATGGTGTTAAACAAAAGAAAAGTGTTAATGAAGAAATTAACCAAATTCTCTAACCTGTACACTGGGTCCTGGCATCTTCCTGTTGATGACAGTCAAGGGTCTGCTTACTCCGTCAGCAGCAATACAATCCAGCCTATCACAGTCAGTCGCGTTGAAGGGGCAGTCGTAACAAGCCTTGCTCATGGACTGATACCACTCGATCTCAAACTTGTAATTGCATTCCATGGTCTTGCCACTTTCACACTTTCTGTAACAAGGGTGGTCAGCTCCATCAATCGGTTCTCCTTCCTTATCTTTATATTCTTCTTCAATTATTCCATTATCTATCCTTTCTGTTTTGTTGTCTTCTACGATTCTATTTGTAGCTCTTCCCGTTACTTCTTCCTCGACGTTGTTTTTGGTTCTTTTCGTAAGTTCTTCGACAACTCTTCTCTCTGCTTTTTCTGTTAATACTTCTTTGTCTAGTGCAATTTCTGTTAGCGCCTCACCTTTTGTGGCATAATCTGTGGTGTAAGCGTCGTCGTATTCTACATATGTCGTTGATTCTGGCAAGGTGTCTGTGTTCGAATCTAAAAAACAACGGAGACAAAAAAATTAAACAAATTCATATATTTTAAAGGCGTTACAGGAGAAGCTTTATTAGGAATTTATTACCAAACCATTTTTTTGATAAAGGCAGACGTGAACTTTGGCAACTGCTGAGAATCCCCTTTTTTCGGAACTATGTTCTTGAGAGATGTAAAGTACATGGATATGGACAGAAGAGCGGATTGTTTGAAATTGTTTGAAAAGATGGATGAATATAAAAGTTGCTAAAACGCTTTGTCCAAAAATAATTCAAGGCCAAACTTAAATTAATTAGTTATATTAAGAAAAGAACGCTTACGTAATTTGGATATTTGAGCACACGAAAGGAAAAATGAGTGTCAGGAGGACATATGATGCGTGAATTCATCCGTAACAGGAAGGATTTAAGAAACTTGTCGATACATTCATAAAAGATTAATATTAAAATGTTAATTTATAAATGCATTAACCTTGTACAAGTTGGCGCATATATTACAATATGAGTGAGATAATCATCTTGCAATATAAGAAGTGCGTTATTAATTAATAATCTCAGCATGTCGGCATGAGCCAGTAAGTCACGCAGCGAACAGTTTGCAAAAATAATAATCAACCACATAAAGCTCACGTGAGTTCACTCAACATTTAAAAATACATATTGATGTACTCCACGGGCATGTCGTGGCTACGATTTTTACATATTTCCAGAATTATTTTCTATTCGAATATGAAAATGACAAGCCAAACTCTTTTTGTGCTTGAAAATAGTGAACGTCGGAAAAATGCAAAGTAAGGAAGATCAATTAAATTGTGAACTCTATCAAAACCTTGTTCGGACTTTGACTTCTAACAATATTTAAAATATTTGTCCCTTCTTTTCGCAGGCTCGTACAGCATCGCACATGAATAGGTAAACCTTTTGTATCTTATTTATGGTAATGATGGTATTTATGATATTGATGGTGAATCTTACCGCTTCCAGCAGGTGAGGTGGTCAGCGCCACTAGTAGCAAGCAGCAGAACAGGGGTGCTCGTGAAAGCGCCATTTTTACTTGGTTTTCTGCAACAACAAAAACAGATTATGATAAAAACTTGTTGAATTAAGAAAGAAAGCGAAAATTATTTTTGGACAATCCAGAATCAGTTGAAGTTTTGCTGTCTATTCTTGTAGACGTATTTGAAAATTCCTGGAGTTAACAAAAACAAATTTTTGAAGACTGAGATTTAAAAGGTTACCACACGCAGAGAAGTTAAAATGAATAATTATTATTCAGTTACCACACTAAAACCCAAAACGGTTTAAAATACTGTGGACACAACAATCATCAGCAGACATACAAAGACTGGAAAACAGATATTAGTTTAGATTTAGATCAATAGTTTGGCAAAAAGATCTATGTGTAAATTTTTTATGTGAATCCCGCACATTAGACACAGCTGCTCCTAACCAACTAGAGCCTGTGAAATTAATATAAGACTGAAGGTAGTGGTGAGGAGAAAAATGAGTAAGAGGAATGTGGAGAAATTTTCGGCTATTCAGACCAAGTCACCAAACACGGCTTAAGCCATTTAAAGCAGCGTTCCAATTCTGTGTAGTGGTCTTACATCAGAGCGCTACAGAGAGTATCTTCCACTATGAAATAGTTTGTAAAATATCAACAATTGTTTGCAAAATAGATCTATAGTTTGGAAAACAAATTAATTGTTTGTAAAACATCAACAATTGTTTGGAAAACAAATCACTTGTTTGGAAATCACCAACAATTATTTGGCGAAAAGATCAGTAAATTATATTCTGATTAATGAAAAAAATTGCTTTTGATGGATGATGAATGACAGGATTATAATGGGCGTTAATTTTTATTCGGTTTGGTTAATATTGTTAGGCTGTATTGTTTGCAGAAATATTAAAATTATAAGATGTTTTGGAAGTGAGAAAATGTAAAACGCTGATCCCCAATCGACCCAAGAACGTTCTGTTTTATAACCAAAACATGTATTTCATATGATTAATATGTATTCTTGAAAACAATAATTCATTATTAACTGTTACTCCGAATCTGACTGGTTGCGTTATAGTTTACTTATCACCGATTTCTTAATTTTTTTATTTATTTCCTAAAGCTCCTAACAGCTCCAATCTGGAGCCAGTGAGATTATGGCATTCCCAATTGTGGTATGTTGTGAGGCTGAAGATAAGTGGGGAGGGGAAGGATATGGGGGAGAGTAAGGTGGGAAAGTACCAGGCTATTAAGATTTAATCAACAAACACGGCTAAAGCCATGTCAAGCAATGTTTCAATTCTGAATGGTGGTCTTACATCAGGACGATACCGAGAGTATATTCTACTCTACAGCTAGCCGCAAACAAACCTATTATTTTAAATGATTAAATTGTGAAAACAAATAAAAATTATCTTGGTCGGGATTTTTAGTCGGATCGCTAGTCGAGAGCCTTGCCCCTGAGTTGTGTAACATTACAAGATCCATTTGTTCACATGAACATATCTTATAAATCTTTTTTGTTCACAGGTAGGTGCGATAAAATTTTATGACTTTTGTATTTCCTTCCTCCTACAACATGGGTCTATAAACCAAGATTCATTTCATCTTTTCCTTAAAAATAATATCTACATATCTTCAAAGATGGCAAAAAGTATTAGAACAAATCAGGGCATCATCCTATAGAGAGGATAGTACATTTATTTTAAAAGTACAATAAAAAACTTGAAAACATAAACACAGCAACAAAAAATATCATGAGCGAATATCGTAACCATTAAGAAATAAGCAAGAACCTTAACATTGAACTCAACCCCGTGGTCAAGGTGGTAAAAACTCGTTCAACCAGTTAGATTCCGAAACACCCGACAGTAAGAAGTAAGAAGTGGATTTCTGGCCTTCGTCGGAGCGCAAAATCCTCTCACAAGCTGGTAGTTGGTAGACCTGATACCTCTTACCTGATACCTATTGCTTTTGATCGCATGTATGACTTGTAGCGTGACTTATTAATGGTCTCCGAAACTAACTGCGAATTAGTTTTACTAAAGGGACCGGAATTGAAATATATTAACAAAACTTCTTCTTGTCAGATTTTGTCTTTTTGATTTTACATAATTAATTTATGTAAGAAGGTGTTTGATATATATTTGGTTGAAATAGGGCACAATGTGCACATTTTTACATTACCTCTTGCTCCCTCGCACATATTTTAGTATATTATATTATTGGTTGATGAACTGGTGGGTGCAATCTATTATAGCTGGTTCAGACGGTTCAATTTTAGTTGATCAACTCAAAACTTGAAAGTATATTGACACGCGTTTTTTCAACAAAGTTGAACAAGTTTTTCCAAGCAATTTTTGGCATTCAATCAAACTTGATCAACTAAAATCAAATTGTCTGAACCCGCTACAAGCCATTACGTAGTTGCTGATATAGATTATCTATAATTATTTTTAATTGGTACATCGCCCAAGAGGAGATTTTTTTAACAAAAACTGTGCTGTAAAATTGTCTAAATATTACTATTCAACTTTGCCCGATGTCAACAATTTGATTTTAGTTGATCAAGTTTGAGCCTGGTGCTATATTTTTTAAAACAATTAAACGAATATTTAAAAGCTCTATATCTCAAGATTGAAATTGCGTTGCGATCTGAAAATAAATGCGTTGACATAAAAACTACAGACAAAAAAGTATTAAAAATTAATGGCGCCAGAGCTTAAAGTTCAAATGTTTTTTTGCGGAAACAAACAACAGAAATTCTGCTGATTTGAAAGTCACCTCAAAATAACAATTAAAAGCTGTGCAAATTTCATATTTCGAAGGTTATTTTGGTTTCACATATATAATTAATAAATGTTTTGGTTCGTAGTTAAGATGTAAAATGTCTAATCCGGACCTGATAATCCTTATAACAGTGCACGAAGCCGGATCTTCAGATTTTTTGCTGCTGGATTCTGATTAAAAGAACGCTTTTTGTTGCAATTTTTTACTGATATTTGTGGCGGTCAAGACCGAGGATGGATGTATGCATCAAAATACCAGTCAAGCTATATTATTGATTACGTTTTACAACAAAGTTATAAAAACTCGGTTATTAAACAAATTTGTACCTACATAAAATTTCATAAGCCTACTTAGTCTAAATATAAATTAAATGAAAAAATTAAAAAATTATGTAAAACTCACAAACAATTCAAAGAGGCAAGGGACACGACTGTTACATTTAACTTTTTCTTTTGACTTTATGTCCGGGTTAAATCTTCCCCACGGAAAAACTTAACCCTTCAACATACTTTTCCACAAATGATCCATCTTGTCAATCCACGCCATGCAATTGCACTATGTAAGTTTAATAAATACAAAACAATACAAGAACAACATGTCAACCTACCAGAGACCAAATGGGAAAATAATTCACCGACTCCAGATATTTTCATATCAGAGGGTTCGGCTCGATAGAACTGCTAACTGGACCGATAAATCCTAAATTAGCTTAAGAATTGTTACGTATTTTTTAGCAATAGCGGGACGTTCTTTCTGAACCTGTATAAATTTTCGACGAAAATGTCTACTTCAGCACAATCTATGTTATTCGTTACTGCATTATTTATAAAATTTATTTATTTTAGTTTATTAGGGAAACAAACAGTTATTCATATTTTATTAAGGTACCTAATTAGTACTAATTACATATTACATGGTTGCATGAACCAGCGAAGTTTCTGCAAAAATTCATATCATTTATAGAAATACATAATTGATTAAAGAAAATATAAAATGGTAAAAAAAGAAAAAATATATATCTAAAAAATAAATTTAAAAAAAAAAACAGATTAAATTATATATGATAGATAACACGAAATTAAACTATTGACCTATATGGAAGTAATACATTTTCTCTTCATAAGTTAATGTAATGGATAAACATAATTAAAATAAGAAAAACAACAAAATGAGACTGAGAAAATAACACACAGCAGGGATGGAGGGTTCGTAATTAACAATTTGTTTTAATTTTTTCTATTACGCATTTAGTAAATTGACCTGAGGATAAATGGAAAATATCAGCATCTGAAAAAATATTATGTATTGTATTTTGTGCAGGTCCTTCTGAGAAATGTTTGTTCTGTGTATTTTGTTTTTGAATGTGGGATGAGAAATAGTTGGTTTGACCTTGTATTTCGTATTGGACAGTGGAAATTAATGTTTTCTAGAAGATCGTTGTTTTACATTGATTAAAAATTCAAACCATAAAGGATAATACGCACTTGCAGGTACCTATAAAGGTTTTCAGTGAGGTCGAAAGTGAGTCTACAGTCCTGGATAAAATTATGATGTTCAAAATAAGTTTTTTTCGTTTTCCTAATTGAAAAATGCCCTACATTTTTACCACAAACAAGTTCATATTTGTGGTAAAAAAAAATGTTTTTAAATGACCCAATATTAAACCTGTTCTCATTTTAAGTTGTTCCTTATTGCCACTCTTTCCTCTATTCATTCTCACCATTCCATTGACTATGTCTATTATTTATAATTATGTTTTTTCGTTGTTTTTGGGGTGTTATGCCGTGTTGCGCTACCTCCTTCTTTAGCTAACGTTTCGGACAGCGTTACAGTGTCCATCATCAGGGTAGTTGTGTAATTGTGATGGAGGTAGCGCAACACGGCATATCACCCCAAAAACAAATAACGAAAATACTTTTGGCCGTGAAAATCTAAAAACTTTTAATTATGTTGTCTATACCTATGACCATTGTCTTTATCTATTATTTATAATTAGTTAGTGGACCCTGAAGAAGTGAGCATAGCTCACGAAACATGTTGGTTTTATTAACAATAAAAGTGGTAAAAACTAAGTATTTTATTAATTTATCGAAGAAAGCAAACACTTTGTGGCTTGACATTTTACAGAATGAAACAAGTTCTTTGTTTAAAACCACTTTATTTAAATTTATATTCGTCGACCGGTTTCGGTCGAACTCGACCTTCTTCAGGACAATAAACATATAAACTGTTTTATATGTTTATTGTTTATTGTCCTGAAGAAGGTCGAGTTCGACCGAAACCGGTCGACGAATATAAATTTAAATAAAGTGGTTTTAAACAAAGAACTTGTTTCATTCTGTATTTTATTAATTGTGAAGTTCATATTTGATTGACTTTTGGGTAAATATTCAAAATTTCTCAAGTCACTAACAAATGACTAATTTCTTTTTACGTTTGAAGGTCTTCAAACAAACTAGGACCTTCACGGCCACTCAAAAATTTATGAAAAAAAACACAAACGCAAAGACAAGGTTTAAAGACAATGGTTTGAAGAAAAGGAGTGCTCTTTAAAATGTTATTTATAAAAATATCACAATCTTTGTGCGCTACACACAGCTAAGAAAACAAATCAATGTATTGATTGTTATCCTTGTGCAAGCAGCCAAGGGTGATGCAATGAAACCTAGTGTAAGTTGCTTATCGGGAATTTTAACAGACAAGACAGTTGATTTTAGATTGCAAAATGGCGGGATGCTGAAATACCATAAAAAATATTCATCAAAATGTATGTTTTTGTACTATGGTATCTATGTCTATCAAACCGACATTGTGGCTCACTTATGACAACACCAATTCCATCATGAGCTTTGAAATAATAATTCGTTAGGGAACATTCCTTTTTTTATTAATACCGCACAGGAATCTCAGCTGTTCCCGTCTTGAGCCAGTGAGACTATGGCTGGATGCCATTCTAATACCTTACTACTCGAATGGACTTACTATAAGGAGTTTGGTAAGAGGAAGGTAGAGGTGTAGTAGTACTTGGCAATTTATTTTCGATTCTTTTTGCTAATAATTTTATTATTTTTCTTTTTAGTAAGAAATTTTCCCTTTTAATATTCTAAACCTGACAAGTAAACCTTACACCACAAACCTAGTACCTACATACCACCTTTTATACACTACACTTTGTTATATTATATTAGGTCTTATTATTTAAATTCTATATGTAGGTAAGTATATGTTTATTTTTTCTGCGAATGTTTTGTATTGTTTTTATTAGTACAACTTTTATTACATTCTTGTTTTAATTTCTATTATAATATTCTCTATACCTTGGGAGTAAATTACCTTCTTATTTATTCCGATTTATTGGTTTCCAACTTACAGACAAAATTAATATTATTAGCACAAACGCACACACTTGCTTTTTTATGTAATACTTTCTTTTACTTACTATTTAAGGCTCATATTATTATTATAATTTTAATCATCGTATTAGTATTTTGCTCTAAATTTTATTATTATCCATAAGTGGTGTTTTCTTACAATAACTATAACTCTACAACTTTTCTTACACTAACTATGTATAACTCTACAACTTTTACACTAACTATAACTCCAAACAACATATTTATCATGTTAAACTTAAATTCTGTCATTACTTATAAAATTTCTCATGTAAAATCCCGTTAAAGCGTTAATAACTAGTGAATAAATACATTCAGATTTGGTAATCAAAAACGGCTAAAGCCATTTCAAGCAAAGTTTCAATTCTGAAACGTGGTCTTACACCAGGGCGATACTGAGAATATCTCTCACTCGGGAAGTGCCGCAAATAAATTAATTGATTGTGAAAAAACACAAATTAATCATCTAAAAATTATTTGCGCAGAGCCTTACCCCTCGACCACGGATGGAAAATAATTCCCCTCAGAGCCTATGTCATCTTTGGGGATGCTGTGTGGAGTTTTTGAAGTAAAACTTCTTTACGCACGCTTGACTTGGGGAGTATGCTGGTAAATGCATGACGAGAGCGTTACGAAAAGTGTGATCGGGCGAGGCGAACGAAGCGTAAAGAAGTTTTACTTCAGTCGTGTGGTCTAAAGCACACTCGTTCTTTTATAAAGAAAGGAAGGAGAGGAGAGTTCTGGGATGGAAAAGGGGTGGGTAGGAATCTGGGATTCAGTGTGTCCTGGTCATCCGCCGCCAAGACCTAGACAAACCTCGCCCCTGGAACCCGAGCACCCCTCTTAAATCACCAAACGTAGCGAACCACTTGGGGTGACCTATGGCAGAGGTGTTGGTTATCCAATAGAGGTTCCCGGGGCGGCGGTACCCATTCCCGCCTCCTAAATTGTGAATACTGTTTCCCTGCATACTTTACCAAACTTATGTTTTGATTTTTATTCGATCACTGTGTTATTTCACATTAAATAATCCAGAGTTCTAGATACTGTCAGTAAAGGGTTCCCGGGGCGGCGGTACCCATTCCTGCCTCCCAAATTAAAATGATTATTAATTTATACAGCGATTAACCAGCAAAAACATAGACGTGTTTTGATTTCGGTGGATTTCGTTTTTTTCACATTTTTATATTCATATTTTTATAATTGTATTCAGAGACAAGTGACGACTTGTAAAATATTAGTTTTTGTTGTTTGCACTTAAAAAAAAATTGAGAAAAAATAATTACTACAAAAATGTCACCGGAAACCACAATGCAATTTACATCATTACCTTCATGATAAGCTCAGCCTATAATTTTACGTACTTAACAACGTCCAATATAAATCACACATTATTGTACATCGTAATTATTAATTATTGATTAAGTGGTATAGATTATAGATCACATAAACTAACCGACAATAAATACCTGCATAATCGTTTGTGCAACCTGCGCTAACGGAGCTATGAACGCACCTGCCTAACCGACCATGCGACTTAGGCCCGGTATGTCAGTTGTTTATAAGCTCGGCTTGGTTGAAATATCGATTTTGGCACAGCTTGGAACATATGCACGTGTGGAGTGTGCAGATGCATGCATACACATACATATACAAATGTGTATGTATGTTTTTACTAATATTTGATTTTAATCCTCCTTGGTGTATGTACCTACTTCTAATTTGATTTATTATTATGTGTTACAAATTATAGTCATAATAAGAATGTTGTGATGAATGGTGTGCTCACCTTTAATTGGAGTCATCGCTATAACCACATTGAAAACGTAAATTAAAGTAATAATTATGTGATGTATTCTGTTGGCGAGCCAATAAATAAAAAAAAATAATCCGTACATTGGCCGAAAGCCTAGATGTCACCAATATTACGTGTTTTGTCTGGTGACCGGACAACTCGGAATGAAAGCAACTCAGAACCATCTCAGATAAGTCATTTAAAGTGATAAAAAAAATTAATATAAAAAATTGGTAAAATAGGTTACGTTAGGTTAGGGTTATCGGCTAATTTAAAATTATTCTTTTCATAGATTTTAATGCCTTTTCAAGGAGGTGTTGAGTTGACTTTATTCTCAGTTGGCATAGAACCGTTTTGTCTATGAATTTAATAGAGGAACGTGTTTCTTTATTCTTTGAGAAACAAATCTACTGTCCACATGAGTGGTATATCTACGATCTCTTCTATCATCTTCATCAAGACATCTCTATGCACCCGAAAATCACGATATTATGTTCGCGATCTTTCAAAATCGACCGCAGTTTTTTTTACGAGCTAATTGTTTATAAAGTTTCGCACTTCAATAAAGCCTCGATTACATTGAGCGAGTTTACAAGCTACTAGACGGAAAATTCATCATCTGCTAGTAAAGTCACTCAGTGTTATCATATTTACTAGCTAATTAGCAGATTTTACACTGAACGATTTTACTAGTAGATAGTGAATTCGCCGGCTAGTAATTGGTAAACTCGCTCGATGTAATCGAATCTTTTAAATAGTATTTGTTTTGCTAGAGTCAGTGCACTATTAATGAAATGAACCGCTGAAAACAAACTGTCCCGACGTTGAAACTTTTAAAATCCCATACTATTTGATTGATTATCTATTAATAACATAATCATTCCCCATCGCTCGATGAATATAATGGTTCATACTTGTAAAATTAGGCAATTTACGTAAACTTCGGTGGGAAGTATTTACGTAAATGTCAGATTTGGCATATGACTGCTAGCGCCTCGGCTTCTAAAATAGGAGCTATTCTTCGGCTTATCAAAGCTTGAGCGGTAGATTTAGCCGGCTTAAATTGGAGCGAGGAATGGTGTATGTAGCAAGGATACGGACCGACTGGTACACCGGGCTTAAGTGACAATGTGAATAAACGGCTAAGTGACCATTTAATTTGACTTACCGACTATGTAACAGGTAACTCCGGCTGATTGTTCCGGCCTTGAAAGTTACATGACCTGCTCAAGAGACCAACTGTCAACTGTCAATTTATTATTATATCTTCAACTGTCACGTAAGTTGACGTGAGATTACAAGCGTAATAATGTGATTATTCAATAGTTTTTTTTTATTATTTTAATGTTGAAGACGTGATTTAGCTGTTTTGACGCCATAACGTTTTTTTACTGTATACGTATTGTAAATAGATATTATTTTTCACACGTTTTAGCGCTTTCTAAGGTCGTTAATTTTTTACATAAGATTACGAACAATATCAATGTAAAAAGTTTTGATCCATTAGCGATTTTTTAACTTTTCTTTGAGTTCGGTGGTGCAATTGGATTCGATTTTTATGTTCATTTGCATCTTATTAAATATGGGAGGGACAAGATAAGTGAATGTCCGTTGCCCATACTTATTTATAATTTTCGGAACGGACAAACCCTCATTTTTACTAAATCTAGTGCCATGTTCATGATCTACTTTTTCTTTGTACATTGAATCCGACAATAGGTTTTGGCATACAATTTTAAACCATAATTTAACTCGAGCAGGTAATATGTTAACTGACTCATAAAATAATTTTATGTCTCTTCTTTGTGCATAAACACTTTTGCTTACCAAGAGCTTAGTCAAAGAGTTTAGAATTGTTTGAATGTAACCTATATTTGTCTTGCACGAATTTCCCCAAGACGTTATTCCGTATCTGATAGTACATTCCGCTAGCGACAAATAAATTATTTTTAGCGTACTTGTGGGCATAAAATATTATATACAATAACTATACTTTACATCATAGTATAGTTATTGTATCATTTTTGGTAGTTTTAATACAACGGTGTCGTTTAATTACATAAATACTTTATGAATTTGATTTGAAGTTGGTTTTAATTTTTGACAAAAGAAAATAGAGTAAGAGAGATGACGAGCGTTTCGGATGTATCAATTGTTTAGAAAATGAAGAATTAAGGTAACATTTACGGGAAGAACACTATCTGACTGCTAACATTACAAAAGCAGATGTGCAAGGGAGCTGTTGGGAATTTCCTCCTCACTTTGCTCGTGATTTAATAATGTCAAATAGTAACTACTAATTTAATTTTAAATACTGGTAATTTTCTTTTAGTAAACTAACTAGCCAACTAACTAACCATCGCGCTGTTTCCCCACACAGGTAGGCAGAGAGGTAAAGAGGACAAACAAAGAAACAACACGGTCTTAGCACACACTCTTTGCCACATTCACATTCATAGTGCCATGACTTCCTCGGGCGTCCGCTACTTCTTCTACCATTCACATTTGCGTCACATACACTCCTTTCTTCGTTCATTCGCTCTAAATGCCCAAACCATACGAGGTCCCTTTCTTTATCTTACTCATTACGCTTACATCAGCCTTGTGTTTTTTGCGGATCATGCATTCATTTACTTTGTTTATAATTTTGCTGAACTTAATATTATTATAGCTCATGGTGGAAATAGCATCGAAGATGAAAATAGTTATGTTGAACTAGAAATTTCAGATAAATTTATTTATTTGTGAAATTTGGCTGTTTCAAACCTACTAGTTTTAGAAATGTTTTCTTCAATACTTAGTTCAAATAATATCATAATTGATTAATTTTATTTGGCCTACATTTGAAAATCTGTATTAGTTTTACAATAGATTTCTTAATCGTAATATGAACCACTCCCTGTGGCTTTTTTCTTGTAACAGTAATGATCTGAATGATATATTGCTAAAAATAGTTTCACAATAAAATGCCAATCAGTAATGCGGGTACCGTTGATGCAATGTTTACAATCCCGATGTACCAGATCAGAATTGCCGGTTATTAAATGTTTTGCGTCGTCCGAAATCGCTTTTTAAAATACATCTTTTCGATATTGATTTTATTTTTTTGATTGAATGCAAATCTTGCAAGTAGAAATTAACCCACTTTCCGACATCTGATCGAACTAAAACTCGGCAGATAGACTCGTTATTGATGAAAATGCTTTTAGGGGCACTCATGCACACACGCTAATTTCTCTGAAATTGGCTACTGGCCGGCAGCCCCGGATCTACAACTTTTTCAAACTGGGGCAAAAACTTGATACTGGCGCCCCCTGGTGGGGGAGGGGTTGAAGAAGATCTGAATGTAATGGAATCTTTCAGTTCAATTTCAACTTCCCGAACTACCGAAATGTGTGAATTCTCACACGCTTGATAAAAATGATTACACTGATTACAATACGTACAATAACAAAAATTACCCTATATTAAAGTTTACTTTGCTTTATTAGTACGTGTTTAGCGTGTTTTTTTTCTTTTTCAAACAATTTTTTTTACCTGCCCACGCCCTCACAGTGCCATCTCAACGCCCCCTAATTTTTATCTGGGTCTTCTACTGCCCCCCCCCCCCCTGAAAGTCTCAAAGCTTACAAGGGGGGGCAGTTACTATCGCCCAGTTAAGACTATGACGTACACTATGCTCGCGTTCAAAATCGACTTATGATATGTTCATAAATCAACTTAGGATGTGTTCAAAAACTAACTGGGCATTTTAAAATCAAATAAATAATCGAAAGAACAACGTGGGCTGGACGCCAGGCGCTTCGTGAATCAAACATATAAATTACGATTTTGACGCCCCCTAAAACTGCCGCCCGAGAGAGATGGTGAAACTTGTGCAAAATTTGAAAATTGATTCGAATTTTTAGAAAAAAACTTTGTTTTTTATTATTTTACATCTAATTCATTTCTACCGTAACTATTTTAATTCCTCTGTCAGTTTCAGGCTTCACTGCACATACATCAGGTTTGGTATCAGCACTCCGTTGTAGACTGCTAGCTTCAATCAAATCACTATAAAGACTATGTGAAAAAGAGGGACTACGGGAAAAAGAGCGGTTTATTGCAAATATGTCTCGAATTGGACTGATGAAGATTCCTTCCGAAATTGGTGGAGCAATAATTGTTAAAATAAAATATGTATTTACGCGTTCATTTTGTAATTATTAATACTTTTCAATTCGAAAAACAAGTGCATAAACAACTAATCAATATTATACCATGGCGAAATATAGCAAGTTATCCATGTGATTGAAATAGAGGTTTAGTTTAGGCTGACTACTAACTAAACTACTAAAACCTGTCAGGGGAATGTCACACGTAATGTGTAGACTATACAAGGCAGATTTGTCTGGCAATTCTATATCAACTTTCTAATCGCTCCAAGCTTTATCTGTAAAAAGTTGCTTAGTTATTGACTAAATGCAATACCTAGGTATTTCGTTATCTATTGGAAATACGATAAAATTAAACCAGGGTGCCTACCGACAAAGACAAAGGATTATACGCATATAAACGCACAGATGTGCACGCACACAGGTAATAATATGCCCAAACAATGCCAAAATATAAGCCTAAATTAATTAAAACAGTAAAATTTCTTGTTCAATGGGTTTGTAATGTCGTACTGTGTTTACATCGTTTGATTTCGTACTTAGGGTGGATAGCGAATCACTGGATAAAGAGCATTGGGTTATTGGAACCGACTCTTCCGAAATATTGTTTTATTCAAATTGCTGTAATCTCCCCAATATCGATGGCCAAAATTTATTTTTCTTTAAACAAATGTCCAAAAGAAACCGGTTCCAAAAATAACTGGTTCCGACTGCCAAAATAGAAATCACGAATAATTGTTTACCTCTTAATTTTCTAACTATGGCTAAAATATCCAGACTCCGAGACGAGAGGTGTGCGACGCATGAGTTAGACAAGTGCGAACAAGTATCAAGCGATAAAATCGATTAATAGAAATATCCAATTATTTATTTGATAGTTCAGAAGATCTGCCGTGCTTTGTGTGAAATGTCTGGACGAAGCTAAATGATCAAATATACACTAACGTTTCAGGGCCGTTTACATTGTCAGTATCGTCCTGAAGAGCTATTCTCTAAGATATCGTTCTCCCGCGAAATGTCCTGTCAGATTTGTGTGATTTTCTACAGCTGCTAATGAATAAATAATCATGCATACTTGCAGGAATTCGTGTTTAAATCGACCCAAATTAAAATACGTGACAGCTCACAGCTGAAATTGTGACGGCCGATAGAAAAATCAAATAACAGCCGTAGAAAATCACACAAATCTGACAGCACTTCTCGCGGGAGAACGATCTCTTATCACAAATTTTAGGGAATAGCCTTTCTGGTGAAAGGCCGCAATTTTCCCAAGCTGGGATTCGAATTCGTGATATTCGGTTGTAATCGGTCATCAAATATATTTTATAAGTTTAAAAAATCCGTAGTGCTTGTACCATAATCAATAATAATCATCATAGGCAGTTCAGTAGAAATCTTTGCGAGAATCGGTGTTTTGGACATTAGGCACTTTGTGCCAAAAACATATTAGCATACCTCTTCAAATAGGTACAGAAATGATTTATTGTCGGTATTGACCAAATCGGTCATCTACGGTCAGTTATCAATATTTGCGATCACAGTAGTAATTAGTAATAGATATTCCGACCGATGATTGATATCTTTGAAGTCCAGCCTCCTTGGAATCAGATAAGTTTCGAATAACTGTCAATATCTGATAATATTAATGCGTAATGGTACGATGTTGATTATTTTAAATGTAACACTGTGTTGTTATTTTTTAATTTTTACGTATATATAACTACGCCTGCTCTCATCACAGCAAATCACCAATGTACTGTACTAAACAAATATAAATCTAATTTAATTAAAATTGAATCCTTATTATCGTACTTGTATTATTAAAAGTACATTTTTAATTTTTCACGTCTTTAATGTAGTAATAGCGCATGACGAAATCCTTCAGTCTTCGGGCTCGAGGATTACGATATGTTTATACAAATAATAATGTGTACAAACCGCACATACGTGGAAAATACTATTATCGTAAGGGTAATCCCAAGAAACCGGCAAAATTTCACATACCTACTCCTAGAGGGAAATTACTTCAAATCTTTACACATATGCACCAATGGCGGTCCGTGTTTTTCAAAGAGCTAGAGTACTAAGATTGAAAAATAGGACATTATTGATGTTGTAGCCGAAAACGATTTTTTTTATTAACCTTGAATTAACTTTATTTTGGACACGCAGACACGCCTATGACACACTTCTAAGTGGCTGTATACGCCATATGAGAGGTTTATCTTACGCATTTAGTATTCTTAACTCCAAAAATTTTACAATGGTTAGCTTTTTACAATTTTCGCAGAACTTTTCAGAATTGCTCTTTTTTATCAGAAATCTGGAAAAAGAACGGTGGTTTTTGTTATTTTAGTTTAATTAGGAAACAAACAGTAAAACATATTTTATTTAACCAGTTTAACCTTTTTTACCAGTGAAGTTTCCGCGGTGCACAGATAAGATACAAAATAACATAAGGAACAATAAAAATATAAATAATTAAAGAAAAATATAAAGCGGAATTGAAAGAAAACGAAAAAAATACTAAAAAATAAATAAAAGTACGTACATAGGTAGTATTATACACGAAGAAAAAAAAATAACTTTGGCTTAAAGATCTTAACGTAGCAGGAGTAGGCGGTTCCTAATTGACCTTTCGACATATCGCACATCCCATTGAAAAGCGTCGTAAGTAAAAAAAAAAAAAATTACAGTAGAGTGAAAACAAATGATGGTTGATGAACAAGCGGTTCCGTCGAAAAGAGTCACGAAGTTAGAGTGATCTAAATTAAATACGGTTTTTGTGGGGCACAGATAATCACAATCACGTTAATATTCAAAGATAATTTTTTTTATCTCTTTACTAAATGAGATAAAAATTAAATTTATAAAACTAAAATTTTGACTTGCGACCCTTTTCTTTTGGATGTGCGGTATTTATTTACAATTTTCAAGCAGTAAATTGACCTGAGGACAAATGGAATGCTTTGCAGTATTTTTGGGCTGCTAAAGATGCCGTGTTTTTAGTTGTTCGGTTGACAAAATATTATCTTTCAAGGTTTTGTTTAAAATTAATTCCACATGATAGTCCCACCTGGTTCCTATGGTTCCTACAAAGCTTTAAAAGTTCCAATAAATCAAATATCAGAACGACCTGCCTCCAATTTAAGAAGTGTTGTCGATGTTGTGGAAAATTGATGGCCATGAAAAAGATTTATTAATTTAGATAGGTTATTCCAGTGAAACAAAATTAATTTTTAAGTTTTCATTATGAGAATAATTTCAAAAAAGTCTCTAGGCAAAGTTACGAAGGTACAGAGGTAAAATGTAAACAAAAATGTTTATATTTTTAGTAGCAACTCTGTGATGAAACATTTTTAAAAAAGGGTTTGCTTTTTATACTTTATTTTTATCAAGACATTATTTTTATGCCTGTTTTAGAAATGTAATTGTAAATTGTTATTATAAAATGGTATATACTTTTAAGGCAGAAAATTTATGTTTTTTTTTTAATAAATTTTCAATGAAAAAAAATTTCAGCTCGCAACGTCATTTTCAACATCGGCAATGGAGAGAGTGAAATTTGAAATGTATTTTGTGTTGTTGTTCTATAACGTTTTCAATTTGGCAGGCGGGAGTGGGTACCGCCGCCCCGGGAACCATTTATTGGATAACACCTCTGCCATAGGTCACCCCAAGTTCGCTATGTTTGGTGACTTAGCAGGGGTGCCCGGGTTCAAAGGGTGTGGTTTGTCTGGATCTGGACACATTGAACCCTAGATTCCTACCCACCCTTATTACTTTTTCCTTCCCAGAACATCATCACCTTCATTTCTCTTTCCTTAAAAAGACCCTTCCCACAGCATTCTCAAAGATGACATTTTCTCAGGGTCACCCGTGTGAAGCTAACGTAAAAAAAACATATTAATTATTATATTTAACCGTAACCGGTTTCAGCCTATTAAACCATCTTCAGACTAATTTCTTAAATTATGGTACTTATAAAAATACACAACAATTGGGGGTGGGGGCGGGGGTTAGCAGTGATGGTACGCAATGACTCTAATAACATTATTTGGAATTTCCCAACTTCCCAACGATATCGTATTTCACGATTGAATTTACAATTATCTGGTTACAACCAGCAGCACAATTCCCTCGGTTTTATACAATAATTTACCTTTAATTTGGGGAATACCTTCCTTGAATCAATAATAAATTAATTAATAACAGAGTTTCCTTAAATGTTTACACTCATTTTCAAATGCTTTATTTTTTTAAAAAGATATTAAAAAATATTTATTGATATTAAATATTATCAAATATTAAAAAGTTTATTGTTATTTTCTAAATATGTTTCAAATCGGACGAAGCTCGAATTTAGTCAATCAGTTATGTAAGGAATACGTCCTCGTATATTTATAATTGTTTTAATTTTTCACTCTACTTAACTACGAATATTCGAAGTGTTTGATAATATAGCAACAATACGAATATTATTTCGTAAATATTCGTTTCGTTAATTTTAAACATAACATCCCTTTAGAGCCTTTAAATTACCCGTTCTTAATTAATATCTTAAGTATTCCAACTCTATAAAACAGACGAAAAATAAACGACCTAACCTTTTTATTAAAATTATTAAACTCTAAATTCGATTGTTGTGAACTCCTTCCTGCATTTAATAAATCTTCATGTACCTACGAACGACTAGACAAATATAAACATTTTATATACATGCATCTCATTCCAACTATAGTTTGCATTCTCCAATACGGCGTTTACACAGTCTTGGTAACAAATATTTAAACAATATGGATGTAAATTAATAATAAATTAAATTTGTCAAACTTCAAAGGACGTATGTGCCAACTATTTCTTCCTACTTCATAAACTATCTTTATCTCTATTTTTTCTTAACTTAAATTCTATGTCACCTACTTTGTGTCAACTCATATATTTAGTGTTACCTATATATTGTTTCTTATATTTTATGTTATTTCCTGTATTTTGCCAAAAACATGTACAGCACTATTTATTTATTTATTTACGGGCGTTTAAATAAATAAATAAAAATTATGGAAAGGCACTTTTCATGGGGATCAGGTGTATTATTTAAGAATAATATTATTCCTAACACGTTTAAACATATATTAAAATATATTTAAAAATTAAATAAACTACTCACCTCATTACAAAAACATTATTTCGGAAAAATTCACGAAAACTATCTCATTTTTCACAATAATTCACAATAGTATTTGTAAATCCAAATAAACAATCAATCATTATCAAGTGTCCAAAAGCTGATATTATGTTTATCTTCAAAATCACTGTCAATGTCCAATAAATTAAACAAACTCATAAATCAGTTGACTGATAAAAAACTTCAAACATAAACAAAAATCACAATATCAGATAATGATAATGAGTAAAGAAATAAGTTTACTGTGTCTGAACCGTCACTAGTTGTTACGTTTTAAACTGTTAATATTAATACCCCGTAAACGTTCACGTTAATTATTTTGAATGGAGTATTTAAGGCTTCGCCGCCGTGAGAAGGATGGATAGAGCCTGGCCACCGTCTCGCCTGCGGATTGAGAAGTGACTGAAGCACCGAAGAGTTCCTCAGCGTTATAACAATATTATGTGTGTATTTGCAAAGCCAATAGGTGATTTACCTGCGGCTGTTAACAGCAAGTTTACCTTGAGTCTAGGAGAACGAAATTTGATGAGAAAAACAGTGATAGTTAACTGAGGTCGTTAAAATGCTGTTAAAGTATTAATTTTAATGTAAAATAATGTTATTCTATACATTGAATACTGCAAATTTTCAATAATATAATTTATTAACATTTCTATTTTGATACCGACAATATTCCATGATGAGTGGAAGAATTCCACGATTCCATAATGATTATACTGAATAATTTAAAATTTTTATCTACTTTTTGACCGTCACCGGCTTTAGTCTGATGACTGATGGCTGTGATAGGCTAAAGGGTGAAACCAGTAAAGGCCAAAAATTATTCTGTTTTGAAAATAATTTATTTTTACTCCCAAAATACGCTTGATCTCTGTTTCGCTTTCCAAAGGCTATTTCAAATAAATTTAAATATTTACAATTAATAAAATAAAGGTTTTATAAGATTTTAACCACGTGTATAATGATAACACCTAACACACCAAGGATCTAAGAATATGTGCGAATAGGATGGTATGTCAAAAAAATCATTAAAACAAACAGTTTGTGTCGTAGGGGAAATAATTTTTAAATAGTTTGTCTCCTACCTCAGGGGATTTTAAAAGTATGCTTCTGTTTGTAATACGAAAATATCACCGCAAACGTATTATTTGTACCACATAAACTAAGGTGGACAAACTTTGGAACTCACATCAGGTGGACAAACTTTCGCAAAATACCTAGGATTTTAAAACTGTTAGTTTCCAGTGGACCGGTCAGTGGCCGAGTTGGCATCGCGCCTGGTAGCCAACCAGACATTGCAAGTTCAATTCCTCGGCTCGCTAAGTCCCCCGTCACGATATAAGCAACATTTTCCATTTAGTATGATAGTAGTAGGAGATTTTCAAATATTATCTGATTCTTCGTCAACCGGGAATGTTTGCCTTTCTTTAAAAACGAACACTATCATGACGACAAGTAAATAATACCAATAAAAGGAATATTGTTTTATGTTTACCTTTAGGAACAGAAAGATTCATCAAAAACGTCACAAAAGAAAATAACTCAACGAATATACAAATGCACCGTGAAAGCCCAAGAAATGGATTGCAGTTTCTCTTCTGCAAATATCTCTTACACGAGTATTCCTATAGTATCTAAAGATTGGGACGTGTAAAAATGCCACATCTTTTATTTTCTAGAAGTTTTCCACAAACAGGAGGTAACTTTAAGTTTATTTTCCTTGTAAGTTACGAGATAAGGCATGTGTCTGAAACATTTTCCTAGGAAAATGGAAAGAAAAGCCATCAAATCGAACACAAGCGAACATTAAAGCTATTTCTGTAACGGTCAGGGAATAAACACGTCGTTTTCAAAACACAGTGAATAATTTCAGGTGTTAGAAGCTAGGTTCAAATTCTACGGAATCAACTGCTTTAGCTCACTAAATGAACCAATAAATCAATCAAACGAATTAAGAATGCGGCGAATTAAGGTGAGAATTTATGCGTAAAGACCAAAAGCCACATTATTTTACGGTATTCCACAGGGATCAAATTTGGGACCTTCAAAATATGTATACTAATATTTTTTAACTTTGAACCTATATCAATTTCAATTTGGGAGGCGGGAATGGGTACCGCCGCCCCGGGAACCTTTATTGGATGACCAACACCTCTGCCATAGGTCACCCCAAGTGGTTCGCTACGTTTGGTGATTTAGCAGGGGTGCCCGGGTTCATCGGGTGAGGTGTATCCTGGTTTTGGCTGCGAATGCGCCTGAATTGTCTAGGTCTTGGAGGCGGATGACCAGGACACACTGAACCCCAGATTCCTACCCACCCCTTAAACCCTTTTCCTTCCCAGAACTCTCCTCTCTTTCCTTTCCTTAAAAACCATCGACACAGCATCCCCAAAGAAGACATAGGCCCCGAGGGAAATTATTTTCCTCAAGACCTCCTTTGTGGATCTCACGTAAAAAAAAAAAAATATCAACATGTTGGAATCGTACTGCGTTTCCTCGTCCTCATTAAGGCAAAATTTTCGGTCAGCCTTGCAGTGTCCGTGATCAGGACAGATGTTTTAACCCCAAAAGGCTTAACAATCTACCTTACTAAGTTAGTAGGTAAATAATGGACAGATACGACATAACTACTGAATTATTTAGTTGGTTGAGCAGTCCATAGGTTAGATTCCCTCCTGGGTATCCTAAATCCTCCGTCATTGTACAAGTAATATTTTCCGCTGGTGATGATGGAAGTAGGAAAAATGCAAATATTGATAAGAATGATAAGTTATTCGTAACTTCGGAATCTTTTTCCATCTATTCAAAATAAGAAATTGCTTTGCAATAATAAAATCTAAGATAAAAGTAAAATGAATTATATATTGATTAGAAAATACAGCTATACTAAAATCAGTTCAACTTGCATGAATAATTTACTTAAATCGATGCTTCGCAGACATTAGAAATGGACAGGTCATGTACGATAAAACACGACTAAGCGATTAAGAATTCTAAACGATACACGATTGAGCTAATTCTTTAATTCAAACTCGATTTTTCTTGCGGTTTCCGTAAAGTCCAATACCTACCAATGTCGTTGGTATTCACACTACATATACCTGCGGAAATCCTCTTTGCTTGTAGTAAGTAAAGATGACACACAGTCAGGTTATTGAAAGACACTAATAATAATATGTATAAAAATACCGGTTGGAGCATCATATCCTATGGGATTTCAGGTTATTAAGGTTTGGGAAGTCCCCCATATGCGCGACTGCCAATTAGACGGTCGTGAATCTAAACAGGTTTTTATTTTTAACCCTAGATTACAAACCTTCGTCGAATTGACTACTCCAAAAAGGCAGACGATATTTTTGTAATGTTATTCGGCAAGTTTTTCGTGCATCGGATTAATATTTTACCTTCATGTTATTATTACATATTGTGTAGTATGTAACAGCACATACCCGAAAGATTTTGTCTAGCGATTCTGAAAGAAGTTTTTGACTAAAAAAGTAGATACCTATTTGCTGTAACCGATGATATATGTATTTTTTTCTATTTAAACAAAATACATATATTTTTAAATCACGCATCGCCTCTGATCCCTCTGCTCTGCGATACAACGGAATCATGCGATATGCGCGCTGTTTCGTGTGTTACCGTGCTGGAACGAAAAGCATTGCTTATGAATTGACCCGCTAAGCTATAAAGGCGCTATTATCCTGACTACTCAGTTGCGTTGTGTGATGGGAAAATATTTTTTATGTTTTTAATTGAAAAAAAAAATCATCGGACAGCAAAATCATATCTACATTTTTTACTCCAAACTATGGAATCACTAAGGAATCTCTGGTTAAAATGCTTTGGGTACACGCTGTTACACCCTGCATATATAAAAATGTCATATTAATATAAGAGCATGCCGAGAACAGAACTGTTGAATATTTCGTAAAATAATGAAGGGCGATTTTGCAATCCACAAATTCTAAAAAAATGTTTTTTAAATTAGATAATATATTATTTACCTTCGACTTTATTATTTTATTTTTCTGGCTTTTTTTAAACACCAAATACCAAATTAGTACGCAAATACACTTTTGTATCAATAACTAGTTTATTGTTCATATTTACGATTTCTTTTTAAAGTGTAGCCTGATTGACGAATGATTGTAATAAGTTTTGCAATTCAGGGTTAATGTTGATACACAACGCAGGCACTATTATTATTAAACCAGAAGTCTGGCTCGCTGGCTGTATTGAAAAAAAAGATTTGACCAAACCACACATCTTCAGGGAATCCCCAACGCGTCATCGAACTTCAAACTCGAAGTGAAGACATGAATTAACAACTATTTAAGTGATTCTATTTGCATACGATTTAAATTGGACGTCACTGTTAGTTGGGAAATGGTTAGAATATTTGGGAAAGTTAAGAAGTCATCAATTTAGATTAATGATCGACAAAAAATATTAGATTGCAAAAACCTAGTCTGAATTACGAACACATTTTAAAGAAATCAGTGAATTTATGGCTAATATTCGGTAATTTTACCTAAAAAATTGTTAATTGGGATGATGTGACGGTTCCGTGACAACTCAACATATTGGCATTTCAAATAGAGATGCCACGAATAGTTTTTTTGCCGAATACCGAATATTCGTCTAGGCTCTCGGTCGGAGCGCCGAATATTCGGCGAAACATTCGGCGACACGTGCGGTTCGGCCCGCATCATTGAAGTGCGTGCGGTAACTGCGGCGTGGGCGTATTTGTTTCATTTGCGAGTGGGTCGCGTCACAACACGCATTATTTGTTGATTGATACATCAAGTAGTGTTACTTACAGTGTGTAATAGTGTGTATATCTTAAAAAAATTCGCTGTTCGCGTACAAGCGAAGCAAGTATAATTTATGAGGAAAAGCGCAATCGTTTGCTTTCAACAAATGCTGAAAAAAATGTTTTCATTCATCATAACATAACTGACCACTGATAGATTTTAAGTAATATTTATTTTATGTTTTTTTCATGATTTGGTATTCGGTATTCGGCCGAATAGTTTACAAAATTCGGGGGAATACTGAATAGTTAAAAAGTAGCCGAATAGGTCGATTACTGAAAAGCAGCCGAATATTCGTGGCATCTCTAATTTTAGCACCCCTTTGAAAAGTCATAAAAACTTTTGAATGTTTTTTTTAAGAATTGCCCGTAACCTAACCTAACGTAGCCTATATAACTACTTTTAATGACTTTTCGAGGAATGTGATCAAGTTGCATGTTGTTGAGCTGTCCGGTTACCGGGTATTCATACTAATATTATTTATTCATGTTCGGGAATTCGACAGTTTACTTTTTATCAGTTTGTACACCAGTAGAATAATGTATTACCCAAAATAAAACCAATTATGCATTTCCTCCTCGAGACTGTTTTAAATCTCAATACCTCAGAAGAATCCAACTGTTCCCGTCTAGAGCCAGTGAGACTATTGCATCCCCAGTTGGGATATATTGTGAGGCTGAAGTTATTTCAAGCAACGTTTCGTTTTTGAATGGTTGTTTATACTGAAGAGTATCTTTCACTTTATAACGTGCCGCAAATATATCTATCTAAAGCTTTAAAAGTTGCGCGCACGCCCGGATTTGAACCCGCGACCTCCGGATCGCTGGTCGAGAGCCTTACCCCTCGACCACGGAGGCCGTCGACTTTATCTCTAATAAGACAACATTTAAAAATTATAAAAAATTACACATAACATTAATCAAAAATCGCTCATGATGAACATTTATTTTATGGAGGATATTCTAGTGGTAATTGAAGATGTCAATTGAAAATATTTCTTCTGTCCGTGTGTATGTCACTGAACTCCTCCTAAACAGCTGGACCGATTTTAATGAAATTTTTTGGGTGGGTTCAAGGGGATTCGAGAATGGTTTAGATTCACAATTTGGTTCACTGGAAAATGTTCTTTTAATTATTTTTTTTTTATTTCTAAGGAGTTGTTGATTTTGGAATGTTTGACATTGGATCCGGCAGACCGCGCTACCATTGCAGTATCGAATATTCAATATTATTCTATTTTAATTTTAGTTTGTCCCGACAGTTGTGTACAGGACAACGTCTGTCGGGTCCGCTATAAATAAATGAAATAAATTGTGGAACATTCCAGAACACTCTCGAATGTTGTCCTGAGCGAAGCCGGGTAACCCAGCTAGTTTATTTATAAAAATATGACAAGGTATATCACAATACAGAATAAAAAATAATTATATAAATTCAATAAATTGTTTAGAGTTTAGAGCAGTCATTAGCCCACTCCGATTTTCAAAATGAATGTTCCTAATTACTAATAACAAACTTTCCTTCGTTATATAAATTAAACATTATGGTCATCAATCAATAATAATTAGCATAAGAACTTGACAGATATCAAACTTTGCCGTCAAATCCAAAAATTGATCACACAGTACTTTCTGCAAAGCAAAATAAATTATATGAAGAAAAAAAATCACAATTGTTGCAAAAACTCTAAACTCCCATTCGAACAATCTAATTATGTTTTAAATTAGGATATAACTGCAAAACGCAATTCAAATAATCAAGATATCATCCTCTTAACAACAACTTTGCAAATTAATTAATAAAAGCCTTTTTACACTCTTAGACTCAGACAGACATCAAACTCGTCAAACACTTTTTGCTCGTCAGTATGAAAAAACTGGCTTTTAGGTAGTCATCCATTGGATCCTAATGACTTGGGTAATTATCATTGATTTCGAAACATCATCGTAATCTCGGGTTGTGGTAGAGGTCAATTTATTTATAAATTATTCTCGTAATAAAATAAGGTCCTCAGGCGTTGATGAGGCACCCTCGACGTCAATATAAAAACATAAAAACAGCCAAATACACAATGAAAATATTTTGTTTTATTTTCTCGTTTTTAAGATTTGCACGTAGCAAGTAAAAAAACAAACCAAGAACATTAAATGAAACTGGTTTTAGATACATACTACACAACGAAAACTTATTAAAAAATAAGGAACAATCGATTTGTTTTTTCAAAGCTCACAGCGGAAATCACTTTATGAGCTAAACCCACAGATAACAGAAACAAAAGGATATTTTTTTTTTTACTTTAACTCCATCTTTGAAGATGCTGTGTGATGAGTCTTTTTGAGGAGAGGAAAGAGTGAACAAGGGTCTTGAAGAGACGCATTTTGTAAGAGGGAGGAAACTCAGAGGCCGGCAAATCATTCCACAACCAAGCTGTTGAACTCAAGAACGAGTCTTCGAAGTGACTCGTTGTCGTATGAAAAATTTCAACCGTGTACACATGTTCCCGACTATGAACTGGTGCCAAAGGGATCAATGACGCTATTTCCTCGAGCGTAGTAACATCGGTAGAACATGGACAGTATACCTACCTGACGCCTGTGCTCTAAATATTGCAATCTGTTTGCTAAGATAGGGGAATCTGTCAAATCTATCCCGTTTATGTATTATGAATTATGAGTCAAGGGTTTATTTAAGGTATTTTGGGACTCCAGACCAGAGATGGCCGCCAAATCCAACGGTGGGGCTTGCGATTTGTACGCAGGCAGCAGTTATCTGTATAACTGTAGAATCTACGAGCCGAATGGTTACGAAGATAACCGACGATATCCGATCGAAAGGTGGGTACCTTCATTGACCATTTCCTCTGCCGCAGATTAAGATCTAAATCGCAGATCTTCCTTTAGAACGGAACGGAGTCCAGTTAAATATTCATCGTAAATAAAACGATAATATGATAAACACTACTCGTAACCTGACAAACCGAAGTATCATTGAAATTCCTGATCATCCGAGTTGAATTGTTCACCAGAAAAAAAGTATACTAATAAGTTTATAAATTTAGTAGAGCTACTCAATACATGTTTCAACGAATTTCATTTAACAACACTTATGACTAATTTTCCAGATTTGACACATCTATATACATATCTTCTTAATAACTTTATTGACAGTTTCGTCACAATTCACACATTGGAATTGGAATCGTTTTATAAACAACCTTCAAAAATTCTTGATTAGTTACGAAATTTTCCAGTTTGCACGAATGACTGATAATTAAATTGATTTGAATGGAATGTCCCGTCCTTAATAAGATAAGTCCATAATTTATATAAGATAAATCTATAGATGTTTTTTCTGACAATTAAATATTACTAACTTCATACTAGGGAAAAAATCATTGAAGAAGATACTAAATGTAATTGCGAAATCATTTAAATGCAAAAGTTGACGATTGAAATCTATTTGCCCTTTTAAAAAACTTAGAAGGCTGGATTTATAAATGAAACCGTGAAAACGCTCTGCGAAATTGGATGTTAATCCATCTGAAGAGCATAATAAAATCGTAGCCTATTTTATTTTATTTGATGAGTACCAACTGCTACCAAAAGTTTGGAGTGTGGGATTATGTCATCCCCAATATTGTTATGCTGTGAGACTGAAGGAAGAGTGGAAGCGAAAGAGATGAATTAAAACAAAAACACACAATAAAATAAATTAATTCACTTACATAATGAATCTTCTTTTTCGTTTTCCACAAACATCACTATTACAGTAATTAAATACATGTATATTAGAATTAACTGAAATCGCTCGCAGTAACTGTTTATATAGACAATTGATTCACACTTATGACTTCATATCTAAATCTTTAGATAAATCACAATAAATACAAGTAAGTGCTAACAACACGGATACAGATAACAAACTTTATAAAACATTGATAATTATCTTGATATTTGAGATATTCTACATAGCATAATACACTGTAACGAATGGTAATTGTAAATCAATTGAATAACACTTGTAATTTTTTGAGCTCGATATGATCGTCATCCGTATTGCTCGAGAGTAGAGATAGTTTTAAGAGAGTGATCTTAAAGTTTGTAAACAAATTAACTCTGTCTATTAATGCTGTGAAATCCCAGAATTTGAGGAAAATACTGTATTGTTTATCGCAAATGAATGGAGTGCACGTACGCCGCAATCTTCTTCAATACATTGATTCACTTCATTTGACGGCCGGCGTAGTCCGGCGGTAAGGGTCTTGACTCGCATTCCGAAGGTCGCGGGATCGAATCCCGGCGTGGCAAATAAATTTTATTTGATGAATTTGTGTTATTCCACAATTTATTCATTTAAAATAATATATAGTATATTTGCGGCACGTTTCAGAGTGGAAGATACTCTCAATATCGCCCTGGTGTAAGACCACCGTTCAGAATTGAAACGTTGCTTGAAATGGCTTTAGCCGTGTTTGGTGATAAGATCTGAATAGCCAGATACTTCCCACCTTCATCTTCCCCATCTCCTTCCCCTCCTCACTATCTTCAGTATCACAACATACCCCAATTGGGGATGCCATAGTCTCACTGACTTCATACGTGAGCTGTTCGGTAGTCATATAAAAAAATATATATAGTATAAATATTTTTTTCTTGTTTTTCATTTACTCACAAATAATTGGCCAAGTTGCCTCTAAAATCATGAAACACTAAAATCTTTAATGGCCTATATCTTATAATTTAAAGCAAACATAAATAAAGTAGCACACATCCGTACTAGATATTTGATATTCCTTTTGATTACAAAAATAATTTTTCAGTTTGGTTGGGTATTTTGATCTCAAATCCAGAATTAAGATTTGTATGAAACCGGCCGAAATGGGCCGCGCATACGATCCTCTTAACAAAGTAACATTTCAACGCCCCCTTGAAAAGTCTTTAAATCAACAAAAGTCACTTCATCAAAAAAAAAATGCTAAATAGAATGCGTTAGGTTAGGTTGTGTGCTTTTTTCATCACTTTTAATGAATTTTGAAAGGAGTGATGAAGTTGCACGTTGTTGAGTTGTTCGGTCACCATTTCTACGAATTAACGAATGGGCGAACTCTGCCACTATCACTAACATCCAATTCAATTTTCAATAATCATAAGTTGGGTTTTAATGCACAAGTCTTCCTTATAATAGTTTAATGGTTTTCCCAATAAATTTTCCTCTAATTGATAATATTTAATATTACATCAACCAATCAGTGTAGTCCTCAGCCCGTAAATTGGAGCCTCGAATAACTCAAGTGGCTTTTACGAGAATAGAACTGTAATCGGGAGGTGGGTACGAAACCAACACTCCGCTGTAGGTCGCCCTAAGTGGTTTGTTATGCTTGGTGACTTAGCAGGAGTGCCCGGGTTCATGGGTTGAAATTTGTCCAGGTCTTGCGCCTGTACACCAACTATGTGGCGGTTGGATCGGGAGAGGCAGGTTGAGGGGGTACTTTTGATCTCTCCAGCAGGAATCTCTCGACCCACCGCTTTGCACTGCCACTGCAGTGTCCATCCATCTAATGAATCCATCCCTCCCACTGGATAGATGGATTCGTACGTCCCTCACCCCTGCACTTCTACGCTTTCGTCAATATCTCCTGGATTATTGTTTATTCACAG
Source organism: Glyphotaelius pellucidus (assembly GCA_936435175.1). Classification (NCBI taxonomy): domain Eukaryota; kingdom Metazoa; phylum Arthropoda; class Insecta; order Trichoptera; family Limnephilidae; genus Glyphotaelius; species Glyphotaelius pellucidus. The sequence goes on from OW386555.1 coordinate 31,807,877, forward strand.
GGTTAATTTATTGTTTACATTTTAACGAAACGTATGCTGAGATTAACAACTTACTGTGTAAGTGTATAAACTAATCACTAGTCTATATACATGTGAAACATGGTGTAACTTCCGAATCACCTCGATGGAACGACTCCGGATCCAATATAACGATGCATGCAGAAATATATTTGGATTCAGAAGATATGGCAGTGCATCGACAATGATCACTGAACTAGGATTGCACGGATTTGCCGGTCTGGTGAGACATCGGGTCATTTGAGCCAGGGCGCGGCTAATGGCTTCTGACAATACAGTGGTGACCGCAGCGTTCCAACACCAAACCCCACTCTTGAGTGAGCGCTGGGCCCGAGCTCACCCCAGACCACGCCCTACATAGAATTGATGATTGATTTATTTATTTTTATTTTGTATTTTCCTATTCTATGAACCTACTTAGTTCTTTATTTTAAAAAAAATCTGTAGTATTAAAATATGTATAATTATATGGGACGTGTGGGATTGGTCTATCCTATGGTCTATTATTATTATTATAAAAACAACCCAAAAATATATTGAAAGAACACTATTGTGACAAAAATTTTCTTACATAATGAATACCGGTGCCTAAGATGTGCCTTATGTGAAATCATTATAATCCGTTAAACGGTGAACGGACATCTCAGAATCACGCAACTTCAACACATCCTCTGAAAAATCTTTTATAAAGATATGTTAGGTTGGTGGTTTCTTTTGGTTGGGGGTGGTCTATTTTTCAAAAAAAAAATCATAACTTTTATTGAAGTGGCATGATTCTGAGTTGTCTTGGAACCCTATTAAGCATGTCGAGTGGCCATTGACGATGGGTTAATATTGGATTTTAGCACACAGAATAATGCATCCTCAATAAACACTCGACTAATTATGGATACTCTTCACCATTATCCAGAATATATGGACTGGTCAATTCAGTTGACCTTGAATTTTTTTTATATAAGTCTAAATGATTTTTGTCTGTCACTAAGCAAGTGAAGGAATACATTAATTTGACTCCCGGCGAGGTCTTGATCGAATTGTCACCTCTATTCTCTGATGTTTATCTCTGCATTTTGTATGTGCTTTCATATACCATTCTTTACTCTTAAGTTTACTGATAATAAAAAATATACCTCAATGGCTAACACAAACATGTAGCCAATATTTTTAATAGTAAACAAGTAAATAAACCTATTAGATACAAATAATTTTTTTGACTATAATAAAATTTTGTTTGAATTGCCACAAAGTTCAGACCAGAGTCAATTCTAATGGTACCCATTGGCGGAAGGTTAACCTTGTGTTTTATTGCACGTAAAAATTTTATGAAAACAAGTTATTGAAATTTGCTTATACGTAATAGGTAAAGCAAGAAATACATTTATATTTATAGTTTTTTTATAGAAATATATTTATGTTTTTTTTTTAAAGTATACTATTTTTATCCTCATACTATTTTTATTTTACATTTCTTATAATCTCTGTTATAATGTTCTATACCTAACGAGTTAATTGCATTCTTATTTATTTTGTGTTATTGATTTTGTAACACACATAATTAATATTGTGAATATACATTTCCTTCTATTCATGTAAAAGCCCACCAGGGCGTAAATAAATAAATAAAATATTTAGTACAAATTCTAAATGTTTGGCCGTTCAACGAAAAGTTACCTCTATCTATATTTGAGGGTGAATCAAAAATTTTAAAAAATCTATTTTCTGTGACAATATTCGGTTTCCTATCCAGGTTTCCGTGATATTTTAATGTCCATACTGCTCAAGAGACCCAACTGCTCCCAACTGCCAACAGCCAATGAGACTACGATGTCAACCCCGACTCGAGTATGTTGTGAGGAGGTAAATCAGATGTGAAAGAGGAAGATTTGGAAGTATCTGGCAGTTCAGATCTTATCTTTCTTTTTTAAGTGAATATCTCACAGGTGTCCCAACTGCTCCCAACCGCCTGGAGCCAGTGATATTATGGCATCCCCTATTGGGGTACGTTGTGAGGCTGAAGGTAATGGGGGGGGGGGGAAGGATATGAGGAAGAGGAATGTGGGAAGTACCTGGCTATTCAGTTCTATTCACCAAACACAGCTTAATTCCACTTCAGACAAAAGTTTCAATTCTGAATGAGTATCTTACACCAGCGCAATGTAGCGGAAATACAAGTAGGTACCTTATAATATTTTAAAATGTGAAATAACACAAATCAATCAAATAAATTTTGCTTGCGTATGCCGAGATTCAAACCCTTTGGTTTGCTAGTTGAGAGCCTTACCCCTCAACCACGGAGGACGTCTGGTCACGAACCACGTCTGGTAACGAACATCTCGCTAAAACTTATGTCTGTGAGAATTTACATTTATTTTTAATACATTTTATAAACATGTTTTTTAAATTATACAAAGCCTTTCCGGAAACAGTCAACTTAAGACATGCGATTTTTCTCGAGTGTTGTAAGCAGGAGGTAGTGTCACGTCAAGGAAATGTTTGGTAATACGGCCTTGGCTGGTTAAGTACACAGAAAGGTTACGATGGAAATGACATAATAATTGCACTTGCTGAAGTAATGATGAAGTGCATTAGACATTTTCAACGCCTAAAATTCTGTGACCTTTTGAGATAATTTAATTTGAAATGTTTGCTACTGATTGTGTTTTGTTTAAACTAAATCCAGAGTGTTGAAACTAAACCTAGTTGATGTTGACCTTAAACCCGGAGTATTGAAACTAAACCCAGTTGTTATTGAAACTAAATCCAGTGTGTTGAAACTTAACCCAGTTGTTGTTGAAACTAAATCCAAATTATTGAAACTAAATCCAGAGTATTGAAACCAAACCCAGTTGTTATTAAAACTAAATCCAGACGCATTTATATGGCCCTCCCGCGAACCGAACATTTGTGGACCTTGTCATAACATCCCTGAGTGATGTGTTTTGTTGAAACTTAATCCTAAGTGGTAGATAAGACACTTGATCATGATTTGTTCAAAAGCTGTAACGGGCCGAGAATAGATTGGCCATAAGAAGTGTGTAATCCAGTGACAACTGGATTGGTTTGGTTGGATGGTTGATTCAATTCGAGAGGCGGGCCCCGGGAACCATTTATTGAATAACCAACACGGTGCGGTAGGTCTGCCGTAGGTCGCTCCTACGGCAGACCTACGGCACCTTCGCTACGTTTGAAGACTTAGCAGGGGTGCCCATGTTCATTGAGAGAGGTTTGTCCAAGTCTAGACGGCGGACGCGTCTGCCTACCTACTGCGTGGCAGGCCGGATCAGAAGATACTCGGTTGCGGGAGACTCTTTGACCTCTTCAGTCGGAATCTCTCGACCCATCGCATGTCGAAGGATAGATTCATACTTATACGTCACTCCTGGACACTGATCCCCAGATTACTCCCAATCCCCTTTCTCTTCTTCCTTTCCTTAAAAAGACACAGCATCCCCAAAGATGTCGAGTGAAATTATTTTCCTCAAGGCCTCTTGTGTAGAGCTAACGCAAAACATTGTTAGATTTGAATTTCTGTAGAACATTTAATCCTGGTGAAAGACCACCAGAATCGAAAGATTGCCTTAAATTATTTCATCTGTGTTTTGTCATCAGATCTAAATATTACTTCACAGCCTTCCTTTTTGATGTCTTCTTCCCATCCCCACTCCCTTCAGCCTCACAACCTCATAACGGACCCTATTTGAGGATGCAGTTTTTCCGCTGGCTCCAGACGTTTGGAAGCAGCAGGAATTCACACGAAAATAAACAATAAACTCTAGGTAGAAATTAAATTGATTTCCATTAGGTATACAAAAGAAACCTCGACGATTTTCTCATGTAGTCCCGAAATATCGTACAGTTTACGAAATACTCATTCTTGTAATATCTTCGTTGGACTTATGACTGTTTGACGTAGAAACGCGATTTATTTCCGTGAATTTCATGAATGAATGCGTTGAATTGAAGGTCACACGTAGTAGATGTCGACGCATTCAAGCCATTATAATGTTTTGTCGATGAACTTGCAGTAATTTAATATTTTTTATTTGAAAAACAAATTAATTTGGTATTGCTTATAAAAAATGGGTAATAACTACACTGCTTGACGTAGGGCTTAGTTGGGGATGTACCTACCTAAAGCTAAAATATGACTCATTATAAAACTTTAAATAAGGAAGCAAAATCATGTGTCGCGCACATTAGCCGGAAATGACGTAGCTGGCTGAAAACAGTTGATTTGATATAAGATTCTAGGCCGAAAAAATTGTGATTCCGGATATGCTCAAAAACATCCAGCATAATAAAAAAAATCGGGTGCAGTTCACAAGCGGTAGAAGTGAAACCTTCACCCACACAATGTCAACCAACACGAGCCTTGAAAATTGAGCTCATAATCAAAGCAGCCAAAGAATGCAGCTTGTCAGAGGGCGACGCTACGTAGGTACTGTACGTAGGTAAGGTTTCAGTCTATATCATTCTATCAAAATCAAAATCAAAATCAAAATCAAAATCATTTATTGTACAAAATTTTCATTTAGTACAAAAGGTATAACTTATAGGTACCTACATCCTATTTCTTCCAGTTAACCTAACATGTTATACAGAAATGAACACAAATAAAATATAAATATAAAAGTGGTGTAATACAAATTGAGTTTGTTTTAATTTATTATATAAACATAAAAACAGTTGTACCTATGTGAGGTATTCACTTAATGTGTAATGAGACCTGTTCAGAAGGAATGTTTTTAGTGATGACTTAAATCTGAGTGTATCTGGTATTTGTTTAATATCATGTGGAAGGTTGTTATAAACTTTAATGGCCATGTAAAAGGGTCCTTTTTGGAAAATTGTTTTGTTTGCTTTTGGTATTAATAAATTTTCTGTAAACCTTGTAGCGTATTTATGTGTAGAGTTTTTTTGCGGAAACTTTTCTGGAGATGATCGCACTAATATGCATAACTCCATTATGTATATGTCGGTGACTGTAAGAATTTTCAAATTTTTAAATATAGGTCTACATGAATCCCGATTAGCAGAGTTTGTCATTTTTCTTAAACATCTTTTTTGGATGATAAAAACATCTTTGGCGTTTACTGAGTTTCCCCAAAAAATAATTCCGTATTTTATTGTTGAATATACATAACCATAGTATGCGGCCATTACCGATTCGATGTTTGATATATTTCTCAGTGTACCTAGAACAAAAGAAAAGCTACTGATTTTGGCTACTATTTTGAATACATGTTCTTTCCAGTTTATATTTGCATCTAGTTGTATTCCCAGCAGTGAACAAGTTTGGGAAAGTTCGATAATATTATTATTGAAGTTTACATTTATATTTATAGGTGTAGCTTGCACTGGACAAAATTGTAAAACTTGAGTTTTGTTAGTGTTGATTTTGTGATAACAGCCAATTTGCTATTGATTGGCAAGTCTCGTTAACATGTTTATTAAATTCGTCAACGTCTCCGTTACATTCAAACAACAAAGCAGTGTCATCAGCAAACATTGAACATTCTGTGCCAGCAACAATTGGAAGTTCGTTTATGTATATAAGGAACAGGAGGGGCCCAAGAATGCTTCCTTGAGGCACACCCTTGTTGATTGTTCTCCATTTGGATTCTACCATGTACTGCATCATTTTTTCGTCAATGTTTGAAATTTGAACTTTTTGTTTACGATTTATTAGGTACGATTCAAACCATTTTAATGCTAAACCTCTTATACCCACGTGTTCAAGTTTAATTAGAAGAAGCTTATGATCAACATTGTCGAATGCTTTTGAGAGGTCGAGAAAAATACCTACGGTTTTTTTGCTAACATTAATACTTTCCAGAATTTTGTTCAAGAAATTGAAGACTGCTTGTGTTGTCGAACGACCTTTACGGAATCCAAATTGTTGTGGACATATTATCTTAAAGTTTTCTAGAAAGTTGTAAATGCGGTTGTACATTGCTCTTTCAAATATTTTTGAAAAATTTTGTAATAAGGATATTGGTCTATAATTTGAGATTTCCTTTTTGGGACCCTTTTTATATAAAGCCACAATAATAGATTGTTTTAGGTGTTCTGGGAAGGTTCCTGATTCAAAAGATTTGTTAATTAATTATCGCAGGCTAAATCTTGTAGATGTATGTGTTTGTCTCTTTTCTTGGTGTTGCTCGTTTCCGTTTCATCGAGTTTCAAATCACATCGGTGCTAAATAAGTTTCACTTCAAAATCTCTGAACTGTATTGCCTACACACTATATAATTGGCTTCCATATATGCACAAAAATATCTACCATAATAAAAAATTTCAAAGTATTGTAAAATTAAAAGAATATTTTTTTAGTATATTTAAATATTAAAATATGTAATTTTCTTGTCATGTTTATTTTTGTTTCTTTTTCGCTCCTTTTCTTTCCCTTTATTTGTCGATGTTTGTATATTCTTGTGTTTTTTCTCTACACTTTTTTTTATGTTGTTTGTTCTACTTAACATGTCTTTTATTTTTAATATATATATATATTTTTATATGAATACCGCACAAAAGTCCCAACTGCTCCCGTCTGGATCCAGTGAGACTATGGCATCCCCAATCGGGGTATGTTGTGAGGTAGTGGGGAGGGGAAGGAGATGGGGAGGGGAAGGTGGGAAGTGGGGGAAGGTGGGAAGTATCTGGCCACCAAACACGGCTAAAGCCATTTCAAGCAACGTTTCAAGTCTGAATGGTGGTGTTACACCAGGGAAATACTGAGTATCTTCCACTTTGAAACGTGCCACAAATACACTATATATTACTTTAAATGCATAAATGGTGAAATAACCCAAATTAATCAAATGAAATTTATTTGCCACCATTCGGTTGCACCGTTCCGATCATCATAAAATATCTGTTTTTAATGTTGACCGGACAACTCGGAATTAAACCAACTCAGAACCATCTCAGATAAGTCATTTGGAGTGATAAAAAAATATTTGTAAAGAATTGGTTAAATAGGTTACGTTAGGTTAGGGTTATCGGCTAATTTAAAAGGAGGTGCTGAGTTGACTTTATTCTCATGGAACCTTTTACAATGTATAGGCAAGATCCTGATTGATTCGGTCTACTGACTTTGAATCAATACAATTCACGTGAATCAATCAACCAGGATATGATGGTGAATCAATCTTTTAATATCTCGTACAATTAACATAAAAACAGATTTGGTTCAACGCGGATATTCAAGTCGTTAATAACAACTATATAAATCTACTGTCATTTTGGGTAAGTCCAAGTTATATAATGTTCCGTGGTAATCCATGATCATGGTGGATTAAGATTTTTTATTGTCGTTGCAAAAAAGGACATTGTTTCATCCTTGGACATGCTGATGCATTCATTGTATATTGAAGTTCCGTGTGTTCAATGAAAATGTAATAGATATTCATTTGAAAAAAGCAACTCGTTTTTTACGAGTAAAACGTAAATGGTATGAACAAGGGAGTGAACAATTATTACTATGAATCGCGTATCGTCAACGTTGTTCCCCCACACATCACACGGCATACGTGCAAATCGCGCCTACGCAAAGCGAATCCCCACTGTTGTTAGTGCCTACTCAGTACTCACCAAACGCATAATTTAATGACAAGTAATTTGGAAATATCGAAGCCGATGGCGCTAGTGCGCATTCGGATGTTATGTCGGCTATGTGATACTGTAACAAACCATCTAATTGTTGTGCGGATTTCCGAGCGTTTATTCACTGTTTCTTCGATCTCAAACACTTTCTCATTACCGCATTGCTTCGTCTCTTACTAATCAGGATGACGGATGCTGTAGGTTAGTTTTTCACGCCAGTGGTTTAGTCGATGGCGAGTAACTCGCCACTTGACTCGCCGAAATACTTTCAAGTAGAGTGGGTACATTTGTCCCCGCCGCACGTTGCAAGATGACGGCGGTTGACGGGCTGCTGCAAAGCAAAGTAAATACGCTAAGCTTAGAAGAGGTGAAATTTTAGAAGAGGTGGAAGAATAAATTAGTAAAATGAAAATAAATAAACTATAGACACGAAAAGAGATTAATAGCAGCATTAATAAATAATTTTAGAGTTGAATCTTCGCTTCAATGCCACGACATTTCCGCGCGTCTACAAATGAACTCTACTAAAACGGCGGGTTTGCGCATGTTCGTGCGCAGGGACGCGTGGAGGGGATCGCTACTCGCCGAAAAAAAAGAACGAAATGGATTGAATCGACTAAAGAGCTGACTAACCCACTCTAGTAAAATTACGGTGTTCGGACGCGTTTAGTTACTACTATACTGTCCACTCGACTAAAATACTCTACCAATGCGAACGGGTCATTACAGATGTGATCCTTGGAAGGAATGTCACAGCTGTGATCGAAAAAGATCAAGTTTTAACGCTGGAGACCTGGAGAGCAAGTTGTTTCTCTTAACCTCTGGCAGGGCTAACGCAACAGACGCTTCATAAGCCGTCAGCTTCAGAGTTCAGATAACCCAGAGGGAGAGAAAACTCGTTTGGTAAAACGAAGGGTTGAAGGAACACTATTAGGAACAATATTATTTTCGTGAATTCATTAATGAAGACAGATTGTTTTCATGAATTTATCTCTCCAGTATTAAGTATCTATACTTTAATAAAATAAGATAAGAAAGAAGTTTTGCCGTTTAATTTCAGATTGGCGGCGTTCGATAGAAATAACAATTTTCAGGTGATTTTCTCAAAGAAAAGTTAGGTTTCTTAGGACCTCCGCTCATGGAGAAACAGAAAAAAACAGTTCTCAACGCAAATGCCTTAACAAAATCGATATTTTTCTAATCTGACATGTCAAAACTTGACAGTTCGTGAGCCGCTACCATGGCAACCTGTCAACAATGCAACTAGACGCGTTGACGACGGCCGTGCAGATTGGTCGTAGTTCGGCGACACTCGACACGCTTACACGCCATGTCTCCATATGTTTCTATTATCTACGTTTAACATATCGATGGGTTGGTTGGCACTATAAATTGTTTTACGTTTATTCATACAAAATTTATGAAAATCAATCTGCATACCCTTTCAGAGATTTAATGCGATTAGTCTGAAGTGGTTGGTTACTATACTACCTATAGACACGGACAATGACCATATAACGCTATAATTAATATTACTAACCGGTTTTGAGTTATTAGTCATCTTGTTGAGTAGGTACTCTGAACATAAGATATAAACTAATGAAAGTTCTCGTAACGAAATAAATCGTGACCTTGTGTTTACCTACATACTTAAAAAATACAAAGTTCACGCGTTTCTAAATCTTAATTACGCATCTAATATTTTTTTACGTGTCTTTGAAAAAAGAAAATTTCACAATTTTATTTTTAAATTTATTTATTTAATTAATCATTACTCAATTTATTCAAAGATTCATGAGAGAAATTTGTCGGTCCAATTATAAAGATTCCATTTTTAGGACAGTATTTTGACGAATGTATTTTGTGACTAGTTGTAGATACTTCTTATATCGCCCTTGTGAAGACCACCCTTCATAATCGAAATTTTGCGTTGCTTGGAATGGCTAGATCTGAATAGCCCGATACTTCCGAACTTCTTCCTACCCATCTCCTTCCCATCCCATAGCATTTAGCCAGTCAATTCACGAATTGTGGTCTCACGGGTTTCGGACCGTTGGTGGGACTCTTGTGCGGAATTCACTTAAAAAAGAATTTTAAAAACGTCAGTTCTTTAAGGTGTTTAAGGCATTGTAGTATTTAGTAACTCACTCTGCCGAAAATATGATCTTAAATGTTAAAATTTGATGGTTGAATATGATTTTAAATTTTAAAATATGATGGTCAAATACGATTTTAAATGTTAAAATATGGTGGTTAAATACGATTTTAAATGTTAAAATGTAATGATTAAATACGATTTTAAATGTTAAAATATGATGGTTAAATACGATTTTAAATGTTAAAATATGGTGGTTAAATATGATTTTTAATGTTAAAATGTAATGGTTAAATACGATTTTAAATGTTAAAATATGATGGTTAAATACGATTTTAAATGTTAAAATATGATGGTTAAATATGATTTTAATTGTTAACGTATGATGGTTAAGTATGATTTTAAATTTTAAAATATGATGGTGAAATACGAATTTAAATGTTAAAATATGGTGGTTAAATACGATTTTAAATGTTAAAATGTAATGGTCAAATACGATTTTAAATGATAAAATATGATAGTTAAATGCGATGGTAAAATATGATGGTTAAATGCGATGGTAAAATATGAAGGTAAAATGTGATGGTAAAATATGATGGTAAAATATGATGGCAAAATATGATGTTAAAATATGATGGTAAAATATGATGGCAAAATATGATGGCAAAATATGATGGTAAAATATGATGGGAAAATATGATGGCAAAATATGATGGTAAAATATGATGGTAAAATATGATGACAAAATATGATGGTAAAATATGATGGTAAAATATGAAAGTTATCATAAGTATGATAGTACCTACATTTATACCAAACGGGCCATATTAAAAAAAAGAATTTCAAATTCACTTTCACACATAAATCTTATGTACCCACTTGACAACATTTGTATCAGTATATTTTAATTCAATTGCATCGACATTATTGCAAAATTAACATAAAATTTCCGTTTAACTGTTATTTATGCAAATCGGGGAATATAAAGTATTATTTATCCAATTAAAGTTTCGATTAATTATTGAATTTATTAATGTTTCTAAGAATTTTACTGAGATAATTTATTTTAAATTTACGAGTAAATTAACCTTTCTTAATAAAATTATATTAACATACAGTTGTGTTGATTCCAAGAAAAATGTTTTCTTTTTCATTCCAAGGAGTTTACACAATTTACTTGGTATCTGACATTACGCGATGTTGAAATAATATTCAGAAATTCAAGCGAAGCTGTCAGTCTGCAATGGAGTGCAGATACCAACCCTGATGTACGGCAGAGAAGCAAGGAGTTGAACCATATGAGTTATTACGAAAAGCGAACAAATTAGCCCGAGGGGTTAACCGCTCAGGCTAATTCGGTAGCTTTCGGAATATAGGTCTCATAGAAATCGTTGTATCTCCCTTACTGTCGTGGTTAGAAATATGATCTAAACGGTGTTAGGAAGAGAAAATCCAACGCTTTATAATCAAATTTAAAAGTTAACTACAAATTAATTAATAATTGCACACCTTTACGAAAACAAAGTTTCCGACAGCAATATGAAAAAAATTACTCTTTGGGATTATTTAATTAATTATATTTAAAACAATTTTATAATACACTGGCGAGTTCCTGGAATGCGTTGCTATGCCACTTAAAAAAGAAATTGTTTCTCCCTGCGTGTCCTTTCCCATTCGTCCCCTTCCTTTCCCACGTCCCATTCCCCTCTCGCGTAACCACTCCGCCTTATCCGAATTCCCCCTCCCTGCTCCCCTCGCCCTCTTCCCCCGTTCTGCGAACCCCCTTCCCGAGTTCCCCTCCTCCCTCCCCCATTCCATACATTCATTCCCGGTACATTGAATCTCCGTACCTCCGAGCCTATTGCACAACTGTGCAGCAGGTGGTACAACAGCTCGCGTGCCACCTATTACAAACTTTTAGTATAAATTTCATAATGCCAGAGCTCACCAGTTTATATGGAAACCATCGCTGGCAGGCACACATCAAATCCCCAAAGTTTCATCGCAATCGGAGAAATGATTTAGCAAAGCATAGGAAATATACATACAAAGACAGAAGCAAACATATTTTCATTTTTATGATTATATATGTAGATTTGAATTTAAAAAAATGTTTGTATTTTTTTTGTTATAACAATTTGAGACACAAAAAACGTGAGGTGAGCCATTCTTAAAACTTTTCACGTTTGCGATCAAAAATTTTATACTTCAAAAATTATACTATGTTTATTTCGAATTACAAAATTTCAAAGCGTATTTCATCACCTATCAAAAACAGTTTTTAGTTTTCGGATGCTTTCAGAAATATTCCTCAAATTTGGATTTTATTGCCTAGCGGAAATGTTTTGACCTTCCGGCAACCGGCCCGAGACTTGAAGGGTTAAGATACATCCTGAATCAATTTATTAATTAATTATTATAATTATTCAACTATCGTTTTACAAGCCGGATGTTTAATTGCTTGAATAAACATTTTATGTAGCTGTTCTATTTTTACGACGATCTTTGTATTTCTATTTCAGATCACCCACAATCTATTGGTGAGAACTAACAACTGAATAATGTATAAATTCTTATAAACTGTATGATAAATATCATGCTGTATTGGTATAGATTGATATAAGAGATAACATTGCATTGCAATAATTTAATGTAATAAAAGGTGATGTAATATAAAACAAATAACAATTTACTTTATTAATTGCTCTATTATAGGTATGACCTATTCCAGATAAAACATATAAATACGATATTCACCAGAACCGTCATCTGGTCAGTTATCTATATTTGCGATTACGGTCAACAATTGGTAAGAGATATTGATAAATTCTACCCCGGATTCCATAGTATCAGATAAGTTTCGGTTAACTGTCAATATAAGCATTTTGGATAATGTCGTTTGTTATGCAAACTTAATGGCTTATAGAACGGAGTTCAACTAACGAAGCTTTTGGAATTGAAAGAAGTCGTGTACGCGATCCTTGGACTTAAATAATTCATCTAAGAGACGCTCAATTTATTCTGTTCATCTTTGAGAAACGAGAGTGGTTGAAGTATGACTAAAAACCTAATTAACTAATTAATTCCCGTTAGTGTCAAAAAGTAAATGCCGACTGCCTGTGCTTATATATAGGTAATTATTTCAATTCAAGATTGCCAAGTTATTTTCTTTTACGTAATTGTTTGATGTTTCGGAATGTCAATTCATAGATAACACTTTCAGTGTTGCCAGCGTTTATCGATTTCTTAATTATTCCCTGTCAATATCGGTGAAAACGAGCTCGGAACATCGGTATAAAATCGTTGGAAGGTGCGCGTTAGAGCCCCAGAATTTTTGATTGGGATTCAAATAACCTTAGCCAAGCTTCTGCCTAACCATGATTTGCAGTTTAGTATTTTACAAATCCGACTTCCAAATGTTTCGTTTTATTTTCATGTACTTCTCAGTTACCTTCCAAATTATTGTCTCCTTGTAATTTTATTTTAATTTTATTCCTGGCCTCGCTGAAACCCATAAAACGGTAAAGTATTAGGTACGCTTTGTTTTAGGACAGCCCGTACGTGAATCCCGATTACAACTTTACTAACTCAAGGATGTTTTATTACTCGAATACAACACAATATTCCTAGTTCCAAGTTCGCAATTTGGAGTATTCCACAACTTCTTCAATATACCACATGGCAGAAGAAATTTTCAAGCAGTTCAAATTTTTATTTTTATTTTTTATTATTTATTAAAATTACAGAGAACATTTTGTACAATAAATGGAGTAGACCCACAAAGCTGTCATATGGCAGCTTGTCTGCAGGTTCTAACAATTTAAACATTCTTAATATAATATCTAAGAAAATATTTGTAAATACATTTATAGTTTTAAGGAAACATTAGAATTGATCACATAGTAGTATTAGATAATTTAACTTACAACTATAAATATATAAGATATTTCAATATACCTATCTAATAAAAGATATGTAGGCAGCTATTCAAAGATATTCAAAGATACATGGAGTTTTCGTTCATTAACCATAGTTTTATCATTTTAGGACTTAGTCTCTCATTTTTTTCAAATTTTATGTTTTTATTGATTTTATTGAAAATCACTGGTATTAGATATTCAAGAGTACGGCTTCCATATTTATTTAATATTCGAGGAGTTTTTAGGCCCTTTCCTTCTCTAAATCTTGTGGTATGTTTGTGTATAAGTAGGTGTTTGTAAGGGCTTTCCCCCAAATTATCCATAATAGTAGTGAACCAGTGGAGACCTTTTATTGTAAGTAGGCTCTCTGAGCCATACAGTAATTTTAAGTTATGTCTCTGTTTGTAAATCTTAGTTGTGACAATTTTTTTTATTATGGCGGTTTGTAAATTTTCAATATATTTAATGTAAGTAGTGCTTGCATGTCCCCAAGTTCGAATACCAAATCTAAGGATGGATTCGACCATAGAAAAATATATGAGTTTAAGAGTACAATGAGGCAAAATAAATTTTAATTTGTAAAAGTTACTAGCTAAGGATCTGAGCTGGTTACAAATTTTAGCCACTTGTTTATCCCACTTAAATTTGTTATCAACAATTATTCCCAGATAAGTATATTCATTTGTGAAATCTATTTTTTCACAGTCACAAACATTAATAATTCCTCTATGTATACAGTAAAAGCTATGAGCGGTTATTTTAGGAACATTCCACATTTTCAAACTTGGTGATTTTATGTACATGCATTTGGTTTTTTTTACATTAATAATTAATCCTACATCATGAGCCCATTTGAGAAGCTCGTTAAAATCTCTTTGTAATTCTTGTATAGCAATTTCAGGATTTTCATTTGATACAACAAGAGCAGTATCATCAGCAAAAATGAATCGATGAGCTTTTTTGAAAATCTTACACATAGCAATTACATATATAATATATAATTTTGGACCTAGAATTGACCCTTGCAGTACTCCCGATTTGATGTATCTTGATTTACTAATTATATTTAAAATCTTCACACTCATTTTTCTATTTGACAAATAGTTTTTAAAGAATAAGAGGAGTTTACCCCGGATACCTATAAATTCAAGTACTTTAATTATTTGTACATGGCTAAGTGTATCGAAGGCTTTTGAGAAATCAATAAATAGAACCAATACATGTTGTTTACAGTTTAGTTGTGAATTTATATGATTAGAAAATTTTTCGAGCAATTTATCGCAACTTTTATTTTTTTGAAAGCCATACTGGCATTCATCAATAATACTCAGATTATTTAAATATTTATCTAAATTTATTGATATAAATTTTTCTAAGATTTTTTCTAATGCAGGAAGTAAGGAAATCGGTCTGTAATTGTTTATTAAAGAGTGATTTCCATTTTTAAAGATAGGTCTTACAATGCTATATTTTAGTTCATCGGGAATATGGCCCGTATCAATTATTCTGTTAATTAAGTGGGCGATTGTAGGACTAAGTAATTTAACATGTTTTTTCAAATCATACATACGAATTAAATCTATGCCTGGAGTCTTAGAATTTTTCATACCACCGATAATTAATTCGATTTGCTTTGTATTTGCTCGTGGTAGATACATTGTATGGTTTAAATATTCCGGCGTGTATTCTGACGCTCGGACATCACATATATGTAATAACTTATTTACCCCCTCATCAAAAAAGTCTGCAAAATTTTCTGCCACTACATCATTCGATTTGGATTTTAAGAAATATTTTGATATGACTTCATCACAACCGGATTTATCTTTCCTTCCTAAAGTTTTATTAATTTCACTCCATGTTTTTTTAATGTCTTTGAAACAGTGATTAAATTTATAGTTATAGTATAATTTTTTTGTGTTTATTATTTGTTTATTTAATTTATTTCTGTATTTTTTGAAATCAATTTCATATTTTTTGTTGTTAGGTGAGTTTTTCCATTTCCTCCAAAGAATATCTCGTGTTTGTATATTTTCAATGAGGCTATCATTCATCCAAGTTTTTTGATAATTGCGAAATTTTTTATTAAATTTTGTGATGTTACTTAGTTCATAAATATTTTTAAATTTCGATTTCATTTCTTCGTACAATACATTTGGTTCAGATAATTTTAGCATTTCATTCCAATCAGTGATTGAAATAAATAGATTAACTTTTTTTTCAGAGAGTGCAGTATAGTACTCAGTGTGCGATTTGCCTGAAATGTGTTTGTCGAAGTTAGAGAAATAAATCGTCGTTGCAATTAGGTAGTGGTCAGCTATTATTGTTTCACATACACACGAACTGATTTCTATGGTCTCCCTCTCTCTTATATAAATATGGTCTAGGCAAGTAGCCGTTATATAGTTCGACAATACTGCTTCTCGTGTCACATCGAAAATAGTTTTGACCAATCCGAAGTTGGCCATAAGGTTTTCGTATTGGATTACAATCGGTTCGAGTTCATTTAAAATGTTTATGTTCGAATCGCCAAGTACTAAAATGGAATCTTTAATGTCAACATTGCACAATATAGTTTCAAGTTCATGGAGAAATAATTTTTTATTTGTGTTTGGAGGTCTATACATTGCCAATAGATGTATACGTTTATGTTTGTAAATAGAAATAGTTCCGTAAACGCATTCAAAATTTGTTGTTACTATATTTATTTTATCGAATGTAAGATGATCCTTCACGTATACAATAATTCCGCCACCCGATCTTTTTGTACGACAAAAATAGTACATAAAATTACAGAAAACTACTGAACCAAAGAATTTTTAAAAAATACATTCAAACCTGTAAAACTACTTAATGTAGTTTGTCAGCAGGTACATAAGGACAACATTTTGTGTAATAACATGGTACATTTTCAAAAGGTATATATGTACAATGTTGATGATAAATTAACAATTAGATAAATTGGTTAAATTACAGAATAATGTAAATATGTAGCAGTAAAAGTCTTAATAAACTAGTACAAATGAATGTAATATCAATAAATGAATATAATCAACTTTGTAGTACATAGTTTCATTTATATGAGGTATTACAAAATTACAATGATTTTCCATCTCTTTAGAACGTGAATTGCAGTTATGAATACGAGGGCTTCGGTAGGGCATCAATTTAAATCATCAGTATTTAATAGCCATTTATTTGGATTAAATTTGACTTTAGCAGTAAAAATGTTTTTATTTTTAATTGTCATTGGTAGTATCTTAAATATTTTGAGTGCAATATAGTTTAGGGTTCTTTCACGGTATTTATTGGTATGTTTCAGAACCACCAATCCTTCATTTTGTGTGAATCTTGTATTGTGGTAAACTACCATAGATAGTATGTATCATAAACTTATTAACTATTACCTTGTAGTTATACTGGATGTTAAATAAAACTTTATCCAACATACTGATGAAGTCATCAACAAAGCCAGCAAAATGCCGACATTTCCTTTCCGCAATATAAAGACTTACTACACTACACCGATCTGGACTCTTTTCTACCAAGCCCAGATTGAAAGAATTAAAAAAAAAAACACATAATTTATAAACCGAAATTTACACTATTCAAATTACACAGAATCTGTTAATTTTCACAATTAATTTAATTTTCAATTCCCTTTATTCACGACGTTTCATTTTTGACCAAATCTTGTTATTTAAAATTTTATTCTGAATAGTCGCCTTGACTCGCCAGAGCTTACCAACTAATAAAAAAACATTCTTCAAGATCAACAAGACAATCCAATTTATTTCATTTGCCCACGTGTCAAACGTACATAACACACAATTTCAAAACGTGGACATTTTTGGCAATATATATTTGACCCTTAAGAAATATCGAACGAAGTAACGAGTACGATCGAAAATTAATACGAGAGTGTGGAATGTATTGGGATCATCTCCTGTCCTTATCCTATAATCATCTTCCTCTCCCCCTTACCTAAAATTAATATTAAGACACAATAAAACTGCTTCCATGTCCAGTTCATAAAGTGCTTCCATGTCCAGTTCAGGCTTTGTAAAGGGTTAGAATTTATTGGGGGTCTTTGAAAGGTTTATATATTCTGTGAATAAATCCCCTTTTAAGATGTTTGCACTGTCATTATTGTGTTCATCAAATATGAGTTTAAAATCAAGAGTTGAAACGCAAATTTTCCCAAAAATTGCTGAAGTAGTAGTATAATGTTTTAGTATAATGACCTTTGTCATTGAGAGTAGGTTCAAATCTAGCACTTCTAATGTGGGTATTATTTGTATTATAGGTTCTCTGTTATCTTCTAAATGTTGCAATGTTGTCTATATTTTAGTTCTGGCCTCGTTGGAACATGTGATATATTGCTTTGTTTTAGTTCAGCCCGTATGTGAATCACGATTGCTACTAGACTCAAGGATGTTTTCACCAAAGAACTCAGAGCTGTGATCAGCTGATAAAGTGCGTTTTGTAAACATAGCGAGTTGACCTTATTCCAGTTGAATACTAGCAGATTTGGTAATGTGCTAGACGCATTCTTATTTCATTGTTTAATAGTTTAAACATTGCACGTAGATAAGTTAATAAAAGTTGCCAAAAATCCTGCCAAAAGTCACGTGACATATAAATAACAAAAATCACAAGGTAAAATATTCATTTAAATTCTACATCCTTTTTTTCTACATCGAAGATACAATATTCCATTAATTAGAATTATTATACTAGGAAAGGCTGAAAAGTAATACACACATGCTTGTGAAATACGAACAAAAACAAATAGCAAGATCGGACAAAAAATACAATTCAAACCATGTATTTATTTTTCAACAGAGTCACCGTTAAGGGTAACGCATTTCTCTCAATGTGTAACAAGTTTTTTCATGATTACCCTTGAGATGTCTCTTGAGTAGAGTAAAAAAATAAAAATCGCAAGGCGAAAGATCGGGGGAGTGAGAAGGGTTTGGAATCGGTTCAAACTTCAGGTTTTGCAGAGGCTCTAATCGACGCTATTTATTCTCGTCTATGACACGCCACGGTACCCTTCGTCCACAGATTTTACATTGTTGAACAATTTAGATATATATCTTTATTTATCTTGTATCTAAATTGTTCAACAATGAAGCCGACCCGTTCCTTGGATATTCCAAAAAGGTTTGGAATACGCTTTTGAGTGATTCTCGGTCATTTTGAATCAAATCGTGGATGAGTTTGGATTGTTTATCGTCTGTATCAATGATCGGACTTCCGCTATGTGTTTCATCAACAATTATTGCTTTTCCTGGCTCGTAAACATGAAATTTTATAACTCATCGATTTACAGTAGACCTGTAAGTATCAACAGCTTGTCACCGTAAATATCTATCTAATATCTATATAACTATCCCTAATAGGTACTTATTTTCATTTGTATCTACTAAAGAAGATACTTTCCGTGTATCTCACCTTGTTTGGTGACCAATTTTGATTTGCCAAGTGCTTCCCCAACTTCCTCTTTCCTATCTGCTTCCCCTTCCCACTGTCCTCAATCTCACAACATATCCCATTTGGACGTTTGGGAGCAGTATTACCTCCTGTGCAGTATTCACATAGAAAATTTGAATACTGCACCAATTTAAAACTGAACGCAAAACCGCTTTTATGATTTTTAAAGAAATAAAAACAATCCCTGTTCACGACAAACCAATCCAAAATGTTGCTTGCGAAATGATGGAGCACTTAGCTAGAGAGTATTTACAGGGCTGCAACCCGATGCATTTGTTCACTCGACTAACCTGCCATAGCTTACTTAAATTGATGTGTTACATGGAATCCAACTAATACATTTAAGATCCTTTATGACTGTTTCAATATGAATGTCTTTTTCTGAAGCGGATCACGATAAATATACCGAATCCGTTTGAATAAATAGCCGCAACATTGTATACCCGTCAGCACATAATAGTTTAACATTAATTAATGAAAGGCATTAATTTAATGAATCGACCATTAAGGATACATTAAAATAAATCCGTGAGAAAATAACAATGAAGGCATAAATAACGAAAGTAACCACGTACAAGTATCTACATATAAGATTCTCTGGTTGTGTTATATCTTCTTTAGGTATCCGTGACTTCTTCTATCTTTCAATTATATATTCTCCACATACCTTACATCCTTTAATTCACTGAGCTGTTAAGATCCTCGGCCACGAATCCAGAGGTTGTGGTTTAATCACCGGATTCTCTTGGCTTCTCCCTGGTGAAAGAACACCATTCAGAATCGAAACGTTGCTTGAAATAGTTTTAGTAGGGTTTGGTTACCAGATCTGAACAACCAGATATTTTGCAACCTTGCTCTTTCCCATTTCCCTTCCTTCGCAATTCCCTTCAGCCTCAAAACACTATTCAATTGGTGTTGTAATAGTGTCACTGGCTCTGACCATTTGGGAGCAGTTTTGACTCTTGGGCGGTAGATATTGGCATTAAAAGAGATAATTAATTTTGGGAGGCGGGTAACCAATACATCTGCCATAAGCACCCCCAAGTAATTTGCTAAGTTTGGTGATATTGCAGGGGTGACCGGGTTCATGAGATGAGGTTTTTCTGTGGGCCGGATCAGGAGAGACTGGTTGAGGGAAACCTTACCTCTCCAGCAGGACTTTCTTAGAATATCGCCTTATCGCAGTGGGAGGGATAGATTCATACGTCCATCACTCCTGATTCCTAACCACCCCACTTATTTTCTTCCTTCCCAGGATTTCCTTTTCCTAAGAAGACCCCCCACAGCATCGACAAAGGCGGAATAGACCCTGAGGGGAATTATTTTCTAAAGGACCTTCTGTGTGGAGCTTATATAAAAATAAATACAAAACTTAACATTTGAATTAATAAGGTGGCTTTACGATCTAATAAAATTAATTGTTTTCACATAAATAAAGTTTTTACTATTATTGTAAGAGTTAATAGTTTAATATTTGCATATTGTATTAATGTTTAAGGATACGGATGTGGTGAACTATTTAATGACAGGTGGAGAATTATGGTTATTTAATATCAAGGACGTTCTTATCAACGTCTTAATGATCATTTTATTATTTTTAGTTGCAAAGTTTCGTTTAAAATTTGGTTTACCTGTTAATAGAGTTGATAAGAAATTATTAAGGTAGGTACAGCAAAAACAAACTATATTTCCGTCTGTAAAGAATAACGTCTATACATTTAACCGGTCAGTGGCTCATTTGGGTCCCACCGCGCGTCGCATATTCGATTTCTCATCTCAAGTCGTCCATCACGACACAAGCAACATTTTCCGCTTACGTGGTGGTATCGGGAGATTTTCAACCCAACATTGTTGGGTTATTCGTAATCCGGCAATGTTTGTCTTGTTTTAATAAAAATAAAATCCATACTAATATTATAAATGCGAAACTGCTCGAGTTTGTTTATGACCTTTTCACGCATAACACAATATAAAGACTTTAATAATTCTTTCACCAATATAAAGCTAAATTATTTGCGCAGACTACAGGTTGTTGTATATGATGGTAAGCTCTGGCGTTATGAAATTATAAATATTAATATATTATATTTGTTATACGTTTTCTGTCGCTAACAAAGGCGAGTTTTTGCTAACGCAGAAAAAAATCTTTTCCATGGAAATAATGTTGATATATTTTTGGGCTCTATGCTGTTAGGTACTCAGTCTACTGGTCAGCTACTACTACAGAAAATTCAAATATTAGAATTCGTTTTTTTTTTGGATAAGCCTGGAATAAATGTCAGATGAGAGTTCCTATATTAAAAATATAATTCGTAATGATTATAAAGACTGAATGATAAATAGAGTATTTTTTATTATATTAACGAACTTCCAAATATTTAAATAAAAATAAACATCCGAAATGTTTGTAAGCGCATAAATTCCGAACGAATGAACAAAATTGGATAAGTAATTCTTTTTTTAATTAAATGAAGACATTATGAGCGAAACTCAATCGAAAATCTGGAAACAGAAAAATCAGAAAAAGATATTGGCACCTCTGGGACTCGAACCCAGGACCTCCCTACTTTCCGGGTTGGGCGCTCTTATCCACTGAGCTAAGGTGTCGATATCAAATTCGGTCACTTTTAACTGTACCATACTTCGACTAAGAACCACCCATATTATCTTCATTTTTCTTAACGCATATTTTTATTGGCTGCCATCTTTATGAATGATTGCAAGATTCAACTCGAACTAAATGCAATCTAGATGGTGTCTGGAAAAAAAAAAAAAAAAAAGAAAAATGAAGATAATATGGGTGGTTCTTAGTCGAAGTATGGTACAGTTAAAAGTGACCGAATTGGATATCGACACCTTAGCTCAGTGGATAAGAGCGCCCAACCCGGAAAGTAGGGAGGTCCTGGGTTCGAGTCCCAGAGGTGCCAATATCTTTTTCTGATTTTTCTGTTTCCAGATTTTCGATTGAGTTTCGCTCATAATGTCTTCATTTAATTAAATATTACAGTTTGAGGTTTTACTCATAAAGTTAAAATAATAAATAATAAAATTCTTTTTTTCTTTTAGCTATTATAGCATTGTGAAATTTAGGTGGTAGGCGAGATGTTTGAAAACTGAATGGAAGGGAATGAATATATGGAATGCGGGAGGGGATGGGGGTGGGTTGGGAGATAATTGATAAGTGCAAGCGCTACAGTAATTTCCCGTAATACCATGCGAGCGAAGCCGCGGGGAAAAGCTAGTAAATAATAAGTGTAAATTGTAATGTGTAAGGAGGAAACGTGGGACGGCAACGGGGACGCGTGGGAAAGGACACGTAGGAGAGGGACACGACATGGGAAGGGACTCGCCGGAGGTGTGGGGGATGAGGGAGGGGCAAAGAGAGGGTTTCAATGAGTCATAATAGCGGTAGGGGATAGCAGGGGGTAAATTTAAAAAATCCGAAAAATTAGAATTTTATACAAAAATACAAATTCAGTGAAAATTCTTCTGTCTGACAATTTGAGCATATTCGTATCATTTAACAGAGTGTTATAGTTCAACATAATTACTGGAATACCCATTTTAAAATTCAGAAAACGTAAGAATTTTTTTTTTGTATTCTTTCAACAGCTTGTACATGAGTATTATTATATGGATTCCAGACGGGAGAATTTTACTCCAGCTGACTTCTAACATAAGCAAAATATAACAGTTTTATACACTTTATTTTGTTAAAATTTCTAGTTAGTCTAGTTATAAATCCCAACATTTTTAAGCCCTTGTTACAGATTTTTGTTATGTGGTTAACAAATGCAATATTTTATTGAATAGCGATACCAAGAACTTTAATTTGTATTAATGTCTCAAGAGCATTGTTATCAATGTTGTAATTAAAGATCACTGGATTTTTTATTCGAGAAAATCTAACTATTTGACATTTGGAGATATTTAAGTGAAGTCTATTTTCATCAAACCAAATTAACAATTTGTTGATGTTATCTTGAAGAATGTTGCAGTGGTAAATATTTTGAATTATTCTAAAAGTTTTGAGGTCATCAGCAAAAAGTAAGATAGATACATCATGAAATATTTTTGTAAGATCATTTATAAACAACATAAATAAGATTGGGCCAAGGTGTGAACCTTGTGGAACTCCACTCGTTGCATAATTTTTTTCTGACAGGGAGGATTTTATTCTAACAATTTATTGTCTTCCAGTAAGATAGCTTTAAAACCAGGCTACTGTATTGCCACGTATACCAAGCTTTCCTAATTTCCAAATGAGAATTTTATGGGAAACTGTATCAAAGGCTTTACTAAAATCAGGGTTAAGAGAGTCTACTTGTTTCTTTTCTTTGAAAGCATTGGTTATAAAATTTTCATAAATAATTAAGTTGGAAAGAGTCCTTCTCCCTGGCATAAATCCAAACTGGTAAGGTGGTAATTACAGGTTTTATTTGTGCAAAAAAAATTGTCAAGTTTTAGGCTTTCAAAGAGTTTCGGTATGGTGGATTGAATGCATATTGGTCTGTAATTACAAACATCACCTTTATCGCCCATTTTGAAAATTGGAGTCAAATAACTAATTTTCAACTTATCGGGAAAAATTGATAAAGAAAAATTAAAAAGTTTACTTAATGGAAGAGCAATTACTTTGATACATTCTTTGATAAATATTGTAGGGATATTGTCCGGTCCCGCAGATTTGTGGATATCTTAGGATTTAACTTTGGTAATAACGTCAGAAAGAGCTATGGTACACTGCGAAATATCAAGAGTTTCATCTAGAGTTGTTGTTGGAACAGGAGCACTATTTGAGTCTGTTGAATAAACACTTTTAATAAAATGTGCAGGTGTTTTTATATTTCTCGTAATCAGTCGTTTTAGTAAGAATAACCGAGAGGTGAGCCTTCTTTTGTTTGCATCCATTTTTTTTCGAATTATAAAATTTGAAAGCGTATTTCATCACCTTTCAAAAAAAGTTCTTAGTTTTTGAAAATGTTCAAAAATATTCCATTTATTTGGATTTTATTGCAAAGCGGAAATATTCTGACATTCTGACAGCATGTGCCCGAGGTTCGAGGGGTTAAGAAATATTATTAAAGAAGAATAATTATATATAATATTCCACGTCTTATCAAACTGGTGATAATAATTTTAATTATTATTATTAATCATTTGTTGTCAAGTTCAAATACACGATCAATTATTGTATTTTATAGTGTTAGTTTCTAGAAATAATTAATAGAAACAAGCATATCGCTGATCTATATCAATTGATTAACATGAATTATTTATTATAAACAACGCCATTTGGAAGACATAGAACGGAAATAGATGTACCTTATACATACAGTTTGTCAAATAAGGGTAGAAAACGTAGGAGGGCGCCATTGTTGTTCAAATGGCAATGCTAAAAATATAATTCACGGTGGAAATGTAAAGCTGTGTAACCTACATTTTTATAGACACCCACTGATTTCAAAATTAGAATTGCGTATATGTATATATACCTATACGCAATTCTACGATCAGTCATCCCCTTATCCTATTCGGGTCGGGGACCCATTGCATCGACCCATACATACGTCCCTGCCTTGTGCTGACTGTTCGGCCTCCGTCCATGGCAGTCCCATCCTCTCATCACGCAGTTTCTGAAGTTGCCTCGCCCAGCTGTCTGGGGCGGCCCACTGAACGTCTACCCTCCGGAATCGCACTTAGTATCTTCCTCCGAATTCGGTCATCAGGCATTCTTAGTACACGCCCAAGCCACCTCAGGTATATTATACCTTCGCAATTTTGTATTAACATAATGAAGAATAACAATATTGTAATAAAATATGAAGCACAGTTTAGAAATTGCTCACATTTATTAGAGAAACTAGCGTTGCCCGGACTTAAGATCATGTCATTTTAGATCTGAATATATTTAACTCATTCGGATCTAAAAGTAGTGTAAGCAAACTCAGCATTAGTGATTCTTCCTTTTTATATACTGATAAATTCAAATTTATGTTAAATTTAATGAAATCAAATCACTTCCTAAAACACCGTTTAATCAAATTTATGTCATTAAGTAGGTACTTTAACAACAGTGCTTCTTCAATTTTATTTTTTTTCTTTAAGAACAAAAAAGGTTTTTTATGTGGTTTGCTGTGTTCTATGCATTCAGTGTCATTGGACTTTAAAATAATAATTGACAGTAAATTTGGTGTTGCCAGCCTACAAATTCTAGAGTTCCATTTTTAATATTTTCTATTCTTATTTGACAGGCAATACATATAGGTTGCAAATCTTACGATTTCAGATGAAATTTTTGTTTTGTATTTAAAGTAAGAAAAAATTTAAATCCTATTTTTTGGACGCGAGGTATGTATACTCTATTCACAGAACTATAGTTATATTTAGGTAGGTATTTTTTTTTTGCATTAACTTCACACATGCGGCCATGGAGACAATATAACCCCTCATGCTCGGTGTCATCTTTGGGGATATTGTGCGGACGGTCTTTTTAGAAAAGGAAGGAGAGGAAGTTTTGGGATGAAAAAAAATGAGGAGTAGCTAGAAATCTGCGGGTCAGTGTATCCAGGAATAACGGACGTATGAATTCAACCCTCCCACTGCGGTGCAAGGCCGAGTCCTGCTGAAGAGATCAAAAGGTATCCCTCAACAAGTCTTTCCCGATCCGGCTGCCTCGCATTTGGTTATACTTGTTATGATGAATCACGGTCATATTAGATAAAGATAAAACTAGGTAACTTAATTATTGTTAATTGTTAACATAATATCTTAAATAGCGATGACGTGTTTCTCATTGCGGAATACGGTTATCAGTATCAGTGCATACGAATAGTGCATTGCTGCACTTACCCGATACGGTTACTAGGACAGCCACTCTTGGACAGACTTGGACCAGAACAATCGGTATCTTCAAAGATATTACTGGAACCACTGGGCATTAAATTTCTAGAACTGTTGTCGATATATTTACTCTCTGACTTGAGTTGCACAAAGAGTTCGATAAAAAAAACTTAGGTCTTATTTTTCAATTAAATCTTTCATGCGTTCACCACATAATGCAAATCTCTAATAAGGGTTTAAAGATGTTGGGATTTATATAGGCTAACTAGAAATTTCAACAATATTAAGTGTATTAAACTATTATATTTTGCCTTCAATGCCTTAATTGCCTTGGGTCAACTTTAATAAAATTCTCCCGTCTTATATATGAACCGACAACATGAATGTATAAGCTATTGAAATAATAACGTTTTCTAAATTTTTAAATGGGTGTTCTAGCAATTATGTTGAACTGCAACATTTTTTTATAAGATTTGAATTTGCATAAATTGTCAAACAGAAGGATTTTCACTAACTTGGTATTTTATTGTTAAGATTATTATTTTCTTTTTATTTATTTTATATATTCAATAATAATATTATTCAGTTTATAAAAAAACTATTTATTTATAAACAAGTTCTGCTAGGTAATTATTATTACGCGTGACAGCTGTTTCCCCTTCTGAAGGCATTATCAAACTGTGGTCATGCCACCTACAGACGAGGTATTTATGTTATTTCTAGATAGGATTTCGATGACTAATTTCTAATTTATGAGTAAGCTGACTGAAATTATTAATGGTTATTACCCTATTTAAAGTTTCCCAAATTACTTATTATATTGTTTAAATTCGACTGAAGGTCGTAATGTGCTGAAATTATTATTCCTAATATGAATTATTCCCAAATGATGACTCATGGTTTTATTTTCTAGCATAACTAATTAATTTGAATATATCTAACAACGGTGAGTGAATTATATTTGTTTGTTCATTTATTAAAATAGCTTTAGGATTATTAAAATGTTTGTTAATTTCTTATTGTTCTAAAAGATTAAGTTTGTGTCCTTTATTTTGTATATGTAAAGGAGTTGGCTTATTGTCAACATTAATAATAATTACCTAGCAGAACTTATTTATAAATAAACTGTTTTTATAAATTGAATAATGATATTATTGAAAATATAAAAGAAATAAAAACAATAAATAAGTTACGATTATTGTTTTTCAACTAGTTTTATCCTTGATACTTTTGTTATTCGAAGGTACGTCCTCTCTGCACACCCATTCGGGGACACTTATAGTTGTATTTTGTGTAGGTAAGTATACCGTATTTTCCCTACGACTGCACATTGCATATAATTATGCCAGGGGGCCAGCAGTCGGGGATCAATTGTCATGAAATCAAACGGTTCTAGAAAAACTAGATCATTTTCATTCTGTGTTGTCGGAAAATTGAACTTACGTCAAAACGTTTTGAGAAAAGTTTCATCATTCTCACCCGGAGTAAGGCAAAATCTAGTTTACTTGGGCACACAGACACCCCCACAATTCACTTCTTTATGCGTATCTTTCAGTGGCTGCATTGAAACATTGTAACACTGTAGGTATAATTATTCTAGTTGTAAAAGAGCATCATGCGCTGTTAATTTATGTTTGTAAGTGATCTATAACACGATATGGTACATTTTTAAAAATCTATTTAATTTTACATTGTTGTCTTTACTTCGCCTTAACAAAGATTAGTACATAACGTTTTTATTGTTTTATGTGTGTACCGCACAAGAGTCCTAACTGTTCCTAATAATTCCTGTAATTAGTAATTTTATTGCAATTACAAATTCATAGAGAAGCTAGTAAAAGCTTCAATTTATCCGTAGCATATTTTTTGATGTTCATAATGTAAACCGATTCGTCGTAAAATTTAATTAAAAAAATATCTAAATAGGAGTTCACGTATAGCTTCATATTAAAGCAACCCATCATTCCGATTCTGAATACCGATCTTTCACCAGGTTGATACTGAGAGATATTTTCACTCTAGAACAGGGTTTCCCAACCTTTATTTTGCCGAGCCTCCCCGAACCAAAAAAAAATATTTTCATGGCCCCCTTAATTAACTTTCAACAAAAATAAGAAACACATTTTTTTATATACTTTTTTATATACCTTACTCATTTTTCAAACAGCATTAGAACAAATATACTTGGCTCTATGACTGTCCCTCGTTGTAACACTACCACAGCCCAACAATTCTATAAATATACTGGAGTGAAATGGTTTAACCAATTACCAGTTAATCTAAGATTGGAAACTAATTATAAAAAATTCAAAAAATCAATAAAAACACATTATTACGACTTATAATATCTTATAATACTATACTTCTCAACACAATTGTAGTATACGGATATCCTTTTTCTTTCTTTATTTTTCTCCTTTCTTTTTGTTACCTCCTAAACTTCATTTCCATTATATTCATATATGTATATTTTTATATATGTATGTGTACACATATGCATATGTTTTTATATATGTACACATGGCGATAACTTTTTGTATATGTGTATATATGTAGGTATGTGTGTATATCTACGTGTGTGTACGTGTATACTTACATACATTACCTTTTTTTCTTATTTCACTGTTAAATTTCTATCTTTTGTTTTACACATAAAAAAAAAATACTATTTTTTCTTTGTTAAATTGTGCTTTACATTCGTTTTCTCCGACTTTTTTACTCGAGCTCTGCTCTAAAAAAAGGTGTAATACTTATTAATTAATGTATTTTTAAAAGAAAAACTTTATTTAATTTATAAAAACATGTAAACTCTGTACCATTATATTCAATAAATAAAATAAAAAATAA
Source organism: Glyphotaelius pellucidus (assembly GCA_936435175.1). NCBI lineage: Eukaryota > Metazoa > Arthropoda > Insecta > Trichoptera > Limnephilidae > Glyphotaelius > Glyphotaelius pellucidus. Next base: position 31,836,701 of record OW386555.1, read on the forward strand.
AAAATATTAACTAAATTATTTATTTGAATTTCAAATAGGTGGGTACAATGCCTACAGATACAATATATTTATTTTTTATGGATCTTTAGTAAAATAGTCGGTAAATCATTAATACTTTTACTTTTACGTTTCTTAGTTTTCTTTTAATTATACATATTATTCTATTATTATTTTGTATTTATTTAATTTATATTTTTATAATTTGATAATGCCTAACAACTTTCAAAGTAATTTTAGGACAAATAAATAAAAACTTTTAAAGTACTAATGAGATACTTGAGCTTGCATGCTCTGTACCAGTTGGTCGATTCTGGGTTCAGTCTTTGCTAGAGCTGTGGTTAAATCGCTATGGACGGCAAGGCGATTTCGCTGTTTAGTTTTTATGAAAACCTGTCTCGCATAAATAAGCGGGCGAAAATGGAATAAGTATTTTCAAAGGAAGAGAAGCAACTTTCGGATTAACAAGGAATCGTTTGATCCAAAATTTCTCTAATGTCAAGATATGAAAATCGTCTTTCACGGTCGAGTCAGCCTTCATTTCTAGAAATTCTTCCTGAACTTCTTCAGGTAATTGTAAAAACTTACCTTTTATTTAGGAGATGAATAATTTCACACTTAAATATCTCACTTAACAGACTTGCAACGAAACTTGGATGTTTTTGTGAACCAACTATTGACAGGAACGAGTACGGCACGCAATTGTTTTATGAGTGAAAGATTGATTCAAGCGGGAAGGTGGGGCGGGGGTGCGCATCACACGTCGTGTTGTGACTTGTCGAAACTTGTATAGCAGCGATTGAATGGCAATTCAGAACAGTTTATTTACCTACGCATTAAATAGATTTTTTTCGGAAATGCAAACATACCTATACCCCCCCTGACATTTATCTACGCCCCCTTAGGGGGACGGGCTCCCTGGTTGGGAAGTCTTGCTCTAGAATGTCCCGCAAATCTCTTTACTCTTTTTCCATAATGATATGACATGCATGACAAATTCCCATAAGCTTCGTGCAGTTGGTACTCTTGTGCGGCAATAAGTAGTAACATAAATTATGTTGATACGTACGTATATGTGTATGTTGTTTCTCTATCCATTTCTGAAAAGCATTGAACTTAATCTCGTGAGAACATTTAGCATTGACCCGCAGACTGAAAACTTCTATAGGTATTGTATTTAGTTGCTAAAATAATCTATTGTTTATTAATTAATCACACACAAAGTATAACCAATCGACGTCAATTCTCTCGACGGTCACGTTTTCAAGACCACACCATCTTTACCACATCGATTTACAGGAAATTCAGTAGAATTTTCCACTGTTTTCTCGGAATATCAAATGCAAAACACGTGGCTATGATTATTTGTCAAATCAAGATTTTGTTTAATTTTTGCTATTTTATCTGCAATGTAATTTGTTTGATTGCCTTCATGAGTTATCTGGGTATTAAACCAGAGAGGGTCGATAGAATAATTTTACATGTAGCTGCAAATTCAACTAATACTTCGTGATTTAGGAGCTGTCTGACTATTGAACTGGACGATCGATGTGTATAGATTATGAGCTTGGACAAATAAAATATCATCAGTGGAATAGGACAATACATGATGTTCGGAAACACACTGTTCATGAAACATTTAATGTGATAAGTTTTTAGATTTTCACGGCCAAAAGTATTTTCGTTATTTGTTTTTGGGGTGTTATGCCGTGTTGCGGTACCTCCTTCTTTAGCCAACGTTTCGGACAGTGTTATAGTGTCCATTGTTAATTACACATCTGCCCCGCTGATGGACACAGTAACGCTGTCCAAAACGTTGGCTAAAGAAGGAGGTAGCGCAACGCGACATAACACCCCAAAAACATGTAGAGTGTGCATAAATTAAAGTGATGTTAAAAAAGTTATTTGTCTTTCAATAAGGCACAATCAAGGAATTGGCTAAGGGGCGCGGAAGCTGTGTCTCGTTAAGGTTTGACCGACCGCCACAAACATTTTTGCTAGTACTGCCAGGCGACGAGAGAAGGAAACCTTTCAGACTGCAGAGCCATTTTTTTATCTAAACATGTTTGTCTCTTCCCTTTCTTGTAGTTGCTTGCAGCATACGCAAGGTACAATCCCCCGCGAGCGTCCTTCGTCTTGTTTTCTGTCATATTTCCATGCCCTTATATATGTTTTACTAACACCATTGTATTAAGTTTATTATGTAAGCACTTGCATACTGCTTACTAACACTGTATGCAGGGGCATTGGAGGTCTAGATTCGTTATAAACTAAATGTAGCTTATTTCTTTCGAAAAAATTACGAGTCCTTGCAAGAGCCTTGAAGGAGTAACCATCTGTTACTTATACCAAGTGGTGGATAACCTCCAATGTCTTTTAATTTTATATTTTTAATTTTACTTTAATTTTCACTTTAATATTACTTTCTTTCTCATTAAATTCTTGTTTTACAATATGGGGATCTCAGCACGGGTAATTCACCCAGTGAGGCCAACATTACTTGTTTATACTAAGAAATGTAAAATATTGCATTAAATAAATAGAAAAATAATGCCATCACAAAGTGAAAACCTTTTAGAAGAAGTTTTCTTCGAAAAATTAAAATAAATTTGTTGATTTCTTTTAACATATTATTTAATAATTGAAGACAGCATTAACGACACCAATCGGAAATTTGAAACAGAAAAAGGTACGGTCGCATTTGAACCCAGGCCAAAATAGCAGCCGATAAAAGAAAATTTATAGTAAATGTAGTTCTTAGTCAAAGTATGATTCGGTTAAATAGCTCCAAAGGGGATATGATCGAAATAGCTCAGTGGTAGATCAGAACCCCGGCAAGGCTCTGGGTTATATTCCTAGATGCGACCTTGTCTTTTTCTGATTTATATTTTCGATTGTTGCCTTGATTGATTGCCTTCAATCATTATATATAACAATACGAGGTTTTACTTATTCATTGAGTTAGGTATTCCAAAAATAATTGACGTATGAGTTTTCGATTTGAAGAGTTTTATTATTAGATTTGAGAGGCGGGTATGGGTACCGCGGTTCCATGCCAACTCAGAATCAACTCAACTCAACACCTCTTTGAAAAATCAATAAAAGCTTTGAAAAAAAAATTAAAAACAGCCCATTACCCTAACCTAACGTAACGTATTTAACCAATTTTTTAATATATATTTTTTTTACACCACATTTAATGACTTTTCTGAAGAGGTTCTTAGTTGATTTCATCCTGAGTTGTCCGGTCCCCTATTTAGTTACCCTATTAAAAGATCTCATAAAAGTTGTAACTTAAAGATGAGGGTTCTTTGATCTGGCCTTGGTAGATCTTTGTGGGAAACCATTCAATTGTTACATTCCAGCGTAATTACCGCATATCCTTTCGCTTAATAATGCGTTATTATTTGCCATTGTCTTATCAGTAAAGAGCTAATTATCCTCAGGCCTTGTGCAGACCTAACTGATCTAATGTGAATGCATTTATGAGTATATACCTACTGTATATTTGTGATTACGTAACTGCTTTGTTGTGTGAAAAATGGTTTAATGATCTTGTATAAATGAATTGCAATTATTATGTCACTGTTCAATTTTAGACTGAGCAAATGGACGCACTTAGAGCAAATGTACCTACCACGCTAAGTAATTGAAACAAAAGAAATTAGGACGGGCGCAATGGCAGGTAAACTGATGGCGCTAGTGTGGTTGGGGGTCATTTGCATCATTTAATGGCATTTATTTTTAAAAAATCGTTGATAAACACGGAGGTTGGAGTGTCAGGGAATTAGTAATTAAGTAATTGGGAAGAGAAAGACCGTTGTCTATCAAATCAGAAAGTAAGGACCTTGGGGTTATACTTGATAGTAAACTGAATTTCAATAAAAATAGTCACTAACGCATTTTCTATGCTTGGTTTCTTTCTCTTTCGATAAAGACAGTACCTGAGCGAGAATGTAATGTAATGAAAAGGTTGGCGTATTTTTTCCCTTCTGTTATTATCTGGCGCAAAGCATTCGTATAATTTTTTGTCTCTTTTTCGCATAAGAAGCTCTCAGTTAACAAAAAGAATACCTTGATCTACTGCGTAGTAATGGTAGGTATTAGGAATAGGTTTGCCTTTATTGATTTCCAAGCGTAATGTAACGGCAAAGGTATTTTTCAAGAAGGTTCAATATTATTTATTTCTCTTTCCTCAGTCACTAAACACAAAATTGCAGTATATAGGATTAGACATGTTGCTTAAATATCCTTCAACGGATGTCATTGGTGTAGTGTTAATGATGTCTGTCAAGTAGTACTTTAGAAGGGTAACGTCTATCGTCGTTCGTGCCTTACGCACGGGTACGGAAATTGTCTAAGGCTTATGACGGCTAGGTTCTAACGGTGTTGCACGCCCGTATAACTTATACTTTCTATAGAAAGGACCCCTGGTCCATTTATATATTCATTGTAAACCTTACCATATCTTAAAAAAAGCAACTTGCAATCTCGATGAACCTCGATTTTATGTTGGAGTTTTCCTGAACAAATTCAAATAATCTGAATCAATGGGTTTAAAGTACACAACCATACTTGTCCTTCACAAAGCACTCTTTTTAGGGTGATTTTAATTTTTAAAAAAATGCTTTTCCTTTTTTTATTCTAAATAGACAATAGGTTTAGAACCAAAAGGTTTGCTTTAAATTGACAATTTTCCAAAGTAAGTACTTCGTCTAATTTTTACCTTTCTCGGAATTCAGAAAGGCCCGGTGAGATTGGTCATTTTCTAAATTACTCTGCCTAATTAATTAATTGTTTTACGAATCAAGCGGCGACCTGCGATGTTCACGACGGTTTCCGACGGATCTCTCCTGAGTTTTACCACTATTCCTTACCGCAGATATATAATATATGGATAGATATCCGGTCGGAAAAGAACCGTTGACCACAAATCGGAAGATTTGTAATCAAAGAATTCGCCATCGACCACGAACCACAATCATTGTTATTAGATTAGATGATATAAAGCATGAAAACAATTGTTGATAACACAAATTAATGTTTTATAAATAGCTACCTTTAAAATGCGGTTGTCTTTTCGCAACCACAAAAAAGTGAATATCCTTGAAAAACTCCTTTAATTTTTGTGTGGTTTTAGACGTGATAACGTCTTATAAATCGATGAACGCCGGAAGCACTCACGCAAAAGTATGACTCATTGTCACGTTGTCACGTTCCGCCTGAGCCGAGCGTGGAAGCGAGATTGCGGAGCAAGCGATAGAGAGGCACGATCGGCCTAAGCGTTCGGCGAGAGCACGGAACAAGCGATAGAGAGGCACGATCGGCCTAAGCGTTCGGCTTGTGACTGTAAAAGTCTATGTAAAATGACGTTATCACGTAAAATTATCGTCCGTAAACCGACTTTACAGACAACCAAATTTTTTATTCCATTTTTAAATGTGAATACCTCATGCAGTCCGACGTTCATCCTGCAAAGAAGACGTTATGTGACTGATTTTCGTACGTGGGACTGGAACTTTGGTATCAATAGAAGGAACCTTACTCTCAACACAGCATCTTCAAAATGAAATACTATCTCTCAGGGCATTCTATGCGGAATCAACGTAAAAAAAAGGAATGACGAACAACACGAAGTATATACACAGCTTTGAAGGTCTCCGAAGACTCTCGACTATCAATCTGACGGTCGCGGGTTCAAATCCCGGCGTTTGTTTTATTTGGTTAATTTGTGATGTTTCACAATTTATCTACTTAAAATCATATGCAGTATATCTGTGGCATTTATATTTACAGTATTTTGTTCCGGAGTGAAATATATTCTCATAAGCGGCGACTTCTGACTTTTGAGTGTGCTAGAGTGCTAATATTGTTGTTATAATAGATGTGTCATTTAAAATAATATATAGTGTATTTGCGGCACGTTCCAGAGCGGAAGATACTCTCAGTATCGCCCTGGTGTAAGCACCATTCAGAATTGAAACGTTGCTTGAAATGGCTTTAGCCGTGTTTGGTGACCTAATCTGAATAGCCAGGTACTACCCCACCTTCCTCTTCCCTATCTCCTTCCCCTCCCCTCCCCACTACCTTCAGCCTCACATTACATAACATACCCCAATTGGGGATACCATAGTCTCACTTCAGACGAGTTGAGAGAAATCGGGATTTTTGTAAAGAATTCACGTTAAAAACTTTGTAAGGAACATTTGGGTGCAGAACTGGAAAAATATCGTTCAAACGAAGGAAATGTTTTTCAACAGGATTCAGCTTTGTATCGAAGATTAAGGTCACGCGTTTCCTTGATAAATGAATGAGTCTTTTGACTAGCCTAGCCTGGTAATTCATCCGATCTGAACCATAAACATTAGAACATTCACTCAACATGAAGAATTGGTGGCTCTGAAATGTACTAATAAATACGGTGAAAGAACCCTAAACTATATTATATCCAAAATATTGAATAAACTACCAACGACATTTAAAAATAATAACACTTATCACGTTTTTCGTTTTTTAAGTACCCAACAGATGGTAATGCAAAAAGGCAAGTTAAAAAATATGGGGGCCACTAGATTTTTTTAAATCTCAAAGTAAGCGGTGCCCTACTGAATCCCTTGGAACCACTACTAATTGGGATTCGCGCTACAACTTATAATTTTGTAATACCTCATTTATCTACCTACATCTATGAAACTATTTAAGTGACTATTTTTGTTGTATAATGCTTATAATTGCTATTTATGTATTTATATTAATGCTATTCTGTTAATTAATTAATAATTAATTGTTAATTCAACCAATTGATTTAATCTTTAATTTATCTTCATCATTATTATACCGTTTGAATATGTATGTCATGTTATCGTATAAAATGTTGTCAATATGTACCTGCTGACAAACTACGTACATAAGTGGTTTAGGATATTTGAATGATAATTAGAGATGAAACGGATATCCGGTAAATATCCGGTATCCGGCCTATCCGGCCTAAATTTTAAATCCGGCCGGATACCGGATAATGTTGAATAACAGAGTATTAGAATAAAATGCAATATTTTGATTTTTGACCTGTAACTTAATAGTAAGCTAAAGGAATACATTGTTAGTAATCTAATTTCAAAAGTATTTTTTTCTTTGTAAAAACATGATATATTATCGAAGCAAATCGATAAAACATCGTGAAATGGATGTTTTATTAAGAAGACAAGTCATTTTTTCGTTTCGACAAGTCATTTCAAAATTGATTTCTCTTCGTGTATTGAACTTAACACCAATTACACCTATTTCAATAGACTAGTGGTCGCCCAATGGTCGAAATTCCACCATAATTGTAATGTTTTTTTTATGTTTGACATTCAGTAAGACCATAGACAAATAATATTAAAGACAAACAATATTAATCTGTTCTCAATTTGACCATAGACTTTAATAATAAACAATAGAGTAAAGACGCGAGTGTGTGTGTCAAATACATGGTAGTATGTGTAATGTTTTTGTTATTGATTTAATCTATTTTTATGCATAATTTTTAAAAAATATTAGCATTCTGCACTCCTCCTCTATATAAACTATAAGTGTGCGAAATTTCATACTCCTCCGTCCGCGCAATTTTCGCAAAAAGGGGCACAAAGTTTTGGCTTCACGTATTAATATATTGATGATGATGATGATGATGATAAATCGCGTAATTAAAACAGAAGAAAAGAGGTAAGCTATTTTCGTTTGGTACATACCTGCCGTTTTTCCTTTCCACCACGAAAAATTTTAACATTACATAACAAAAAAATAGCAAATTTTGATCGCACTTTTTATATCAAAATATTTCCATAAAGGCGATCTTTTTTTTTCGAAAACGTTTTTCTTCGGTAACTGAATCTCTTTGAATTTTCAGACAGAAACACTAATAAAATCACCTCAAACTACAACAGCACGTTGTTTCGTAACGAAAGGGCCCGAACTCATCTGAGTCCACCCGATCATTCGTGCAGTTCGCTCGAGTAACAAATCGCCAATCGGCTATGTTCATCCAGATATCCGGCTTCAAGGTTTGCCGGATATCCGGTATCCGGTATCCGGCAAAACAACTATCCGTTTCATCTCTAATGATAATATATATTTTTTAAATCTAAAAATAATCTTTTGGAGTATTGTTAGGCCATAGCATTACAGCACCCTTGAGGTGAGTTTTCACGAAAAGTCATCCAAACGCTTTAAAAGTCATCCAAATATTATTATTATTATAACACCCAGTTAGTATATTACGTTTTATATTAACTTCACGCGGGAGGCTCCGGGGGAAAAAATGTGTCAGGGCCTATGTCATCTTTGGGGATGCTGTGTGGAGGGTCTTTGTAGGGAAAGGAAGGAGAGGAATTTCTGGGAAGGAAAAAGGTTTGAGGGGAAGGTAAGAATCTGGGGGTCAATGTGTCCAGGAGTGACGGACGTTTGAATCCATTCTTCCCACTGCGGTGCAAGACGATGGGTCTAGAGATTCCAGCTGGAGAGGTCTAGAAGTCTCCCTCAACCGGTCTCTCCCGATCCAGCCCGCCACTTGTGAACCTTTGGCAGGGGTGTTGGCTACCAAAAAATGGTTCCCGGGGCGGCGGTACCCACACCCGCCTCCCAAATTGTATTAGAATTTTAAATAGGTTTGCACAACCAGAAGACTGCGAAAAATTAATAGATTCCATGCCATAGCGAGGATATATAAACGTTATCGATCCTATAAAATTAAAATAAATATATTGTGTGATTATATATCCATCATTGTAATTGAATAAAGTAATTAGAGATGATTTTTTTAACTATATTTGTCAATTGTAAATTTAAAATTAATTTGTCCATTAATTAACCCACGAGAATTTCATCATATAATTATATGATGAAATTCTATAATATGTGGTAAATATTGCGGTTGCACATATTATTTGTATAAAAAATGATATTAATGTATATTTACTCAAGACTTAGTAAGTGCGGTATCATTTATGCAGTGCAAAACTGCAAACAGTTCATAACGATTGTTGAACAGTGGCGCACCCAAGTAGTGGGCACTGTGGGCAGTTGTCCCATAAAATAAAGCAAACAAAAAAAGCAACTACATTTTTTTACATAAGCTCCACACAGCAGGCCCTGAGGAAAATAATTTCCCTCAGGGCCTGTGTCATCTAAGGGGATGCTTTGTGGAGGGTATTTTTAAGGAAAGGAAGAAAAATAAGTTTCTGGGAAGGAAATAGGTCAAGAGGAGTGGGTAGGAATCTGGGGGTCAGTGTATCCAGGAGTGACGGACGTATGAATCTATCCGTTCAACTATGGTGCAAGGCAACGGGTCGAGGGATTGTGGCAGTAGAGGTCAACCTCCTCAACTAGTCTCTCTCGATCCGGCCCGCCATGTAGCAGGTGATCTACAACACCTTGACAAACCTCGCCTCACTCCGTGAACCCGGGCACCTCTGCTAAGTCACCAAAAGCAGCGAACCACCTGGGGTGACCTATGGCAGAGTTGTTGGTAATCAAATAAATGGTTCCCGGGGTGGAACCCCGCATACCCGCCTCCAAAATTGTATAAGGATTGCACGACCAAAAACTGCGAAAAAAAAGTAAGTTTAAGGCCCCGTAACCGCTCTCGAAAAGAAGAAGATGGAGAGATATGTAATTAAAAATGTTGGAGAGAGCACGTTAATATTTAAATAGATGAACTTGAAGCGAAAATTACAAAAAAGCTAAATAAAACATGACTCGTTTAAAATAGAGCAAAAATCTCGTGGAACGTATCTTATGTATCATTTAAAGAAACATTGTGATTTTTTTCACAAGTATAACTTGTAAAATAATAGAAATAGACTTGTTTTAAATAATTTTCGGAGCGTACTTTGCGTTTTTTTCTTATCGAGGGTAATTTCGTATAATTTTCGTTTCGGCGTGGAACGTATCTAGATATTATCTTCAAAAATAACATATATTTTTTTAAGAGCTTAAAAACGTCAAATGTTTAAGGGAGATATGTAAGAAATCGGTCGAAATTCGAATAGTGCCAGCTTAGCTCAACTCAATTTGGGAGGCGGAAATGGGTACCGCCGCCCCGGGAACCTTTATTGGATAACCAACACCTCTGCCACAGGTCACCCCAAGTGGTTCGCTACGTTTGGTGATTTAGCAGGGGTGCCCAGGTTCATGGGGTGAGGTTTGCCTAGGGTCTAGGTCTTGGAGGCGGATGACCAGGACACACTGAAACCCAGATTCCTACCCACCCCTTAAACCCTTTGCCTTCCCAGAACTCTCCTCCCTTTCCTTTAAAAGACCCTCCACACAGCATCCCCAAAGGTGACATAGGCCCTAAGGGAAATCATTTTCCTCAGGGCCTCCTGTGTGGAGCTCATGTAAAAAAAACCCACAAAAAATCTTAGGTACGCCACTGTTGTTGAATAAGATGTGGTGATTTCGTAATATTCATGTATTAACCTGTATAATTATAATTACTCACATCTCAAAACGGGGAACAACCTTAGTTACAGCTATATACAGGTATATGACATAATACAATTTATTTTTTTACATCCCATGCTCAACCCTTGTTCAACAAGCTAATTATGAAACATTTGGTGTCTAGCACAGTGAAATCGATAACTTAACAATATCGGAACGATAGACGTAACTACCGACAATTTTATACCAATTTTTTCGAGCACGGCCGCATCGGTGATAGCCAGACCGATATTGACAGGGAATAAATAAGAATCGAATCTTTTTGTGGATTAACATTCGTAAATGTAAATTGATATTGTTAAAATTAAAAATACTAAAAACTTGATAATTTAGAATTCGCATGTACTTTTTGAGACTAAAAGAGAATTAATTAATTAATGAGGTTTTTAGCATTTTTCAATTACTTCAATGGATCGGGTATATGATTTCTCTCAATTTTAAAAGGTTCGTTAGTTCACCTCCATTCTCTAATTAGTTAGTTATTTTGCATAACGAACTACGTTATTCAAAATGTTATGTATATTGATAACTTATCACACTTGGGAGGCCGCGCTAAAATTTGTCAATCTTCGGTCAAAATATCTCTTATCATTTGTTGACCGTGCTCGCAAGTCTTAATAACTGACCACAAATGACGGATTTAGTCAATATCATACTGATACATGTCTTTATCGATCGTCCGTGCTAGACCTCCTTCAAACAAATTCAAAGCAATAAGCTAAAATGCAGAAAAAATTCCGTTCCTTTTAATATTTTGTAATGAGTTTGGACAATATTACAGCGGTGCACAAACTTCCTGAAAAAAAAGGTCCAAAGATCTACATCCCGAAATAAAAAAAAAATGAATCACAAATATGCCGCAATTTCAAAATGGCTAAAGAACTAGAAAGTTTGTAAAAAAAGATACGCAATTTTGTGAAATAAAGTGCGTCCTATCGGTGGTTCTAGGTGACAGGTGCAAGTTCAGATCTTGAAAATACGACATCTATGTACAGTGTTTTGTTAAGGGCTTATTACATTTATGTTTAAATTATGTATTACAAATAATGATTTCATGCCGCTTGGTCCCCGATACTTGATCTCCCGACAGTTGACCCCTGGAAATATGCCCCCCCCCCACCGGACATTTGATCACTCGGACATTTGAACCGCCGGTATTTGCCGGTTAGTTGATCCCCAACAGGTTATGTGTTGATATCCCAATAATTGATCTCCCGGAAAGTTGATTCCCAAACAGTTTGTCTCCCGGACTAGTGATCCCCGGACAGTTGATCCCTCTGTCAATTGATCACTTGTTGATCCCCAAAGGGTTTTAACCGTCGTACTTCTTCCCGAAAATCATATTTTTTTTATTTGGCGGTGTATCATCTCTGTAATAAATCCTTCGGGACTGCATTATTGTTAGCAAAAATATGTGAACCGCAGGGTCACATATTTTTGCATGAACTTCTCATCGTTCCCTCGGACAAGTGCAGATCGCTAACATGCAAACAATAGTTTATTTTTAGACAATCTGCAGTCGTGTTAGAAAACAAAGAGAAGTTACCGAATGTTATCGATACAATCCTTATCGATCGACCATGCCAGATACCCTAATCTCCATTCAAGCCGATTGCTGATATTATAAGTGTATTGTGGACTTCTGTTATACAGCTGTAAGTACACATGTACAGCCTCTCTGATACGTTATCAAGGAAGAAGTAAAACAGAAATAATCCTTTGGGGATCAAGGGTCCGACCAATCAAAAATCCGGGGGATCAATGGTCGGGGAATCAACTGTCGGGGATCAACTTTCGAGGGATTGAAAGTCGATTCACCAATTTCATCATTAATGTTGCGTTATTTTGCAACGAGATCCTGAAATACTACAGTAAAGGGTGCCATTTTAAATAATTTCTGGTGCATTTAATTCTATTATCGTCACGCCATGCATTAGGATTGATGTCAGAACTCAATTGTGGACTGCTATACTCGTTAACCTATACAAATTTGCATTAGTGATTACCAAATAAGATATACCTTGCATCCTTAGTGTATTTGGTCGAAACGTTGGTTTTCTGATTTATGACTAAACCCCCAGAACTCAGATCTTAACTAAACTTCGTCTGACAACTGACAACCCTATTCCCAACTGCATCGCGCCATCTGTTAATGTAATAAAACGACAACTGCGAAGTTGATTCATAAATTTTCCATTCGCTCAAACTAACTAACCGTTCGTTTTGTGAATTCCTTTGACCCTCATGCGATTAATACATTGTAATTAATTTGAAAAAAAACTCCTTTTGACAGCCTCGAAAGCATCTGCTGGGGTCAATCTCCTAAATAACATTGATAACCTTCACACGGATACTCAGTAACTAACCTAACCACTTCACTCCTCCTATCATTCACATTCACACGCCTTTTTGTACATCCTCTTCTGTTATTCCAGCTCTTGACGTATCTCAACAAGACGACTCAATAATCTAAAATAAAGTCGAAGGCGAAGCCTTATAGTAAATCAATATTTTTACTTTACTTTACTTTACATTCGAAAAATGCGCTTTGGATAGATTGAGGCTTTTTCAACCGTTTCCATTGAGTAGAATTAAAATAAAATTGTTAACTAGTTTAAAAAAATTTTAAACGTAAGCTAATAAATTTTTTATTTTTTCATTAGAAATGTATGAAAGTATATTTATAAGAAACAACTTTTTGAAAATATAATATAATGTCTAAAATTATTTTCGACGGTTTCCATTGATTAACTTTTTTCTGTGTTATAAATGTTTTCACAAAATAAATACCTACAGAACTTTTGCGCTTGAAATCGTGACCTCTAGACTTCTGTAGGCCCATAACCTATATCCGTGGCGATATAGGACGCACCAGGTCAATGAGGGCGCTCAAAGATTACATGCATTTTTGACTGAAGGGGTGAACAAAAATTTGCGGTTCCTACGCTAATGTTATAGTTGAAAAACGTTTACAAATTTTTCAAACCGTTTCACGTAAAATATTTTAGTGAAAGGTATAATTCTTATACTTAACTCGTCAAATGCCACGGAGCAAACGGGTAAATTTCACGATGTTTTGACTTTTACGTAATATCTTGTGGGTTTATTTTATGCTATCTTATTTAATATTTACCGAAACACGTTCCTTGAACAATAAACTATGCCTGGAAACAACATTACTTGCGTTTAACAGTCTCGTAATGCCGACTTAACGTAAAAGACTAGACAAAGATACAGAATCACCCTTCGAGATTGGTATCAGAACTCCAGTAAGAACTGCTGACCTTTTGCTTTGATATTTTTATTCTCACAACCTTCAAATAGACAATACCTCGGTTAACTAATTCACCAACCTTGTTATCAATTAAGAACTGCGATTAACCAAAAATAAGCTGTTCAAAGAAACCATAAAAAGTTGTATTAATAATAAAAATATTCCATTTGGAAACGTTTTGTTAATTGATCAGGCACTGACCTATTTAAATGCCTCGTTTTATATTTGTCAGGATAAAATGTTCCTAGAAAAATAGTTACCAAGCAGAAATTGTTCAATTTTATTGCACTCTGAACATTGATCGTTGTCTGGACAGCTTTTCGCTTTGCATTAATTCTGGTCATCAGCATATGTATTGACCATTTTAGTTCTGTTGTAAATATTCCTAACAAATACTGTAAAAAAGTAAAAATCATGGCTCAGGCCAGTTTTTGGATGGTAGGTACCTACGTACTTAAGAAACCGTCAAAAGATAATTTCTTGTAAGAGTTTCCTTATTATTTGAATATGTTCCAAATTTAAAGTGCAGTTCATTGTAAATAATCGAATAGCAGTTTTTTTAGGCAGATGAATTAATAGAGCAAAATCAGAATTTGAAGTGAAAAACACTTTAGGAAAAGAAGAAATTTTGTGATTCCTAGTTAATTTAAAACTTAATTTATTTATTTGCAGGAGTTGTGGTGAAAAGAAGTACGTGAATAAAATTAGCAGTTTGTTTTGTAACTCCATTTTGTGCGATTGAAAATAGGCCAAATGAGCATATCATTTCTTTATAGTGATTTATTTTTGGTGTATTATGCCGTGTTACGCTATCTCCTTTCTATGATAGGCGTTGTGAAATTCACACATGTCCTGATGATGGATATTATAACGCTCTCACATCTGCCCTTAAGCATATATCACATGATTCATTAATCCTTCATTTCGTGACGTCATACTCGAGCAAAAGTTCCATCTTCATTTCACCGCATGTTCAGTCGGTTCTCCAGAAGTAAGTATTCACTCGCCGACTCGCGACTCGCCAAGCTACTATGTGGGAAATTCACTATCTGTTAGTAAACTCGCTCAGTGTCATCGTATTACTTGCTAACTGGCAGATTGTGGACAATCTACGAAAGAAGTTGAAAGGTGGTCAACTTTACTCGCTACTCGCTAGTGTTTGCCTAAAGATGGCAGCCCATCAACAGCTGATTTCGTATGTCAAAATTAGTTCAGGCGGTAGCCGTTGTTCTAGCTACTGGTTAGCGCTGCCAATTCAAGTTTTCTACAAAATGTCGACAGAGTTGCATGGCGCGAGAGTCGTTATTTTAGCTGCTACTGTTGCTACTGAGCGAGTAGACAGTTTTGTGTGTCATCGTGACAATCTCACTCGCCGATACACCCGCTTTTAAACTTACGGCTAGTAGCTTGTAAACTAGCTTAATGTAATTGAGGCTTACAACGTCGCCAAGTGCAGTCGCGCGCGTTGGCGAATGAAGATAGAGCGAAAATCAAATTCGGTAATATTTACGATTTACGATTTCAGATTGACATTACGAGAAATTGGTGGTTCTTATAAACTGTAAATAAATATAAACAACTTAAAATGAAAATGTGCTAAAATAATAACCTGCAAACTGACATCTACCAGTATTTTTTGTACTATGAAATTTTTTTATTCCAAAATAGGCCTCCGCTTGCAATAAAATCAATATAAATTGAATATTTGTGAACGTTTCCAGAAACTAAAAACTGTTTTGAAAGGGGATAAAATAGGCTTCCAAATATTATTATTGAAAATACCCAGATAATTTTTTTAATGGAATAATTTTTAATGTAAACTTTTAAAAGTTTTAAAAATGGCCCACCTTGCGTTTTTTCCAACAAAAATTACTGGTAACGAAAAAAATTAAAACGCACACATGTTTTATTCGACAAATGAATTATAAAAGTTTCATCACCTCACTTTTTTGTCATTTCATACATAAAACATACGTTTCATTAAAAAAAAATCACAAAATTTCTTTTTTTTCAAATTTCGGACGGAAACTTTCATAAAAGTGTATATTTCAATTTTTTAAATTTTTTTATTTATTTATTTATCTATAGAAAGTATGTTTACATTGGGTTTTTTGATGCCTGTCTCACTAGGATATACCTGTGTCGAGACAGACTTGGAGGTACATAAATGAATGTATTTGGTAGTTACAAGAATATTTAAGGATAAATACGTACTTTGAAGAGAGTTATCAAAGGGGCCATCCGTAAATTACGTCACACGAATTTCGTAATTTTTTAACCACACCCCCCCCCCCCTGTCACATCTGTGAGACCCCCCCCTAGTATGACGTCACATATTTTGAAATTTTACATCTAAAATAATCAAAATTCAGATTTTTACATGTGACGTCACAGAGCTGATGAACCCCCCCATACCCCCACACACTTCTCTACTCCCCCTCCCCCCTTTAGGTGTGACGAAATTTATGGACGGCCCCATATAAATGTAAAAAGAAATGAAGTGAAGTAGTAAATAGTCAAATCTATTTATGGAATTAAATTTCACATGATTCTATTTTTTATTTATTTTATATGGATTAGGTCGTATGTAAATTGTTATTTCTGTCTAAGTGTGATTTATTTTACAGATGTTTGCAATAGTTTTTTGTGATTTTGTGTGAATTAACTAAGATGGATCTTGCGTAGAGCTGTTTTATGTCCATAACGTTGACAGTATTGAGGATCGTATCAGTGCTGGTAATAAGAGGCAGTTTAAGAATTATTTTTATAATTAGTTTTTGTGCTTTAATGATGGGGTCGAGGGCACTGGAATAAGCATAATCCCAAGCTGAAATTCTGTATTCGATGTGAGATTGGCACAGTGGCACAATTATTTTGTGGTTAATTGTTAGATTGAATATAACGCGCCTCGTTTTCTCTTTCCATTACCGTTTAATTCATATTTTTCACTATGAAAGTAAGGGAGAAACAACGATTTCTATGAGACGTGTATGAGTAATCCATTATCGTTGGGTTTTTTCATCCTTCGGGTTGTTTCTAATATCAACAGGCGTCTAATTGAATTAGTGCACAGTCGCCGCGCCGCTCCAAGAGTCATAATTCACAGAATTAACCAAGGATTGCAGAACGCAGACGTAGGTACTATTTCAAACCCAACGGGTATTTTCAGATGAAAGGCTCTTTCAATATTATAAAATAATTTACCTCAGAGCCTTTTTCGTCTTTGGGAATGCTGTGAAGAGGGTCTTTTTGAGGAAAGGAAGGAGTGAGCATGCATGGGCCGGCAAATCGTTCCACAGCCGACCTGTTATACTCGATCACGAGTCGTAGAAACGATCCGTTATCTAGCACCCAGTTTGGACTGTCATGGCACTTTATTTGACAAATACAATGTTTTCTTCCTATTATCACTTTGTGTAGGTAGAAATTATATACTTATCTATATAAATTGACTCTACGTTAAAACAGTCAAATTAAAGATTCAGTTATGTTAATGCATCAGGCTATCCCCACCTAAGATTTATCAACTCTTAAAAAACTTACTAATAATAAAATTAAACTCTTCTGGCTTAACAAAGGATTATCTTAACTAATTGACGTTGAGACTTAAAGGGATTCTTGGGTAAGTCTTTGTTTATGATCCGAGTTTAATGTTTGCGGCAATTATACTGTCTGGCATTTGAGATTAGGCAATTATACATTATACGCGTAGTACGTGCAAACACAGCACTAAATGTTATATAATATCATGCAAGAACAACAACATACACTGATAACAACTAGTGAGAATTGAATTTAACTTTAATACGACTGGCTTTTATGCCCTCCCACTAATACACCGAGAAGATTGTATGGATTATGTCGGTGACTTGTTTTCGTTACAGGGGAACGTCCATCAAATCGATAACTTTATGAAAGACTAAATTTCCGACGATTTTAGATCGATATCTCGGGCACGGCTTCACTGTTGACAGCCGAACCAATATTGGCAGGGAATAAATAAGAAATCGGTATACGCTGGCTGTGTTTGGATGGATATGTTTTCTATGAATTGATATTCCGAAACTTCAAACACCAAACAATTACGTAAAATGTTAATAAATTGGCAATGTTGAATTGAAAAACTAATCTATATTGCATTGGCAGTCCTTTTCTACATTTTGATAGTAAAAAGAAACTTAATTAGTAGCGAGGTCTTTATTAACAACTTTTGAGTTACAGAACTCATTTTAGGACATGAGTAACTTACAATTCATAGGTGGGAGGAAATAGTTACGATTTAAAAATATAAGTGACATAAGTACAGTATAGATAAAAAAAACAAAAGACAGGTTAAGTAGAAACAAACAACAAATAGAAAACAAAAAAAAGATTGATGTTATACAAATACGAATGATTACAGATCTATACTTGTTAGGTGAAAAACCTTCGATCTTCCAAACCCGAACTAATGTTGCGTAATTTTTTTAAAAATATTCGCTTAGTTTCAATTTTTTTACATCTTACGTCTAACATATTCTCTTTTAAAACTACCATAATGTTATTCTACTACCTACGTACTAAAATTTGGACTTCACAAATTAGTCATCGGTCCGAACGGATCACTTAGTTTACGACTTCTTTCAACTCTAGGAGCTTCGTTCATTAATAAGCCAGTAACTTTGCGTAACGAACGATATTTATTATTATAGAATGAACATTATTCAAAAGTATAAGTGTACTGATAGATAACGGAAACATTTCTGATAGTATGGAGGCCGCGCTAAAATTTATCAATCGTCGGTCGGAATATCTCTTATCTTGTTAACCGTGCTCGCGGATTTTGATAACTGACCATGGATGACGAATTTAGTCAACATTGTATTGATATATGGTTTTATCAATTGTCCGTGCTTTATCTCAACACCTGAGCAAATCTGCAAATCGGTATGTCGGTAATAAAAACAAGTTTTTTTTAAATGTTTCTGGCTTTCACCCTTCAAGGGTGAATTCTAGATCATCAATTCAAATTGTGGAGAGAGGGTAGGTAAATTTATATATTAATTTGTTTTCAATTGCAAGTTTAAAAATTGAATGCTGATAATTCATCTGATTATGTTATATCTACAGATAAAAATCTTTGTGAGCGTATTAATTCATTTTTGTTAATCACATTGAAAATTTTTTATCAATGATGCTAGATTTCCTATCTTAATAGGAAGATCCTTAGATATGTACAGTTTTCAAAAGTCCTAAGACTCTAAAAATGTTTGTTCGTTGGTCAGAAGTCCACTGGAGTATGATTCTACAATATGGAATCCTCAATATAAGGTATAATATAGGTTTAGTAGAATATATATAGAATAATTTTTCGAAACACTTGACAAGAAACACATCAAAACTACAAATAATAATAATATGTTCATTTTACAAAAAAGACGCACATTATCAGATGCATTGTTTCTACATAATCTGCTAAAAAATAAAACAGATAGTCCCGAATTGTTTTCCGTCATTAGTTTAAATGTTCCAATGAAATGTACCAGGCACACTTTGCTTTTTCATATAGAAGCCAACAACAATAATGCAGCAAATAACTCACCAATTAATAGCGCAATCATAACTTACTAGCTTTGCCTGTTGCAGAGGCAACCAAGGGGTTAAACACTACGCGATTTGACGTGTGAACGCGGATGAAGCGAAGAGTGTGTGTTAAATAAAATAGGTAGAGAAAAAAACGTTATTTGAATGTGGATAAAGCGAGGAGTGTCCGTCTACAAAGGGCACAGATAGTTGACAGCCCAATTGCGTACGCCTGCTCTCTGGCCGCTTCGGTCACCCGGTTCAAGGCGTTCGGTACGGGCCTTTTCTCGCAAAAGCAGGCCAAGTAGCTTCCTGCTCAAATTTTCACTGCGCCATTTGGGTTGTGCAGATCGATGCGCGTAATTTGTTACCCGAAACGTATAGTTTACTGTCGAAAAGACTCTTCCCACAGTGCCACATTGGTCGTCGACACTTTTAAAACGGCCCAGGAGCTTACCGCTCAATTCAGTACTGAACCAATCCAGCCGCCCGACTCAGGGCGTTCAGTTTTTCATTTAATTTAAATTAGAAAAACCAATAGAGCCTAAAAGGGTCCTCGGATTTTATCGTTTAATTTTTTCAGTCAGCCCTTTGGATTGTGTAGGTCGAGACGCGTAATTTGATATCCATCTCGGGTACTGTAGGGTGTAATTTAAAAAAAAAAAAAATTTTGGATTTTGGAAATTTTTGAATTTTCAAAAAAAACTTTTTTGGATTTTGTAAATTTTTGAATTTTCAAAAAAAAAATTTTTTGAGTTTTGGAAATTTTTTAGTTTTGGAAAAAAAATTTTTGTTTTCTGGAAATTTTTTGTTTTTGCAAAAAAAAATTTTTTGGATTCTGAAAATTTTTTAATTTTGGAAAAAAAAAATTTGGATTCTGGAAATTTTTTAATTTTGAAAAAAAACTTTTTTGGTTTCTGGAAATTTTTGAATTTTTAAAAAAAAAAATTTTGGTTTCTGGGAATTTTTTAAATTTGGAAAAAAAAAATTTCGGATTCTGGAAATTTTTTAATTTTGAAAAAAAAATTTTTTGGTTTCCGGAAATTTTTGAATTTTGAAAAAAAAAATTTTCGGTTTCTTGAAATTTTTTAATTGTGAAAAAAAAATATTTTTTGGTTTCTGGAAATTTTTTAATTTTGGAAAAAAAATTATTGGATTCTGGAAATTTTTTAATTTTGGAAAAAAAAAAATTGTTGGATCTCGGAAATTTTTGAACTTATAACTGAAAGTAATTTTTCAAAAAACGGCGCTATAAAAATGTATTATTCAGAAATTTTAGAGACTTAAACTAAACCCAACTGGGGATGCCGTAGTCTCACTGACTCCAGACGGCAGTAGTTGAGACTCTTGTGCGGTATTCACATTGAAATTTAATTTAATTTAATGAACCCGTACAGTATTCAAAAGGTACCTACATCATTTGGCAAAAAAAAATTGGACCATCTTTATTTAAATTTACCCATTTTATTAGAAATGTTCAGAATAAATAGTATCCGAGAAGGACGTTGTCAAAAAAAAATTCGAGTGCAGCTTACTGTAGTTTTTCAAAAAACAGCCCTATAAAAATGTATTGTTCAGAATTTTTCAGAAACTAAAACTAAACCCAACTGGGGACGCCGTAGTCGCACTGACTCCGGACGGCAGTAATTGGGACTCTTGTGCGGTATTCACATTGATATTTAATTTAAAGTGTATGAACCCGTACAGTATTCAAAAGGTACCTACACCATTTGGCAAAAAAAAATTGGACCATCTTTATTTAAATTTACTCATTTTATTAGAAATGTTCAGAATATAAAGTGCCTACGTACCTACGTACGTTGTCAAAAAAAATTCGAGTGCAGTTTACACGCGGTAGAAGTGAAACTTTTCCAAAACAATCTCAACTAATACTTGAAAAGTGAGGTCACAAAAACGGCCCTATAAAAATATAATTTTCAAATTTTTTGTAAACCCATTTTTATGAGGTGTTGCTCATCCAACAAATGGTTCCCGGGGCGGCAGTGCCAATGCCCGCCTCTAACGTTGAATAATTATCATAAATAAGCTAAATACAAAAAAAGCGTTATGTAACTATAGTATTTAAAAAAAATAAATCCCTTAAATATCTAGTATAAAGACGAAGGTAGCGCAACACGGCATAACAGCCCAAAAAATTATTACAAAAGAAATTATCCTTTCAACTTCAAATAATTTCAATACAAATTTCCAAAAGAAAAAACATATGGGAATTGCATATGATTCCGAGTTGTTATGTGCAGGTACCTACCTACTCAGATTCTCAGTTGGTACACCTGCACATACGTAAAAAAAAACACGCCATTAATATGTATATTCAGAATTTTTTATCAAATAATCATTTCAATGAAAAAGAGTTCGCAAAGTATTTATATTTATAAATAATACGAATCCTAATGCATCGGAGCCCATTTATCAGGTACCTACTTAGTTCGTCATTCGCAGACGTACAATAGTCTGCAATTATATTTTCATCGCTGGCAAGACCGATACGAAATAATGTGTTCACCACCTCGAGCACGGCCTGAAAATCGAGTTGTTTTTAACGTTTTCCATACAAACAACGCTGTCCTGGCCCGATTGAAACTTTAGTTGGCGGTTCCGCCATTTGTAAAATTTCAGAATCCAGTGTTCTCAGGTGTGAGAAAATTTACCCAACCTGAATTTATTTGTAAGAAAATTAGGTGTTCTACTGGCCAGACAAATTATGCACCCTCGAGAAAAATGCGAGTTTTGCGAAACGTCAGAAAATATCATTTTTCCGCGCGCTATTGTGTAACATTTTGAATGGTGACCGACATATTTGTCGATTTTAAAAGCTTCCTTAATTTCTATTCCTCCTATTTATTAAAAAACATCTCCACCAGAACGCGCTTTTTCGACGATATCTCGTACCGCGTGTCGTACCTATAAAATGTCATTTTTTAGCAGCATCGCCATTAAAATAAAAGAATAAATTTCTAGCAAATTCGTTTCGCGTAAAGGAAATAGTGATTAAGATTTCTTATCTTTTTTGCAAATGCGAACCTGTCGGCGGGAAATATAACCAGGCCGATTTCTTCGTCGATGAGAGATTCAGCCGGAGGTTCCAGTTATCGCCGCTGATTTTGTATCAGTTTTTTCCGTTGACTTTTGGCGTTTCTAAAATAAGAATTTCGTGTGAGTTTCCTGTCTTGCGATAGTGGTCTCTGAGGTCGGTCAAACTCGAAGAGCGGAGAGGTCATTTTGGCGTGGGAGGCCCTGACTGAAAAAAAAAGCCCTGTTTTTCGAGCGAAACTGAACCTCGAAACGGGTAAAACTCGAGGGGCGGCAAGGTCGTCTTTTGCCTAAATTACGAAAAAAGTGAGTTTTTCAAAAACTGTGCATTAATATATATACTAGCTTTGCCTGTTGCAGAGGCAACCAAGGGGTTAAACACTACACGATATGACGTGTGAACGCGGATGAAGCGAAGAGTGTGTGTTAAATAAAATAGGTAAAGAAAAAAACGATGTTTGTAATTTGTTACCCGTAACGTATAATTTACTGTTGCAAAGACTCCTACCATTGTGCCACTTTGGTCGCGGACACTTTTAAAACGTCCCAGGAGCTTACCGCTCAATTCAGTACTGAACCAATCCAGCCGCCCGACTCAGGGCGTTCAGTATTTCATTTAATTTAAATTAGAAAAACCAATAGAGCCTAAAAGGGTCTTCGGAGTTTATCGTTCAATTTTTTCAGTCAGCCCTTCGGATTGTGTAGGTCGAGACGCGTAATTTGATATCCATCTCGGGTACTGTAGGGTGTAATTTAAAAAATAAAAAATTTTGGATTTTGAAAAAAAATTTTTTAGACTTTGGAAATTTTTTAATTTTGAAAAAAAAAACTTTTTTGGTTTCTGGGAATTTTTGAATTTCGAAAAAAAAAATTTTTGTTTTCTGGAAATTTTTTAATTTGGAAAAAAAAAATTTCGGATTCTGGAAATTTTTTTATTTAAAAAAAAAAAATTTTTTTTTCCGGAAATTTTTGAATTTTGAAAAAAAAATTTTCGGTTTCTGGAAATTTTTTAATTTTGAAAAAAAAATTTTTTGGTTTCTGGAAATTTTTTAATTTTGAAAAAAAAATTATTGGATTCTGGAAATTTTTTAATTTTGGAAAAAAAAATTGTCGGATCTCGGAAATTTTTGAACTTATAACTGAAAGTATTTTTCAAAAAACGGCGCTATAAAAATGTATTATTCAGAAATTTTAGAGACTTAAACTAAACCCAACTGGGGATGCCGTAGTCTCACTGACTCCAGACGGCAGTAGTTGGGACTCTTGTGCGGTATTCACATTGAAATTTAATGTAAAATGTACGAACGATTAGTTCCCGTACAGTGTTCAAAAGGTACCTACACCATTTTGCAAAAAAAAAATTGGACCATCTTTATTTAAATTTACTCATTTTATTAGAAATGTTCAGAATAAATAGTATCCGAGAAGGACGTTGTCAAAAAAAAATTCGAGTGCAGCTTACTGTAGTTTTTCAAAAAACGGCGCTATAAAAATGTATTATTCAGAATTTTTCAGAAACTAAAACCAAACCCAACCGGGGACGCCGTAGTCGCACTGACTCCGGATGGCAGTAATTGGGACTCTTGTGCGGTTTTCACATTGAAATTTAATGTAAAATGTACCAACGATTAGTCCCCGTACAGTGTTCAAAAGGTACCTACACCATTTCGCAAAAAAAAAATTGGACCATCTTTATTTAAATTTACTCATTTTATTAGAAATGTTCAGAATAAATAGTATCCGAGTAGGACGTTGTCAAAAAAAAATTCGAGTGCAGCTTACTGTAGTTTTTCAAAAAACGGCGCTATAAAAATGTATTATTCAGAATTTTTCAGAAACTAAAACTAAACCCAACTGGGGACGCCGTAGTCGCACTGACTCCGGACGGCAGTAATTGGGACTCTTGTGCGGTTTTCACATTGAAATTTAATGTAAAATGTACCAACGATTAGTTCCCGTACAGTATTCAAAAGGTACCTACACCATTTCGCAAAAAAAAATGGACCATCTTTATTTAAATTTACTCATTTTATTAGAAATGTTCAGAATATATAGTGTCCGAGTACGTTGTCAAAAAAAATTCGAGTGCAGTTTACACGCGGTAGAAGTGAAACTTTTCCAAAACAATCTCAACTAATACTTGAAAAGTGAGGTCTGAGTAGCCCAGTAAATAAATGTACCCTCTGTAATATTTTACTTCTGCGTATTATGAGCTCCTGGTAGATTTTCAATATTGTACGTCACCCTTTTTGTCATTTTTTACAAAAACGGTCCTATAAAAATATAATTATCAAAATTATTGTGTACCTATTTTTATGAGGTGTTGCTCATCCAACGAATGGTTTCCTGAGCGGCAGTGCCAATGCCCGCCTCTAACGTTGAATAATTATCATAAAGAAGCAAAATACAAAAAAAGCGTTATGTAACTTTAATATTTAAAAAAAATAAATCCCTTAAATATCTAGGCTAAAGACGAAGGTAGCGCAACACGGCATAACAGCCCAAAAAATTATTACAAAAGAAATTATCCTTTCAACTTCAAATAATTTTATTACAAATTTCCAAAAAAAAAAAACAGATGATTCCGATTTGTTATGTGCAGGTACCTACCTACTCAGATTCTCAGTTGGTACACCTGCACATACGTAAAAAAAACACGCCATTAAAATGTATATTCAGAATTTTTTATCAAATAATCATTTCAATGAAAAAGAGTTCGCAAAGTATTTATACTTAGTCCTCTCACAATTTTAATAATATTTTTTCTAGCTAGTGTAGGTACTACTTTCCTAAAATAGGCATTTCAAAACCGAGCGTCTAGCAACACTCGATACCGAGATCTTTTTTCGTGAATTGAGCAAATTTCTTTCGATACAGACGAACCTGCCGATTTGAACGGATTGAAATAGAACTACAGGCGTGTTCGACAGACATTTGATTTTGTTTTGTGTGAACGATCCGTACTTATATTCCACACCGCTAGATGTCTCTGGATTGAAATCTTTAGTTGGCGGAGAGAGCGGCCTTCCGCCATTTGTAAAATTTCAGAATCGAGTGTTCCAAGGTGTGAGAAAATTTACCCAACCTGAATTTATTTGTAAGAAAATTAGGTCTTCTACTGGCCAGTTATATTATGCACCCTCGAGAAAAATGCGAGTTTTGCGAAACGTCAGAAAATATCATTTTTCCGCGCGATATTGTGTAGCATTTTGAATGGTGACCGACATATTTGTCGATTTTAAAAGCTTCCTTAATTTCTATTCCTCCTATTTATTGAAAAACATCTCGACCACAATGCGCTTTTTCGACGATATCTCGTACCGCGTGTCGTACCTATAAAATGTCATTTTTTAGCAGCATCGCCATTAAAATAAAAGAATAAATTTCTAGCAAATTCGTTTTGTATGAAAATAGTGCTTAATTTTTCTCCGACTTTTTCGAAATGCGAACCTGTCGGCGGGAAATATAACCGGGCCGATTTCTTCGTCGATGAGAGATTCAGTCGGAGGTTCCAGTTATCGCCGCTGATTTTGCATCAGTTTTTTCCGTTAATTTTTCGCGTTTCGGTTTCGTGGGTTTTTTTAGCTTCCTGTCTAGCGATTGTGGTCTCTGCGGTCGGTCAGACTCGAAGGGCGGAGAGGTCATTTTGGCGTGGGAGGCCCTGCACTGAAAAAAAAAGCCCTGTGTTTCGAGCGAAACTGAACCTCGAAACGGGTAAAACTTGAGGGGCGGCAAGGTCGTCTTTTGCCTAAATGACGAAAAAAAAGTGAGTTTTTCAAAAACTGTGCAATACTATACTAACTAGCTTTGCCTGTTGCAGAGGCAACCAAGGGGTTAAACACTACGCGATATGACGTGTGAACGCGGATGAAGCGAAGAGTGTGTGTAAAATAAAATAGGTGAAGAAAAAACGATGTTTGAATGTGGATAAAGCAAGGAGTGTGCGCCTACAAAGGGCACAGGCAGTTGACAGCCCAATTTCGTACATCGCGTTCAGTACGGGCCTTTTCTCGCAAAAGGAGGCCAAGTAGCTTCCTGCTCAAATTTTCACTGCGCCATTTGGGTTATGCAGGTCGATACGCGTAATTTGTTACCCGAAACGTATAGTTTACTGTTGAAAAGACTCTTACCACAGTGCCACTTTGGTCGCCGATACTTTTAAAACGGCCCAGGAGCTTACCGCTCAATTCAGTACTGAACCAATCCTGCCGCTCGACTCAGGGCGTTCAGTATTTCATTTAATTTAAATTTGAAAAAACCATTAGAGCTTTATCTCAAAAAATGGTCCTAGGAGTTTATCGCTTATTTTTTTCACTCAGCCCTTCGGATTGTGTAGATCGAGACGCGTAATTTGATACCCATATCGGGTACTGTAAGGTGTAATTTAAAAAAAAAAAATTTGGATTTTGAAAAAAAAATTGGATTTTGGAAATTTTTTAATTTTGGAAAAAAAAATTTGGATTTAGGAAATTTTTGAATTTTGGAAAAAAAATTGGATTTTGGAAATTTTTTAATTGTGGAAAAAAAAATTTGGATTAAGAAATTTTTGAATTTTAAAAAAAAAAATTTAATTTTGGAAAAAAAAAATGGATTTTGGATATAAAAAAAAAAAATTTGCCCTTGCACTAATTTAAAAAAATCGGCGCTATAAAAATGTATTATTCAGAATATTTTAGAAACTTTAACTAAGCACAACTGGGGATGCCGTAGTCTCACTGACTCCAGACGGCAGTAGGTGGGACTCTTGTGCGATATTCACATTGAAATTTAATTTAAAATGTATGAACCCCTACAGTATTCAAAAGGTACCTACACCATTTGGCAAAAAAAATTTGACCATTGTCGCAGGTGGAGTAATCGTCATTTCCGTTTCATCCGAAATCCAAATCACAGCAGTGCTATAGAAGTATCACTTCAAAACTCCCGTCTTCGGATATTTCTTTTTATTTAAATTAATCATTTTTGTCAATGAAAGCATTGCCTCCCTGGTCTAGTAAATAAATGTATCGTCTGTAATATTTTACTCCTGCGTATTATGTGCTCCTGGTAGATTTTCAATATTGTTCGTCACCCTTTTTGTCATTTTTCACAAAAACGGCGCCATTAAAATGTATTTTTCAAAATTATTTCTTAAATAATAATTTTAATGCAAAATCGTTCATATAAAAAATAAATCAGGGTAGGTACCTACACATGAGTGCACGGGTAGGTACTTGGGGCCCTTATAGTATTTTTTCAAAAAACGGCGCTATAAAAATATTCAGAATTTTTTAGAAACTTAAACTTATTTTTATTCCAGTAAAAAAATTACAGATAAAATATTATTTCATAGTGCGCGAGTAGGTACTAAGTTTCCCTACAGTAATTAAAAAAAAACGGCGCAATTTAAATGTATATTCAGAATTTTTTGTCAAGTAATCACTTCAATGAAAAAAAGTTCGCAGAAGTATTTATTTTTATAAATAATACTAATCCTAATGTTGAGCTATATTGGAGCCCGATTTATCAGTTAAATCCGTTTATCGGGTACCTACCTAGTTCATAATTTGCAGTTTTACAATATTCTGTATTTATATTTTTTACACATGCAAGACCAACTCACAAACTTGGACTAATCCCGCTTGAATTTTAACCGCACCAAGCCGTAAAAATTGAAATCCGCCATCTTTAAAAAAAAATCTTCATACAAAAACGTATTATGAGGTGATTACGTAAGTTCAAGAGGGTTATGGAAAAATTTTCATTTTCGGTGTTGCAATATTGGAGAAAATTTACCCAACCTGATTTTATTTGTAAGAAAATTAGGTTTTATACTGGCTAGAAAGCCAAAAGATATTTTAGAGGAAAATGCTTTTTACGTAAAGTGTCAAAACATGTCATTGTGAAATGCACTCTTGTGTAACATTTTGAATGGAAAGCGAACCATGTCACAGTTTTAACTGCTTGTAGTAACTCTCTACTTAAGATTAATTCAAAAACATCTCGTCCAGAATGCGTATTTTTGACGATATCTTCGACCACGCAATGTACGTTCGAAATGTCAAATTTCCGCCCCCCTCGCCATAAAATAAAAATAGAATAAATTCGTGTGAATTTTTCTTATGAAAATAATCAGTACTTACATTCTTCACCGCTAGATGTCTCCCTGTACATATTTTCTACAATTTGTGTAGAAAATATGTACTAATCGAGTTAATTTTAGCCTTCTGTGAAAGTTCTGTTCAAATTCTATTAAAGTTCTGTAATTATTTCAGTTTTATGATGCGACTGGCCTATAACGATAAAACAACAGAACTCGAATAGAACTTACACAGAACGTGAAAATTAACTTTAAAAACATTTTTGAATTATTCAACTTTATTGAAACAACTTTACCTTAGTATTGCATTAAAACCTAATTTATTGTGAAGCTACCTATTCGTGAAAGAACCTACGCATTTCTTTTCAAATTTTTTCAATGAAGTACGTCGTCGTCAAATAAGTACCTACCCAGGAATGAAAAACTATAAATTTCTAAGCACGTGTTTTTCGTGGAGAAATCTGATTTTGTTTAGCTTGCCCTGAAATATTTCACATGCGATGCGTATGTAATGACGATCGAATTAGTTGAGGAGACATCTAGACTATAATATTTTTCAAAAACATTTTAGCCAGGATCGATTTTTCGGCCGTAATGCCGTTTGTCGTAAAACAACAACCGAAACCGCTGAGAGGTCCGGTTTGTTGACAAAAGTTTGACATGTGAGTTCGCGACCCACCCCACTTGAACTCTATAGTGATACATCATGTGCTCCTGGTAGATTTTCAATATTGTACGTCATCTTTTTTGTCATTTTTCACAAAAATGGCGCCATAAAAATGTATTTTTCAAAATTATTTAACAAATAATAATTTTAATGCAAAATCGTTCATATAAAAAATAAATCAGGGCAGGTGCACATGAGTACCTACATATTTTTTGAATAAATATTACGAATCCTAAT
Organism: Glyphotaelius pellucidus; assembly: GCA_936435175.1. Lineage (NCBI taxonomy): Eukaryota > Metazoa > Arthropoda > Insecta > Trichoptera > Limnephilidae > Glyphotaelius > Glyphotaelius pellucidus. Next base: position 31,866,056 of record OW386555.1, read on the forward strand.
TTTTTAATTTTGAAATTTGATTTTGAAATGATAGGTACCTATCGACTTTGGCAAAAAAATACGACCATCTTTGTTTGTTTCTGTTTATTTGATATCATGTTTTTTTTTTATTTTTAAAAGAAAAAAGTCCATAGGTATTTAAGTACCTACCTTGTCTAGGAAATAAGCATATTTTATTCAATATTTTACTCTTGCAAAATGTGTATTCCTGATGGAAACTCAATATTGTACAGCGCCCTCATTGTCATTTTTAGTTCGAATTTTTACTCACACAATCATAAAAGAAAAGTGTTTAGCATTGTATTTGGACCCATCTTACTTCAAAAACGTTCCGATTTATTTAGTACTAATTTCCTTCATAACTACAAAAGTCTACATACCTGAAATAATGCATTTTGGCAAAAATTGCGACCATCCCGAGTGATTTCTTTTATTTCAAATCATTAATTTTTTATTTGATATCTGAAGGAAAGAACCGATGCGTAAGCCGGTACCTACCCGGTTCTTACGCAGACAAACAATATTGATGTAGGTACCTAAGCATTTCCTTAAAAAAATCCGTTCATCTTACGAACAAATTTGTAATAATTCAACGGAAAAGTACCTACCCTGTAATTAAACGTGTTCTTTTTATATGGCCAGCAATATATTCTCTTCTGTGGGATTTTCAAAGCACGTTATTTTTCTCAAACGTCATATTTTCCGTAGCGTATAGTGAAATATTTTTAATGGTTTGCGTATGTTACGACCGTTGAAAATGTTTTTTTAATCTCTCGACCTCCATAATATTCAAAAACATTACAGCCAGAATCGGTTTTCGAGCCGCAGAGGCGTTTTCAAATTGTCGACTCCGGAACAGGCTTGAAGCCGTTATTTTATACGGCTAAATCATAATTTTCTCCTAACTGACGTGTCTTGAAACTCAAGATTGTTTTTTATTATCAATTATTAGTCAATTTAATCGAATTTAAGTACCTACTCGACGACTTATTCTACTGGCCGCCAAATTTTTCACTTTCGACGGTAGTGAAATCTTAGCAAATGTCAAAAATAATGTTAAGTATTATGCAATATTGCAGAACATTTTGGATGAAATGCGTTACATGTCGCGGTTTTAAAATCTTAATAATACTCTCTACTACGAATCTGTCGTAAAACATCTCCGGCGGAAGGGTTATTTTTGACGCAATCTCGAATTCCGTGACGCACCTATAAAATGCCATTTTTTCCTAGCAACGCCGTAAAATTTTTAAGAATAAATCCCTAGCAAATTGCACTTTGTATGAGAAAAAAGTCTTAAAAAATCTTAAAAATCTTAATTTCTTGGTGTACTGAAAATCAAATAAGCGAAAGCGATCCTTAGGGTGGGCGAACTTAAGGGGCGGCAAGGTCGTTTTTCGCGTAAAGGAAAAAGTGAGTTTTTCGAAAAACTGTGCAATAATATATATACTAGCTTTGCCTGTTGCAGAGGCAACCAAGGGGTTAAACACTACACGATATGACGTGTGAACGCGGATGAAGCGAAGAGTGTGTGTTAAATAAAATAGGTAAAGAAAAAAACGATGTTTGTAATTTGTTACCCGTAACGTATAATTTACTGTTGCAAAGACTCCTACCATTGTGCCACTTTGGTCGCCGACACTTTTAAAACGTCCCAGGAGCTTACCGCTCAATTCAGTACTGAACCAATCCAGCCGCCCGACTCAGGGCGTTCAGTATTTCATTTAATTTAAATTAGAAAAACCAATAGAGCCTAAAAGGGTCTTCGGAGTTTATCGTTCAATTTTTTCAGTCAGCCCTTCGGATTGTGTAGGTCGAGACGCGTAATTTGATATCCATCTCGGGTACTTAGGGTGTAATTTAAAAAATAAAAAATTTTGGATTTTGAAAAAAAATTTTTTAGACTTTGGAAATTTTTTAATTTTGAAAAAAAAACTTTTTTGGTTTCTGGGAATTTTTGAATTTCGAAAAAAAAAATTTTTGTTTTCTGGAAATTTTTTAATTTGGAAAAAAAAATTATTGGATTCTGGAAATTTTTTAATTTTGGAAAAAAAAATTGTCGGATCTCGGAAATTTTTGAACTTATAACTGAAAGTAATTTTTCAAAAAACGGCGCTATAAAAATGTATTATTCAGAAATTTTAGAGACTTAAACTAAACCCAACTGGGGATGCCGTAGTCTCACTGACTCCAGACGGCAGTAGTTGGGACTCTTGTGCGGTATTCACATTGAAATTTAATGTAAAATGTACGAACGATTAGTTCCCGTACAGTGTTCAAAAGGTACCTACACCATTTTGCAAAAAAAAAATTGGACCATCTTTATTTAAATTTACTCATTTTATTAGAAATGTTCAGAATAAATAGTATCCGAGAAGGACGTTGTCAAAAAAAAATTCGAGTGCAGCTTACTGTAGTTTTTCAAAAAACGGCGCTATAAAAATGTATTATTCAGAATTTTTCAGAAACTAAAACCAAACCCAACCGGGGACGCCGTAGTCGCACTGACTCCGGACGGCAGTAATTGGGACTCTTGTGCGGTTTTCACATTGAAATTTAATGTAAAATGTACCAACGATTAGTCCCCGTACAGTGTTCAAAAGGTACCTACACCATTTCGCAAAAAAAAAAATTGGACCATCTTTATTTAAATTTACTCATTTTATTAGAAATGTTCAGAATAAATAGTATCCGAGTAGGACGTTGTCAAAAAAAAATTCGAGTGCAGCTTACTGTAGTTTTTCAAAAAACGGCGCTATAAAAATGTATTATTCAGAATTTTTCAGAAACTAAAACCAAACCCAACTGGGGACGCCGTAGTCGCACTGACTCCGGACGGCAGTAATTGGGACTCTTGTGCGGTTTTCACATTGAATTTTAATGTAAAATGTACGAACGATTAGTCCCCGTACAGTGTTCAAAAGGTAACTACACCATTTCGCAAAAAAAAAATTGGACCATATTTATTTAAATTTACTCATTTTATTAGAAATGTTCAGAATAAATAGTATCCGAGTAGGACGTTGTCAAAAAAAAATTCGAGTGCAGCTTACTGTAGTTTTTCAAAAAACGGCGCTATAAAAATGTATTATTCAGAATTTTTCAGAAACTAAAACTAAACCCAACCGGGGACGCCGTAGTCGCACTGACTCCGGACGGCAGTAATTGGGACTCTTGTGCGGTTTTCACATTGAAATTTAATGTAAAATGTATGAACCCGTACAGTATTCAAAAGGTACCTACACCATTTGGCAAAAAAAAAATTGGACCATCTTTATTTAAATTTACTCATTTTATTAGAAATGTTCAGAATAAATAGTATCCGAGTAGGACGTTGTCAAAAAAAAATTCGAGTGCAGCTTACTGTAGTTTTTCAAAAAACGGCGCTATAAAAATGTATTATTCAGAATTTTTCAGAAACTAAAACCAAACCCAACCGGGGACGCCGTAGTCGCACTGACTCCGGACGGCAGTAATTGGGACTCTTGTGCGGTTTTCACATTGAAATTTAATGTAAAATGTACCAACGATTAGTTCCCGTACAGTATTCAAAAGGTACCTACACCATTTCGCAAAAAAAAAATGGACCATCTTTATTTAAATTTACTCATTTTATTAGAAATGTTCAGAATATATAGTGTCCGAGTACGTTGTCAAAAAAAATTCGAGTGCAGTTTACACGCGGTAGAAGTGAAACTTTTCCAAAACAATCTCAACTAATACTTGAAAAGTGAGGTCTGAGTAGCCCAGTAAATAAATGTACCCTCTGTAATATTTTACTTCTGCGTATTATGAGCTCCTGGTAGATTTTCAATATTGTACGTCACCCTTTTTGTCATTTTTTACAAAAACGGTCCTATAAAAATATAATTATCAAAATTATTGTGTACCTATTTTTATGAGGTGTTGCTCATCCAACGAATGGTTTCCTGAGCGGCAGTGCCAATGCCCGCCTCTAACGTTGAATAATTATCATAAAGAAGCAAAATACAAAAAAAGCGTTATGTAACTTTAATATTTAAAAAAAATAAATCCCTTAAATATCTAGGCTAAAGACGAAGGTAGCGCAACACGGCATAACAGCCCAAAAAATTATTACAAAAGAAATTATCCTTTCAACTTCAAATAATTTTATTACAAATTTCCAAAAAAAAAAAACAGATGATTCCGATTTGTTATGTGCAGGTACCTACCTACTCAGATTCTCAGTTGGTACACCTGCACATACGTAAAAAAAACACGCCATTAAAATGTATATTCAGAATTTTTTATCAAATAATCATTTCAATGAAAAAGAGTTCGCAAAGTATTTATACTTAGTCCTCTCACAATTTTAATAATATTTTTTCTAGCTAGTGTAGGTACTACTTTCCTAAAATAGGCATTTCAAAACCGAGCGTCTAGCAACACTCGATACCGAGATCTTTTTTCGTGAATTGAGCAAATTTCTTTCGATACAGACGAACCTGCCGATTTGAACGGATTGAAATAGAACTACAGGCGTGTTCGACAGACATTTGATTTTGTTTTGTGTGAACGATCCGTACTTATATTCCACACCGCTAGATGTCTCTGGATTGAAATCTTTAGTTGGCGGAGAGAGCGGCCTTCCGCCATTTGTAAAATTTCAGAATCGAGTGTTCCAAGGTGTGAGAAAATTTACCCAACCTGAATTTATTTGTAAGAAAATTAGGTCTTCTACTGGCCAGTTATATTATGCACCCTCGAGAAAAATGCGAGTTTTGCGAAACGTCAGAAAATATCATTTTTCCGCGCGATATTGTGTAGCATTTTGAATGGTGACCGACATATTTGTCGATTTTAAAAGCTTCCTTAATTTCTATTCCTCCTATTTATTGAAAAACATCTCGACCACAATGCGCTTTTTCGACGATATCTCGTACCGCGTGTCGTACCTATAAAATGTCATTTTTTAGCAGCTACGCCATTAAAATAAAAGAATAAATTTCTAGCAAATTCGTTTCGCGTAAAGGAAATAGTGATTAAGATTTCTTATCTTTTTTGCAAATGCGAACCTGTCGGCGGGAAATATAACCGGGCCGATTTCTTCGTCGATGAGAGATTCAGCCGGAGGTTCCAGTTATCGCCGCTGATTTTGTATCAGTTTTTTCCGTTGACTTTTGGCGTTTCTAAAATAAGAATTTCGTGTGAGTTTCCTGTCTTGCGATAGTGGTCTCTGAGGTCGGTCAGACTCGAAGAGCGGAGAGGTCATTTTGGCGTGGGAGGCCCTGACTGAAAAAAAAAGCCCTCTTTTTCGAGCGAAACTGAACCTCGAAACGGGTAAAACTTGAGGGGCGGCAAGGTCGTCTTTTGCCTAAATTATGAAAAAGTGAGTTTTTCAAAAACTGTGCAATACTATATTAATACTAGCTTTGCCTGTTGCAGAGGCAACCAAGGGGTTAAACACTACACGATATGACGTGTGAACGCGGATGAAGCGAAGAGTGTGTGTTAAATAAAATAGGTAAAGAAAAAAACGATGTTTGTAATTTGTTACCCGTAACGTATAATTTACTGTTGCAAAGACTCCTACCATTGTGCCACTTTGGTCGCCGACACTTTTAAAACGTCCCAGGAGCTTACCGCTCAATTCAGTACTGAACCAATCCAGCCGCCCGACTCAGGGCGTTCAGTATTTCATTTAATTTAAATTAGAAAAACCAATAGAGCCTAAAAGGGTCTTCGGAGTTTATCGTTCAATTTTTTCAGTCAGCCCTTCGGATTGTGTAGGTCGAGACGCGTAATTTGATATCCATCTCGGGTACTTAGGGTGTAATTTAAAAAATAAAAAATTTTGGATTTTGAAAAAAAATTTTTTAGACTTTGGAAATTTTTTAATTTTGAAAAAAAAACTTTTTTGGTTTCTGGGAATTTTTGAATTTCGAAAAAAAAAATTTTTGTTTTCTGGAAATTTTTTAATTTGGAAAAAAAAATTATTGGATTCTGGAAATTTTTTAATTTTGGAAAAAAAAATTGTCGGATCTCGGAAATTTTTGAACTTATAACTGAAAGTAATTTTTCAAAAAACGGCGCTATAAAAATGTATTATTCAGAAATTTTAGAGACTTAAACTAAACCCAACTGGGGATGCCGTAGTCTCACTGACTCCAGACGGCAGTAGTTGGGACTCTTGTGCGGTATTCACATTGAAATTTAATGTAAAATGTACGAACGATTAGTTCCCGTACAGTGTTCAAAAGGTACCTACACCATTTTGCAAAAAAAAAATTGGACCATCTTTATTTAAATTTACTCATTTTATTAGAAATGTTCAGAATAAATAGTATCCGAGAAGGACGTTGTCAAAAAAAAATTCGAGTGCAGCTTACTGTAGTTTTTCAAAAAACGGCGCTATAAAAATGTATTATTCAGAATTTTTCAGAAACTAAAACCAAACCCAACCGGGGACGCCGTAGTCGCACTGACTCCGGACGGCAGTAATTGGGACTCTTGTGCGGTTTTCACATTGAAATTTAATGTAAAATGTACCAACGATTAGTCCCCGTACAGTGTTCAAAAGGTACCTACACCATTTCGCAAAAAAAAAAATTGGACCATCTTTATTTAAATTTACTCATTTTATTAGAAATGTTCAGAATAAATAGTATCCGAGTAGGACGTTGTCAAAAAAAAATTCGAGTGCAGCTTACTGTAGTTTTTCAAAAAACGGCGCTATAAAAATGTATTATTCAGAATTTTTCAGAAACTAAAACCAAACCCAACTGGGGACGCCGTAGTCGCACTGACTCCGGACGGCAGTAATTGGGACTCTTGTGCGGTTTTCACATTGAATTTTAATGTAAAATGTACGAACGATTAGTCCCCGTACAGTGTTCAAAAGGTAACTACACCATTTCGCAAAAAAAAAATTGGACCATATTTATTTAAATTTACTCATTTTATTAGAAATGTTCAGAATAAATAGTATCCGAGTAGGACGTTGTCAAAAAAAAATTCGAGTGCAGCTTACTGTAGTTTTTCAAAAAACGGCGCTATAAAAATGTATTATTCAGAATTTTTCAGAAACTAAAACTAAACCCAACCGGGGACGCCGTAGTCGCACTGACTCCGGACGGCAGTAATTGGGACTCTTGTGCGGTTTTCACATTGAAATTTAATGTAAAATGTATGAACCCGTACAGTATTCAAAAGGTACCTACACCATTTGGCAAAAAAAAAATTGGACCATCTTTATTTAAATTTACTCATTTTATTAGAAATGTTCAGAATAAATAGTATCCGAGTAGGACGTTGTCAAAAAAAAATTCGAGTGCAGCTTACTGTAGTTTTTCAAAAAACGGCGCTATAAAAATGTATTATTCAGAATTTTTCAGAAACTAAAACCAAACCCAACCGGGGACGCCGTAGTCGCACTGACTCCGGACGGCAGTAATTGGGACTCTTGTGCGGTTTTCACATTGAAATTTAATGTAAAATGTACCAACGATTAGTTCCCGTACAGTATTCAAAAGGTACCTACACCATTTCGCAAAAAAAAAATGGACCATCTTTATTTAAATTTACTCATTTTATTAGAAATGTTCAGAATATATAGTGTCCGAGTACGTTGTCAAAAAAAATTCGAGTGCAGTTTACACGCGGTAGAAGTGAAACTTTTCCAAAACAATCTCAACTAATACTTGAAAAGTGAGGTCTGAGTAGCCCAGTAAATAAATGTACCCTCTGTAATATTTTACTTCTGCGTATTATGAGCTCCTGGTAGATTTTCAATATTGTACGTCACCCTTTTTGTCATTTTTTACAAAAACGGTCCTATAAAAATATAATTATCAAAATTATTGTGTACCTATTTTTATGAGGTGTTGCTCATCCAACGAATGGTTTCCTGAGCGGCAGTGCCAATGCCCGCCTCTAACGTTGAATAATTATCATAAAGAAGCAAAATACAAAAAAAGCGTTATGTAACTTTAATATTTAAAAAAAATAAATCCCTTAAATATCTAGGCTAAAGACGAAGGTAGCGCAACACGGCATAACAGCCCAAAAAATTATTACAAAAGAAATTATCCTTTCAACTTCAAATAATTTTATTACAAATTTCCAAAAAAAAAAAACAGATGATTCCGATTTGTTATGTGCAGGTACCTACCTACTCAGATTCTCAGTTGGTACACCTGCACATACGTAAAAAAAACACGCCATTAAAATGTATATTCAGAATTTTTTATCAAATAATCATTTCAATGAAAAAGAGTTCGCAAAGTATTTATACTTAGTCCTCTCACAATTTTAATAATATTTTTTCTAGCTAGTGTAGGTACTACTTTCCTAAAATAGGCATTTCAAAACCGAGCGTCTAGCAACACTCGATACCGAGATCTTTTTTCGTGAATTGAGCAAATTTCTTTCGATACAGACGAACCTGCCGATTTGAACGGATTGAAATAGAACTACAGGCGTGTTCGACAGACATTTGATTTTGTTTTGTGTGAACGATCCGTACTTATATTCCACACCGCTAGATGTCTCTGGATTGAAATCTTTAGTTGGCGGAGAGAGCGGCCTTCCGCCATTTGTAAAATTTCAGAATCGAGTGTTCCAAGGTGTGAGAAAATTTACCCAACCTGAATTTATTTGTAAGAAAATTAGGTCTTCTACTGGCCAGTTATATTATGCACCCTCGAGAAAAATGCGAGTTTTGCGAAACGTCAGAAAATATCATTTTTCCGCGCGATATTGTGTAGCATTTTGAATGGTGACCGACATATTTGTCGATTTTAAAAGCTTCCTTAATTTCTATTCCTCCTATTTATTGAAAAACATCTCGACCACAATGCGCTTTTTCGACGATATCTCGTACCGCGTGTCGTACCTATAAAATGTCATTTTTTAGCAGCATCGCCATTAAAATAAAAGAATAAATTTCTAGCAAATTCGTTTCGCGTAAAGGAAATAGTGATTAAGATTTCTTATCTTTTTTGCAAATGCGAACCTGTCGGCGGGAAATATAACCGGGCCGATTTCTTCGTCGATGAGAGATTCAGCCGGAGGTTCCAGTTATCGCCGCTGATTTTGTATCAGTTTTTTCCGTTGACTTTTGGCGTTTCTAAAATAAGAATTTCGTGTGAGTTTCCTGTCTTGCGATAGTGGTCTCTGAGGTCGGTCAGACTCGAAGAGCGGAGAGGTCATTTTGGCGTGGGAGGCCCTGACTGAAAAAAAAAGCCCTCTTTTTCGAGCGAAACTGAACCTCGAAACGGGTAAAACTTGAGGGGCGGCAAGGTCGTCTTTTGCCTAAATTATGAAAAAGTGAGTTTTTCAAAAACTGTGCAATACTATATTAACTAGCTTTGCCTGTTGCAGAGGCAACCAAGGGGTTAAACACTACACGATATGACGTGTGAACGCGGATGAAGCGAAGAGTGTGTGTTAAATAAAATAGGTAAAGAAAAAAACGATGTTTGTAATTTGTTACCCGTAACGTATAATTTACTGTTGCAAAGACTCCTACCATTGTGCCACTTTGGTCGCCGACACTTTTAAAACGTCCCAGGAGCTTACCGCTCAATTCAGTACTGAACCAATCCAGCCGCCCGACTCAGGGCGTTCAGTATTTCATTTAATTTAAATTAGAAAAACCAATAGAGCCTAAAAGGGTCTTCGGAGTTTATCGTTCAATTTTTTCAGTCAGCCCTTCGGATTGTGTAGGTCGAGACGCGTAATTTGATATCCATCTCGGGTACTTAGGGTGTAATTTAAAAAATAAAAAATTTTGGATTTTGAAAAAAAATTTTTTAGACTTTGGAAATTTTTTAATTTTGAAAAAAAAACTTTTTTGGTTTCTGGGAATTTTTGAATTTCGAAAAAAAAAATTTTTGTTTTCTGGAAATTTTTTAATTTGGAAAAAAAAATTATTGGATTCTGGAAATTTTTTAATTTTGGAAAAAAAAATTGTCGGATCTCGGAAATTTTTGAACTTATAACTGAAAGTAATTTTTCAAAAAACGGCGCTATAAAAATGTATTATTCAGAAATTTTAGAGACTTAAACTAAACCCAACTGGGGATGCCGTAGTCTCACTGACTCCAGACGGCAGTAGTTGGGACTCTTGTGCGGTATTCACATTGAAATTTAATGTAAAATGTACGAACGATTAGTTCCCGTACAGTGTTCAAAAGGTACCTACACCATTTTGCAAAAAAAAAATTGGACCATCTTTATTTAAATTTACTCATTTTATTAGAAATGTTCAGAATAAATAGTATCCGAGAAGGACGTTGTCAAAAAAAAATTCGAGTGCAGCTTACTGTAGTTTTTCAAAAAACGGCGCTATAAAAATGTATTATTCAGAATTTTTCAGAAACTAAAACCAAACCCAACCGGGGACGCCGTAGTCGCACTGACTCCGGACGGCAGTAATTGGGACTCTTGTGCGGTTTTCACATTGAAATTTAATGTAAAATGTACCAACGATTAGTCCCCGTACAGTGTTCAAAAGGTACCTACACCATTTCGCAAAAAAAAAAATTGGACCATCTTTATTTAAATTTACTCATTTTATTAGAAATGTTCAGAATAAATAGTATCCGAGTAGGACGTTGTCAAAAAAAAATTCGAGTGCAGCTTACTGTAGTTTTTCAAAAAACGGCGCTATAAAAATGTATTATTCAGAATTTTTCAGAAACTAAAACCAAACCCAACTGGGGACGCCGTAGTCGCACTGACTCCGGACGGCAGTAATTGGGACTCTTGTGCGGTTTTCACATTGAATTTTAATGTAAAATGTACGAACGATTAGTCCCCGTACAGTGTTCAAAAGGTAACTACACCATTTCGCAAAAAAAAAATTGGACCATATTTATTTAAATTTACTCATTTTATTAGAAATGTTCAGAATAAATAGTATCCGAGTAGGACGTTGTCAAAAAAAAATTCGAGTGCAGCTTACTGTAGTTTTTCAAAAAACGGCGCTATAAAAATGTATTATTCAGAATTTTTCAGAAACTAAAACTAAACCCAACTGGGGACGCCGTAGTCGCACTGACTCCGGACGGCAGTAATTGGGACTCTTGTGCGGTTTTCACATTGAAATTTAATGTAAAATGTATGAACCCGTACAGTATTCAAAAGGTACCTACACCATTTGGCAAAAAAAAAATTGGACCATCTTTATTTAAATTTACTCATTTTATTAGAAATGTTCAGAATAAATAGTATCCGAGTAGGACGTTGTCAAAAAAAAATTCGAGTGCAGCTTACTGTAGTTTTTCAAAAAACGGCGCTATAAAAATGTATTATTCAGAATTTTTCAGAAACTAAAACCAAACCCAACCGGGGACGCCGTAGTCGCACTGACTCCGGACGGCAGTAATTGGGACTCTTGTGCGGTTTTCACATTGAAATTTAATGTAAAATGTACCAACGATTAGTTCCCGTACAGTATTCAAAAGGTACCTACACCATTTCGCAAAAAAAAAATGGACCATCTTTATTTAAATTTACTCATTTTATTAGAAATGTTCAGAATATATAGTGTCCGAGTACGTTGTCAAAAAAAATTCGAGTGCAGTTTACACGCGGTAGAAGTGAAACTTTTCCAAAACAATCTCAACTAATACTTGAAAAGTGAGGTCTGAGTAGCCCAGTAAATAAATGTACCCTCTGTAATATTTTACTTCTGCGTATTATGAGCTCCTGGTAGATTTTCAATATTGTACGTCACCCTTTTTGTCATTTTTTACAAAAACGGTCCTATAAAAATATAATTATCAAAATTATTGTGTACCTATTTTTATGAGGTGTTGCTCATCCAACGAATGGTTTCCTGAGCGGCAGTGCCAATGCCCGCCTCTAACGTTGAATAATTATCATAAAGAAGCAAAATACAAAAAAAGCGTTATGTAACTTTAATATTTAAAAAAAATAAATCCCTTAAATATCTAGGCTAAAGACGAAGGTAGCGCAACACGGCATAACAGCCCAAAAAATTATTACAAAAGAAATTATCCTTTCAACTTCAAATAATTTTATTACAAATTTCCAAAAAAAAAAAACAGATGATTCCGATTTGTTATGTGCAGGTACCTACCTACTCAGATTCTCAGTTGGTACACCTGCACATACGTAAAAAAAACACGCCATTAAAATGTATATTCAGAATTTTTTATCAAATAATCATTTCAATGAAAAAGAGTTCGCAAAGTATTTATACTTAGTCCTCTCACAATTTTAATAATATTTTTTCTAGCTAGTGTAGGTACTACTTTCCTAAAATAGGCATTTCAAAACCGAGCGTCTAGCAACACTCGATACCGAGATCTTTTTTCGTGAATTGAGCAAATTTCTTTCGATACAGACGAACCTGCCGATTTGAACGGATTGAAATAGAACTACAGGCGTGTTCGACAGACATTTGATTTTGTTTTGTGTGAACGATCCGTACTTATATTCCACACCGCTAGATGTCTCTGGATTGAAATCTTTAGTTGGCGGAGAGAGCGGCCTTCCGCCATTTGTAAAATTTCAGAATCGAGTGTTCCAAGGTGTGAGAAAATTTACCCAACCTGAATTTATTTGTAAGAAAATTAGGTCTTCTACTGGCCAGTTATATTATGCACCCTCGAGAAAAATGCGAGTTTTGCGAAACGTCAGAAAATATCATTTTTCCGCGCGATATTGTGTAGCATTTTGAATGGTGACCGACATATTTGTCGATTTTAAAAGCTTCCTTAATTTCTATTCCTCCTATTTATTGAAAAACATCTCGACCACAATGCGCTTTTTCGACGATATCTCGTACCGCGTGTCGTACCTATAAAATGTCATTTTTTAGCAGCATCGCCATTAAAATAAAAGAATAAATTTCTAGCAAATTCGTTTCGCGTAAAGGAAATAGTGATTAAGATTTCTTATCTTTTTTGCAAATGCGAACCTGTCGGCGGGAAATATAACCGGGCCGATTTCTTCGTCGATGAGAGATTCAGCCGGAGGTTCCAGTTATCGCCGCTGATTTTGTATCAGTTTTTTCCGTTGACTTTTGGCGTTTCTAAAATAAGAATTTCGTGTGAGTTTCCTGTCTTGCGATAGTGGTCTCTGAGGTCGGTCAGACTCGAAGAGCGGAGAGGTCATTTTGGCGTGGGAGGCCCTGACTGAAAAAAAAAGCCCTCTTTTTCGAGCGAAACTGAACCTCGAAACGGGTAAAACTTGAGGGGCGGCAAGGTCGTCTTTTGCCTAAATTATGAAAAAGTGAGTTTTTCAAAAACTGTGCAATACTATATTGATACCTACCCACTGCGAAAAATTACAACATTTTCCATGTTTCCTTGAAAACACAGAAAACTGATTTATTAAATTTCTTAGGACGATATTTTTTTTTTTTTTTTTACAGTTAATACCGCACAAGAGTCCCAACTGCTCCCGTCTGGAGCCAGTGAGACTATGGCATCCCCAATTGGGGTATGTTGTGAGGCTGAAGGTAGTGAGGAGGGGAAGGAGATAGGGAAGAGGAAGGTGGGGAAGTACCTGGCTATTCAGATCTGGTCACTAAACACGGCTAAAGCCATTTCAAGCAACGTTTCAATTCTGAATGGTGGTCTTACACCAGGGCGATACTGATAGTATCTTCCACTCTGGAACGTGCCGCAAATATACTATATATTATTTTAAATGAATAAATTGTGAAATAACACAAATTAATCAAATAAAATTTATTTGCGCACGCCGGGTTCGAACCCGCGACCTTCGGATTGTGAGTCGAGAGTCTTGCCTCGGGACCACGGATGCCGTCAAATATAAATATAGATATAAATTATTTTAAAATTACATTATTTTTTCATTAAACTTTTATTAGCAGTCAATTACAATTGGTGAGCATGTAATTATTGATTTCAAAATTACCTACTGTAACAAACCATCTGATTGTTTTGCATATTTCCGAGCGTATATTGATTAGTTCTTTGATCTCGAATACTTTCTCATTCCCGCATCGCTTCGTCTCTTACTAATTAGAGCGAGGGACGCTATTGGTTAATTTTCACCCCGATGCTCAGATGTGATCTCCGGAAGGCATGTCACAGCTAGAATGACCGATATAATGTCATGCAATAACTCTAAAAAATTAAGTTGCTTCCCGGTTCTTACCGCGCATCTTCAGGTAAGTCTCTGCAGCATTGAATCAAAGACGCATTGTAAACCGTCGGCTTTGAATTTTAGCTAACCTCTCTAACCTAGAGAGAACATAACCGTTGTAACCCTTTTCGTAAAAGATTAAGAGCGGTTGACGGAACGATTCAGTTTCTTTTGGTGGTGAACCCTTAATGTCTTATTGAAGCGTGTCATACTTGAAAATTGATTGTACCCAAAATAAAGACAAATTGTGTTTACCGTTAAAATTACGCATTTTATTTAATGATCCCGTTCACTGCTGATGTAATATGGACTTACGTAATAGGTTCCATAACCATGTAATTTAACATACCTTATCGTAATGTAGGCACTGTGTATGTCTTAATAAACAAATAACCTGTACTAAACCTTTACTAAACCTCGACATATCATTCATATAGACATATCAATTAACAGTCACGCCTTCACAATTTTCTGATAATTCATATGATTATGTTATGAATACAGATAAAAAATCTTTGTAAGCGGTTTCCACTATATAATCAGTACTAAACCTTGTGTACCCTTGTTATAGACATATCAATTAATGGTCACGCCAACAATAGTGATATTTGGCGTGGCGACGACATTTTGCAGTGTTTTTATATAACAACACGCGCTCATAAATTAGCTTGAAACAGTTGCTGACTAATTAACGTGATTGGCAATTGTTTTAATTCAAAGAGTCGACTGCGACCACTGCTTGTGGGGTCGGGGGTCACAGGAAAATACTACTGATTTCGTTTCGAAAATTGCGAAACAGCAACAAGTCTGCTTTGATGTCGATAATCGTTCGATCATTTTTTGATCTCAGATTATTAAATCTTTTTTTGAATATTACAGAAAATGAAGTTATTATATAAATTGATTGATAATTTATTTGACAATAGGTAAACACTGATCTGTACTACTGAATAATATAATCTGGATTTGTAATGCGAATCCTTCCTAGCAAGGCAGTCAAAGTTCTCCGAATCTGTGACTAAATTGTGTAATAAATTAATTATTTTTTAAAAATCACCATTTAAGAAAGAAAAACAGTCTAACACGACGATTGATAAAACTCTTTATCGATACGATATTGACTAAATCTATTATCTATGGTCAGTTACCAATATTTGCGTATCTGCGAGCATTGATTATTTATAGATGTTCTGACCGACGATTGATGAATTTTAGCGCGGCTTCCATAATATCAGATAAGTTTCGGTAAACTGGCTTGCCATTGAAGTAAAATCAAACTGACAATATAAACATATTTTTTAATGATGTTGTTTGTTGTGCTAAATTACTGGCTTAGTTAAATGAACGGATTGAACTAACAAAGCTCTTAGAATTTAAGGAAGCCGTATACGCGATCCATGGAATAAAATAATGCATCTGAGACGCGATTAATTTATTCCGCTCGATATTTGAGGAACGAAAGTGGTTGAAATATTACTAAAGATCTCATTAATAATTTACTCCCGCTTAGCGGTAAATACGGACTGCCGATGTTTATTTAGTTTAGTGTTTCAATTCAACGTTGTCAATTTATTTCTATTTTTAAGCAATTGTTTGACGTTTCGCAATGTGAATTCATAGAAAACACCATTTCTTGTACATTCCCTGTCAATATAGGTTCGGCTGTCAACAGTGAAACGGTGCTCGAGTTAAAGTTATCGATTTGTAACACGTAACCCGACGCATTCGTCCACTTCGCTACTGGTTTCTTCTTCTTCTGTTTTCCTTTCTTATCCAAGGTTGGCTATCATCAACGCAAGCACGACCCTGCAGGCTGCAGCCTACAAGCGAGAAACTGCACTTACACAAGTGTCGAAGGTTTTTGAAACCTTTTATATACTTGCGCCATTAAGGCCGCACTCTTGAAACGCACAGCGCTGAAAAAGAAGAAGATGGAGAAATATGTAATTACGAGTGTTGGACAGAGCGCGCTTTTTTTTTTTTTTTTTTATTCTTCATTTTAATCACCCGCTAAACTGCCAAGGCAGTTTGTCAGCAGGTCAATTTGACAATATTAATAAAACACTAAAACAAACTGATATTGTACAAGTCTATATACAATATCAGTACAAAGCTAATATGTTTAGTCGTAGAATAGCAGCGAAAATTGCGAAAAAGCTTAATAAAACATGACACGTTTAAAATAGAGCAAAAATCTCGTGGAACGTATCTTAAGTATCATTTAAAGAAACATTGTGAATTTTTTCACAAATATAACTTGTAAAATAAAAGAAATAGACTTGTTTAAAATAATTTTCGGAGCATACTTTGCGATTTTTTTCTATCGAGGGAATTTCATATAATTTGCGTTTCGGCGTGGAACGTAAACTTCAAATGTTTAAGGGAGATATGTAAGAAATCGGTCGAAATACGAATAGTAGACCCTTAATGTATTGAAGGGTAATAAATATATTAAATTTGATTGATTTTGGTATTTTTTAAACAAGCGTGATGAACTAACTAACTAACTAACAGGTATGTAACTTCTAATGTATCTGTGCACACCGATATTGGTTGAAACTAGTTCTAAATATTTTTAAATACCCGACCACAGAACCCCCAAATCCCACAATTGTCCTCCGATGCTTTATTGTAAGGGATTCAAGCACCTACAAAACCTAGAAATAGATTGGTATAGGGTATATATATAGATTAAAATAATATTGATTGTAAAGTAATGATGTAATTGTAACTTCTTGTACCTTTCTTCAATTGAATTAAGTTGACCACCTCTGCATATTGTAATATAATGTATCCGACTTTATCTTATAAAACAATTTATCAATTTAGAACGATTATGCCATAGGTCCATTGCCGGGTGTGCGCCGGCGTACATGTCAAAATTTTCAATTTGTTTTATTTTATAATTTTTATTAAATTTCTCTAAATGACACTGACCCTTCATTTTTCCCGGGATTTGAGCTGTCAAACTAAGAGCGTCATAGATCGTGAAAAAGATCGATAAACCTATAAATTTAACAATTAAACGCAAGTAATGTTGTTTTTATGCATAGTTTATTGTTCAAGGAATGTGTTTCAGTAAATATAATAGGTATACGATAGCACAAAATAAACCGACAAAATATTACGTCAAAGTCAAAACTTCGCGAAATTTACGTCGTTTCTTCCTTGGCATTTAGGAAGTTTAAAAATGTTTTTGTTTTAGGGTAGGCACATTTTTTCAGCCCCCATGAGAATTGACTGCACACTGCCTGTGGGTATTTACCCATAACCATATACATATTATATATGTACCCTTATTGATTGTACGCCAAAAATTGCATAAAACCGTTACTTTGTCTTCGCTAACAGCTATTTTTGAAAGTAATTTATTTGCTTTTTGACCTAACTTAAATACATTCAATTTTCATAAATTTACAAACAATAATATTATCATGTAGGTATGTAAATTGATATACCTACACGACAAGCGGCGATTTCTAAGCGTATTGTGGATACTTGTTATGACGTATGAAAAAAGATTTTTTAACAAAATTTTTAATTGTTTTGGTAGTGCATTTAGTCAACAAAATGAAAAATTGTATTTAAGAGTGTTTTTTAAGTATTCAGATTCTTCATTTACTTTGGGAGGCGGTTATGGGTATCATTTATTGGATAACCAACACCTCTATGGGTCGCCTCAAGTGGTTCTCTACGTTTGGTGACTTAGCCGGGGTTCCCGGTTTCATTGAGTAAGGGTTGTCCAGATTTTGACGGATGAGTTTGTTCACCTACAATGTGGCGGGCCGGATCGGGAGAGACTGGTTGAGGGAGAACTTTTGACCTCTCCACCCGGACTCTCTCGACCCATCGCCTTGCGCCGCAGTGGGAGGGATGGATTCTTACGTCCGGACACATTAACCCCAGACTCCTACACACCCCCATATCTTTTTCCTTCCCAGAACACCTTCTACTTAATACTTTCTATAAAAAAGACCCTCCATACAGCATCCCCAAAGATAACGTAGATCCTGAGGGATATTTTTTCCTCGGGGCAACCTGTGATGAGCTAATGTAAAAAAAAACTCAAACATGTTATCATTTTCGAATCATTGATCATATAACATCGTATCAACAATGTAAAAAGTTCGACTGCTTCTCGTACGTGCCTAGTTTGGTGGTAATAAGGTATTTGGTGAGTGTGGACTATTCATTAAATAAAATAAAAATATTATATAATGCAACATCGATTCTTGCATACATTCTTACAATGAAATATAAATTAACCAATATGTCCTTCATTTAAAAGGTCAAAGTCACGAAGCGACCGCAAAGAACATTAATTTTAAAATACACACATTTACGTACTTATCGCAAAAAGAATCGTATATTGTAAAACTGTATTATGTAGATAAAGCAAATTTAGTACAAAATTTGTCTATTTTTATCGTGTTTATTTCCTAGATCTTCACTTATTAATACTTAAATTTAAATTAAATCAAATATAATAATGTTATTATTAAGAGGAAACCGGTTGACGTGTTATCCCCAATTTCCTCTCTGGATTTTGGCACTACTGCAAATATTTTTTAACGTAATAAAGATATCGACCATTAGCGTGTCGGTATGTGTGACTTTTTTTTGATACTTAAGTCACTTGTTATGGAAGATAGGACCCTCCAAAAATCGTTGAAATTGCCCAGTTTGAACGCCATCAACAGACGTTCGTTGTACGATCTAGACAGTGTATTAAAATGAAATTTCAAAACGGTTAGACATAGATTATTTTCTTCTAACACGGTTAGTAAAAAAATTAATACTGGTCCAGTTTCGAAGGAGAAAAACGGGGAAAACAAAAGCTCGATTTTGATGATTTTATTTAGATATTATCAGCCTGTGGTGCAGTTGTCCCTCTCGCTCAATATTCGGGAGTGTAAGAACGACAGTGACAGCAACAGTTTGGTAAAATGCCTATAGTTCAAATTTGTCGGCGATCAGGGTGTCCTATTAAGTTCTGCAAGTATTTTAGTTTTTTTATTATTGTGGTAACATCCATCCAAAACATTTACGCAACATAAATATTTGATTTACCTAATTTATTTTTTTAAACAAAATTTATCTGTTTTCCGAAAGATACAAAATAACTCTTGAATTAATCATTTTATACAAATTATCAAAAAATTAATTTTAGATCATTTGATCAAAAGGATAAGAAGATGATGATGATGATGAAATATTATTTAAAAATCGAATTAATAGAATTTTAAAAAATAGCTAACTACCTAAAACATTAATCATTTGTCATACGTCATACGTCATCTGTCAGTTCTCTTGTAGCCGGTCAAACTATTCAATAATTATTAAAGTTATTAAGGCGGCACTCTTGAAACGCACGGCGCTGAAAAAGAAGTAGATGGAGAGATATGTAATTACGAATGTTGGACAGAGCTCGCTAATACATTAAGTCGTAAAATAGCAGCGAAAATTGCGAAAAAGCTTAATAAAACATGACTCGTTTAAAATAGAGCAAACATCTCGTGGAACGTATCTTAAGTATCATTTAAAGAAACATTGTGAATTTTTTCACAAATATAACTTGTAAAATAAAAGAAATAGACTTGTTTAAAATAATTTTCGGAGCATACTTTGCGATTTTTTCTATCGAGGGAATTTCATATAATTTGCGTTTCGGCGTGGAACGTATCTAGATATTATCTTCAAAAATAACATATATTTTTTAAGAGCTTAAAAACTTCAAATGTTTGGGAGATATGTAAGAAATCGGTCAAAATACGAATAGTAGACCCTTATTCCAGGCTAACAATAACACCCTTAAGTAGATGGTGATAAGGTTTAAATTCCCACTTGACACCAGCCTCCTTTGATTTATGCAAGAAAAAAACATCGCCAGAAAGTTTATTTTATTTTATATTGGGAAGTTCGGTAACAAATATTAAAATTTTCTACAGAACTTAACTGGTCGTATTATGCAATAAAACAATAGCTGAAAAGGGGCTGATGCTTTATTTTTTTCTTCGCTTATAAAAAGGCTTATCAAAAGTATAGTCGATTATTTCGAAGGCCAACCTAGGTATAATTATTAAAGCTTTTAAAATATTTCCAAGGATCAAATTTTCAAACCGAAAACACATGAATTTGCGTTGCTTCGTAGTGCTTCACCTTATACGGAGAACATTTTTGATTGAAATGTGAAATTTATGTTAATAGAGGTACTTTGTCGCTTTGGCAGGTAATCTTCAATGCTCGAATCACCCGTTGGCGCTAGCGGTCATGCCAGCAGCCAATCTTTGTTTATTCCTGAGCAATGGTGATAGTTTTTTCAAACCAAAGTTAATTAATGAAATATTGTAATTAAAAAGCTTCAATATTGTATTGTGCCCCTGTGCTCCCCGATAAAGTCTGGACGTTTCTAAGCGACGCACAGTTAAGAAATAAGTGGATTGTGCCATAAAATGGATAAATATAAACCGATAAAACACCCATCTACTTCCAATAAATTTTTAGCTCCATCAGACTAAGTGATGCCTTAGACTTAGACTAACGATATCTTAACAGCAATATAAATAACACCAGTACAAAGAGTAGACCACATTCAAAACTTGAGTAACTCCACTTTTCAATTTTCTGCCTCTTATTTTAGTTCTTTGTTTAGTTCTGACACAGCCGCTCATCTGAAATTAAAAAGCAAATCTAATTTCTAATGGTATTCTGACAAAAGGGAAATGATCTGAAAAAGTAGAGTTTATAATAAACTACTTATCCACTTTTCCAAATTACTTTTGCATTTCCATTGCTCAATTATTTTTTAAAAACTTCTTGACATGCCAACCCCCAAATTAAGGCCCGGCTTCCCGCATTTCTACCGATTTATTACACATTTTCCTTAAATACTTTGAGTTTTAAAGCTCTTAAAAAATATGTTATTCTTTAAGATAATATTTGTACATTCCCCATGCCGAAATGGCAATTATATGAAATTCCCTCGATAGAAAAAAATCGCAAAGTATGTTCCGAAAATAATTATAAATACTTTTTTTTCAGTTATTTTACAAGTTATATGTATGAAAAATTACAGTGTTTCTTTAAATGCTTCTTTAGACAATCCCCAGAAGATTTTTGCTTTAGTCGTGTTTTATTAAACATTTTCACAATTTTTGCTTAAATATGATTGTTTTTAAGATTAGCGCGCTCTCGTTACATTTCTCTCCATCTTCTTCTTTTTGAGGGGGTGTACTGCGCCTTAAGTGTCTATTTATTAAATGCCTTTCAATTCTCAAAACTTTGTTTTTTAAACCATATGACCTGCTGTGTAGGTTTTTTTAAGGAAAGGATTGAGATACTGAATGAAGTACTGGGAAGGAAAGAGTATGAAGGGGGGATGTGAATACGGGGCTCAATGTGTCCAGGAGTGTCGGACATATGAATTCATCCCTTCCACTGCGATACAAGATGATGGGTCGGGAGAGATCAAAGGCTCTTCCCAAACTGGCCTCTCCCGATTTGGTGAGCAGGCGCATCGGCCGCCAAGATCTGAACACACCTCGGACTCGACACCATGAACTCGGGCACTTCTCACTTGGGGTGGCAAGGGTGTTGGTTATCAAATAAATGGTTCCTGGGTCAACGGTACCCTTGCCCACATTCAATAATTGTAGTAAAATATGTAGGTCAGAGAGGTTTTAGATTGAGTATAATTTTTCTTTTTGGCATAACTTGACTAAAGCTACCATATTGTAATATTTAATCATATATGACAATATTAACGACTCTCCAACGAAAAATAAAATGGAAGATTGAATTCGAGTTCAGAAGTGAGTTCGAGTTAAGAAGAGCTAAGATGTTGAATGGTGGGGAGGCAATTTTAAAAAGGGCTTAACAGAAGAGAAGATATTTGTTTAGAGAGAGGCAACCAAAAATATGTGATCTTAAGTAAGTATGTGATCTAAGAATGCACAATTTGGGGAATCGAGGACTTGAGTTTTAAAAAGGTGGGAAGGAACGGAACAATGTCCAATTCTCATTCGAATAAGTGAAGAAATTTCTTTTCTGGAAAAATGGGGGAAATGTTGAAACGACGGTTTTGATGGGATAGCTCTTTGTATTGAGGCATAGCAGGCTCCCTTGGATTGACTAGCAAAGTGGCAATACTCAGTCCAAACATTGCGGGATCTATCTTTGAGGATGGAACATTTAATACTTTTGATGCTAATTCTAAACATATTTTTATGTTTGGGTGTTTGCACCTACTGATTTATGTGCATTTTATGATCACGTTGTAACTACGTCATTGATAATAGTATCAAGTGATAAATTGTTTAAACAAACGGTGATAAAACTAAGCGCAATCTGTTTCTCGCGCTTACGATGGCAATAAACTGTTTAAAGATAGATTCGTCAGAGGTTTGCAAACTATTTTTTAAATTTCTCAAATTTCTGATAAGCGAAGCATGTTTGCGAGATATGATTTTTGGTTTTGTTTTACATTTACTCTACACAGGTTGTCCTGGAGAAATATATTTCCTCAGGACCGATGTCAGGTTAGGAGATCCCGTTGATCTTTTTGATGATAGGAAGGAGTGAACATGTTTCTTGAAGAGACCCATGTTGTAGGTGGAAGGAAACACAGAAGCCGGCAAATCGTTCAATAACCGAGCTGTTGAACTCAAGAACGAGTCAAGGTTTTACGATTGGTAGATACGACCCGTTCTCATGTGGCAAATGTCACCTTGTACAAATTTTGGGCTAACAATACCGCAAAAAAGTGCTACCTTTTTTTTTTTTTTTTTACATTAACTCCACACAGGAGGCCCTGAGGAAAAAATAATTTCCCTCAGGGCCTATGTCATCTTTGAGGATGCTGTGTGGAGGGTGCTTTTGAGGAGAGGAAGGAGTGAACATGGGTCTTGAAGAGACCCACATTGTAGGAGGGAGGAAACACAGAGGCCGGCAAATCGTTCCACAGCCGAGCCGTTGAACTCAAGAACGAGTCGTAGAAACGACCCGTTCTCATGTGACTAATGTCAACCGTGTACAAATGTTGAGCGCGCGTTTGGCGTGTTTCCCGACTATGCACCGGTGCCGAGGGGATCAATGACGCTAGTTCCTCGGAGCATCTTCCATTGTAATACCGGTAGAACAAGGACAGCATTCCCACCTGGCGCCTGTGCTCTAAAGATTGCAATCCGTTAGTTAAATTAGGAGAATCTATCAAACGGACCGCCCGTTTCTGCACAGAGTCAAGGGTTTTTTTCAGGTATTTTGGGGCTCCAGACCAGAGGTGGCTGCCAAATTCAACCGTGGGGCGCACTTGCGATTTGTACAGGGCTAGCAGTTGTGTACTATTAAGTGTACTCTCAATAGTCTGAAACCAGTGAGATTATGGCATCCCCATTTTGGATACGTTGGGAGGGGGGAGGGGGGGGAGTTGGGAAAGTATGTAGCTCTTCAGATCTGGTCACAATACGACTGCTTCCATTAAGAAACGTAAAGATTCTGAATACTTAGGCCTATCGCTCACGGGATATTTACAAGCAACATGACTACGCCCGTCGCTTCGTCCCATGGGCGTGGTTGGTAAGGATAAGGAAACTGTAAGGAATCGCCATAAACCATATGACTACGCGCAGAAAAGTTCCACAATGGCTGCGCTGCTAACCATAGCATTATTTTGCTAAAAACCTGTATTTTCTTACCAAGTATTGATTGAAAGTAGTCTCATTCGTCATAACACCAAACATGTTAAAAATGTGAAAACATTTTAAACGATACCTCGCTTGAACTAGTTTGTAACATTCTGTACATCGCTGAATACATCAGAACTGTGGCTAGATTACACCGCACCCCAATGGCAAAAGTTAAGAGTTTTTTAGCCCACAATAATTTTTATCGCCAACCATTCCGGCTATCGAGATACTGCAGCGCTACGGAAATGTTTCTGGAGAGACGAGTTCACTCTTTCAGAGCATTTCTCCGCCACCGCATGGAATGGAGCAAACTACACCAATCGAAGAACACAATGGTCACTGCCTCCTGACGGCCCTCCGAAGATGAGAGACGGTCAAATGTCCTCCATAAACGGCTGCTTGCATTCATTTTGGTGTTAAATATTTTCATATTTTCAATGCTTTTTCATTTTATGTACGTATGTATTGTTTTTTTGATACTTTCCTTATTATTTGTCTATTTTTTTTTTTAATTTCGAAATATGGAATGTATTTCAATGCACTAACCATACATTCTGAAATAGACTATTATTATTTTTTTTTTGTAATTCCCCCTCATCTCTTTTTTTATGTGAATACCTCACAAGAGTCCCAGCTGCTCCCGTCTTGAGCCAGTGAGAGCATGGCATCCGCGATTGGGGTATTTTGTGAAGCTGAAGGTAGTGGGGTTGTCCTGGAGGTAGTCCTTTGTTGAGGGGAAGGAGATGGGGAAGATGAAGGTGGAAAAGTATCTGGCTATTCAGATCTGGTCACCAAGCAAGGTTAAAGCCATTTCAAGCAAAGTTTCAAAGATTGTGGTACTGAGAAGTATCTTCCACTCTCTAACGTGCCACAAAAAGGGGTACAAAAATAAATCTGTAGAAGTGATCCACCTTTTTTTGGAGAGGACTAAGCAGATCTTCATTTATCCTGCCATGTTGAAAGTATGACCGCGTTTTCATTGATGCACAAATTTTCATTTTTTATCAAGCGCTGTTTTACCTGAGCTAGTGTGAATGGGCTTTAGAGATCGTATGTCGCAGTGTATTATGCCCAGCATCAAATTATACATAATTTAACCAGTCATTATCACTAACTTGTCCCAACATGGTGTTACGACTGTCAACATGATATCTCATATTGACAGTCTTAAGTAACACCGTGAAACTAAATAAATAATCTTCTGTAACAACGTACTTTATTGCGTACATTTATCTCATCTGAATTCATGCGAACCTTGTTGTTGCTAAACTACCATTGGAATACACGGCTTTGTAAAACTTGACATTTGTGGACACTTAGAGCCAGCGAAAGAAAGCGGATAGGCACCCTCGAAATGTGGTACTGGAGAAAAATGCTCAGGATTCCATGGACAGCCAGACGCACAAATGTGTCCATTCTGGAAGAGCTAGGCATCCACATTTGGCTGACAACTCACTGCCTGCAACGTATTTTAAGATAAGATTGGACACGTTATTTGCCAAACTGAAGATTCCAGACACTCACAATCACTGCAGATAAAGTGGAAGACAGACGAAACAGAGGAAGATTACCAATGCGCTGAAGTGACCAAGTATCACTGGCGTCTGGTACGCCGATGTCCGCAGCATCACAGCTCTCCGGGCAGCGCAGGACCACGAAGAGTGGAGTAGACTTGTCTTTGGAGTAAGGGTCACGATCCTCAGCAATGAGGAACCGACTTAAGAAGAAGTAATACGTTATAAGAAAGAGAAGGAAATAAGGATAACAATTAACATGATATTGTCTTCGTCTGAACTATCGCCCCACGAATCATATCAATTATTATCAAAGGTTACTTCCATTAATAATTGATGAGGTTGATATTTGCGACTTCCTATTGACGGGAGAATGATGGGTATTTTGATTGACTGAGCAACTCGAGCGATGGAGATTACTGGGTGTGGGTTTGCGATTCGGCCATCCAACTTAATGAATATAATATCTGTGAGGTTTAAAGTCAATGAATCCATCTAAACTCCGATTAAATAAAATAATTAAATAAATTAAGTTTATATAAAATATAACTTAAGTTACCCAAATTTGGGTAGCTATCGCTCAAGAGGATAGACAAGCGGTTGAAAGGTGTGCGTTTGGCAATCGTTCATTCAGTAATAATTGGTCTTCTTATCAACCCCTTCGGAATTCAGTTTAATCGCGGAAAGATATATTTGTATTTTGTTGGCAATCAAAAGTTTATCCTGTATTCGCACTCTGTGAGAACGTATGCGGACGTCCACAAAGTAATTGAGCCGAAAATATTGAAATTCCTTCAAACACGGCTAAAGCCATTTCAAGCAACGTTTCAATTCTGAATGGTGGTCTTACACCAGGGCGATACTGAGAGTATATTTCACTCTGGAACGTGCTGCAAATATACCTATTTTATATTATTTTTAATGAATAAATTGTGAAATAACACAAATTAATCAAATAAAATATCTTTGCCCACGCCGGGATTCGATCCCGCGTCCTTCGGAATGCGAGTCAAGAGCCTTACCGCTGGACCACACCGGCCGTCCAGCGGCCTATTAGTCTTATAAAACGATCGTGTGCCACCATTTTTGATATTTTTAGTATGGATTAACGTTTGCGAAAGGTTTCGTTTCAATCTAAATACCTACGCACAAAATATTTAAATGAAAAGCAGAAGGTTTGCTTGATAAATCTGCCTATTGGTCACCAAGCACGCCTAAAGCCCGCATCTGCTCTGAAGATGGACACTGTATCGCTGTCCGAAACGTTGGCTAAAGAAGGAGATTAAATTAATAATAGCTTGTAGTATTTTGAAGTTTTTCGTTTTCGTCGCGGTCATATTTACCACAAAACGGAGGGGGCGAGATGGGATATTTTTGTGTCGAATGCAATCTCTACGGGGGGGGGCTATTTGGGATGTGGAGATATTTGTGAATTCACTGCGTGCGGGGCGGGGCTAAATGGGATACTGCGAGATGTCAGCCAGGTTTTACAAACTCTTGAGAATATGTGTGGTATGGGTTGCATGTGACGTCACAAAGCTGATGCCCCCCCCCCCCGTACGCCTTGTCGCACAATGTCACACTTCTCTGCACCCCTCCCCCCCTTTAAGGTGTTACGTAATTTATGGGTGGCCCCTGACGGCTAAAGCCATTTTAGTCAAACTTTCGATTCAGAATGGTAATCTTCCAACAAGGCGATACTGGGAGTAGGTATGATATCATTATTTATATTATAACACGAGTGATCTCATCGAGTGGTTAAATCAAAACTCTAAAATAGAGTAAAGAAAAATACGCCAATTATCAAACGCGAATTATTGTTTGTTTTTATTTACAGTCACGTTCGTGTTATCGGATCCGAATTGAAATGTTCCGTTCGTGATATAATGCCGAAATACTGCCAACCAATTACTAATGCATTTGGCTTACTTACTACTCATCAATCGGGGAGGTCTAAATTCTAAATGAACCATCTGATGACAGCTGGAAAATTAATATATTCGAGCGTGTTCTGGAACTCTGTCTAACACGGTGAAATCGATAACTTTACGATACGAATCGAATCGATAGGCGTAGCTTCCGATGATTTTATATCGATGTCTCGAGCCCGCTTTCATTGATGACGGCCGAACCGATATTGACAGGGGATAGAAGGAAGGGAAGATACTCTCAGTATCGCCCTGGTGCAGGACGACCATCCAGAATTGAAACGTTGCTTGAAATGGCTTTAGCCGTGTTTGGTGACCAGTTCTGAATAGCCAGGTAGGTACTTCCCTATTTTTCTCTTCCCCTTCTCCTTCCCTTTCCCACTACCTTCAGCCTTACAACATACCCCAAATGAGGTTGCCATTTGCCATAGTTTCACCGGATCCAGACGGGAGCAGCTGGGACTCTTGTGAGGTATTCACATAAAAATTTTTTTTAAATTAACCTGATACTATAGAGGGGAAGCCGCGCTAAAATTAATCAATCTTTGATCGGAATATCTCTTAACAATTGTTGACCGTGCTCGCTAATATTGCTAACTGACCGTAGATCGCGGATTTGGTCACGTCGTATTGATATAGAGGTTTATCGATCGACCGTGCTAGACCTCCTGGGCGTGTCCGTGCATCGTCCGAAGTAAGCTTATTTTCCCTTTACTTCTGGTGAAATGGATCAAATACTTCTACCGTAAATAAATAATTCGTATGGCTATCGTGGTTTATAATGTATGGTACAACACATTAAAAAAAATTATAATTTTTATATCATATTAATATTATTCTTACCAGATTAATTTCCAAGTCCTGTGTCGATTCAGCACCGCCCCGCGCCCTCTTCAAACCAATATTTATATTTATAACTTAACTAATTATTTAAAAAATATATATAATAATACTGCACGATTAAAATAATTATATCACAATTTAATTGATCACAATAATTGGTTATATTCAACAATACAACCGGAGATTTAACACAACACAACAATTATTATTAACTATAATTATATTTAAATATATTTATTTTATTATTTCAGAGTTCGTTTATTGAAAATCTCATCTTCTTCCTGAAGATCATTTTTAGTCTTCTGAAAGGGAACACTTTTTTTTGTAAATCAAGCGACCATTATTCGCTTTACAATTCCTCTTTTAAAATTACCACCCATTCGATTAAGAACTGTATTTCCAAATTTGAAAGTTCCTACTTGGAACGTTTCTAAGTATTTATAATGCTTTTATGTATTTATTTGACTGGCAATTTTTAAACGTCAGTTTTGCCGCGTTTTTGTACTTTGACAACGGAGATGTCGATCCGACGAGATTCGAAACCGAAATAACTGGAAGGCTGAAACCAAATGATGTTATTTCAGTTGTCTGTGCGTTCGTGTTGTGTGTTGCCGACTTCGCACAGAATGATTCACTGATTGAAGACGATCCTAGCATTTGTCGACTGGTCAGAAGTTCAACTAATTTGCACATGCATAATTATTAATGATATGATATGTTTGTAGATGTACCTAGATATAACTGAGTCGGTCGAATGTAACGTGCATCACTTTTCGCATTTATCGCTACTTTTCAGCCCGACTGCGTAGGTGTTAAAATTATACAAGATAATAAATATTGTACCTACTGGACATATTCATATTTTTAATTTTGCATATTTTAAACTAGCTGGGTTACCCGGCTTCGCTCAGGACAACATTCGAGAGTGTTCTGGAATGTTCCACAATGATTTTTGCTATTCCCTATTCCCGAACATTCCACGACCATACTCCGCCACTCCTCCCAGAACTTTCTAGAGTTCTTTTGAAACCTTCTAGAATTTTCCGGAAGTATGTTCTTGAAATTTTAAGAGGGCGATACTTCCAGCCCTTATGTCTTCAAAAGCCCGCCTTTTAGGTAAAAATGGGAACAGTCATCCTGGAGGGGGGATAGAGATCTACCGCACCATATAACTCCCACGATCGTACTGAGCCTCTTTTCTGATTTTGTGCGAGCCGCGCGTTTTTTTCGACTATGTTCTTTATTTAATTGCCCCTAGGGCTTTTATACATATATTATAACGCAGTACGTATATATATATTCTTAATTTAACAATGAAAATAAAAAGTTGACAAAATACGTATCTATAGGTAACTCAAAATAAAAGAAACAAAATATATAGTTGACACAAAGTAGGTAATATAGAAAATATGCTCCTTCAACGAAACCAATCTTCCGAACGGACCCTCCATTGATATGCTTGGTGTAACTATAAGTGACCAGCTCAGGTATGGGGGCTCCATCAAAGCCAGAGTAAAGTTAGCCTCTTAAAAACTGGGCGTACTGTACAGGGCCCGCAGATACTTTAATAGTACACAACTGCTAACCCTGTACAAATCGCAAGTGCGCCCCACGGTTGAATTTGGCAGGCACCATGCTGGAGCTCCAAAATACTTGAAAATACACAGTCGAGGGACTGTGCAGAAACGGGCGGTCCGTTTGATAGATTCTCCCATCTTAATGAACGGATTGCAATCTTTAGAGCACAGGCGTCGGGTGGGAATGCTATCCCTGTTTTACCGGTATTTCAATGGAAGATGCTCTGAGGAACTAGCGTCATTGATCCCTTCGGCACCGGTGCATAGTCGGGAGACACGCCAAACACGCGTCCAACATATGTACACAGTTGACATTTGTCACACGAGAACGGGTCGTTTTTTCGACTCGTTCTTGAGTTCAATAGCTCGGCTATGGAATGATTTGCCGGCCTCGGTGTTTCCTCCCTTCTACAAAATGTGTCTCTTCAAGACCAATGTCTCCACACAGCATCCCAGATGACATAGGCCTTGAGGGAAATTGAAATCCCTGTGTGGAATTAATGTAAAAAAAAAAGTGAAGTAAAAATAGATATCTGCCAATATCCTCCAAATCTACAATAATATTATTTAAAAAAAAATATTTCTTTTAGGTACTGAATAATATTATTATTTAATTTATACAAACAGTTTATTTCTAAACAAGTTCTGTTGTGTATTTATTATTACGCGTGACATCTGTTTCGCCCCCTGAAAGCGTTATCAAACTGTGGCTAAACCACTTACAGACGATGCATTTAAATTATTTCTATATGGGTACTTGAATGCAATGCAATGCAATGAAAAGATTTTATTGCTTTTATTTTAATTATCTACTAATTTCTGAGTAAAATGACTGCAATTATTAATGGTTATTACCCTTTTAAAAGTTTCCCCAATTACTGTAATGTTTAAATTGGACTAATGGGCATTATTCTAATCATTGCGTGATTCCCAAACGATGACTCGTGGGTTTGCTTTCAGAATTGGCTTAAAACTATCTAAAAGCGGCGAGCGAATTATATTTTTTTGTTCATTAATTAAAATAGCTTTCGGATTGTTAGAATTTTTGTTAATTTCAAACTGCTCTAAAACTTTGAGTTGCGCCCTATATTTTGTATATGAAAAGGTGTTGGTTTATTTTTATCACTAAGCAAATGATTTTTATCTAGGATATTTTTGGCAAATTATTACGTTATTTTATTATTATATTTTTAAAGGATCGCATGTATTCTTTGAATATAGTATTAAAGGACCAGCCATACAGGAAGAAGAGTTAATAGAATGATAAAATTACATATTATGATGAGATTGTATGACTAAACCAAAGCAGCTGAGCTACAGTCGTCCGGCAGTCCCGCCGAGGATAAGCGGAGCCATCAGTCCAGTCGCAAGCGAGACTCGGCGTCCGCGCCCCTTAGCCGGTTGCCCGGTAGTCTCTCGAAGAGAGTGTTGGGATTAAGGGGGAAAGAGACCCGAAGACCCTAGGGAAAAAAGTGACCCTAGGGCAAAAAGGGTCACCAGAGGCAGGGCGGAAGGGCACCGGTCCGTTATGGTCCTCTTCGGGCCTGCTCATGGCGAGGGGGGAGGCGTGGGCGGGTTATGCAGCGGCTGCCTTGGGAGTCATCTCTTTAGTTGATGCACGGTCATAGGTCTAGTCGACCCCCTTGATGGTGTGTAAGACATTACGAAATTTAAAAAAAATATATTATTTTAGGGAAAGTTGACAGCAAATCTGAGATTACATAATAAAAGAATAATAAGATAGTTAATTACGCCAATTATCAACTTTTCACTGATGATAGTGTATGATAAAGAGTGACACTTTAAAAGTGTTTTCTTATTTAATGATTATTTATTAACTCTTTCAAGTGAAATTATTTGAAGTTAGTAATCGCTTGTAGTTTGAATCGAATCAAGAAATATAGATATTTTAAATAGGTACCCGTGTTAGGTACCAAATTTGATTGATTATTATAAAATATAAAAATGAATATTTGTAAAATATGAACTTCGAGAATTTGAATTAACCCTTCAAAATTTTGGCGTATTTTTCACATGGTCAAAATATTTCCGCTTTTCAATTAAATGCAAATAAATCTGAACATATCCCTAAAATAAAAACTGTTTTGAAAGATGATGAAATACGCTTTCAAATTTTATAATTCAAAATAAACATATAATTTTTGAAATATAAAAATTTTGCATGCAAACCTAAAAAAGTTAGAAGTTAGTTAAAAATGGCTCACCTCACGCTTTTTCTAACTAAAATTACTAATAACGAAAAAAAATACATATATTTTATTAGACAAATGTATTTTAAACGTTAGTGTCACCTACTTGTGTGTCTTTTCATATAAAAATAATTGATAAAAAAATCTCAAAGTTAAATTTTTTTTTTTCAAATTGCGATTCAAAACTTTGGTTTCATAAAAGTATACATTTTACTTTTTTCGACGTTATTTTTTAGATTAGTCTAAAAAGCGTAATGTTTCGCCTTTTTAACACTGTTTAGAATATAATTTTCACTCTGAAAGTAATGGATTTATATGAGACGCATGTGAGCTGGGACAAATCTGGTCTCCCGCCATTCAAAGGATAAAAGTGTAATAGGTGGCAGGCGAGCTGTTTGAAAAATGAATGTACTGGGATTGAATATATGGAACGTGGTAGAGGGGTTGGCGGGACCGGGGAGCGGGAGAGGGGTGAGGGAAGGCGAGGAAGGGGAACGTTAAAGGGGAAGGGGATGCGGGAGGGGAACGGGGATGCAAGGGAAAGGACATGCAGGGAGAAACAATTTATTCCTTTGAATATGGCATAGCAACGCATACCGGGAACCAGCTAGTAACACAATAAAATAAAAAATTTCCATTACTTGTGTACTCATGTTGTATTTTATGGCCGCCAATGTGTTTGTTATATTTGTATCATGTTGTCTCCCTCTATATTATTGGTTATATATAAGCACACACTATGTACTTATTGTTTAGTATTAATTTGTACCCTGAAGATGCTTGATTAAAGCGAAACCGGTCGGTTCATAAATTAATAAATCTCGTGGTTTTAAACAAAAAAGTATTTTATTTTATTAAATATAATTTTCCACATAATATATATATTTTTTTTATGGCTCCACACAGGAGGCCCTGAGGAAAAAATTTTCCCTGTCATGGAGATGCTGTATCTTTTAAAAGAGAGGAAGAAGAGGAAGTTCCCGGAAGGATAAGGTACGAGGGGTGGGTAGGAATATGGGGTTTAGAGGGTCCTGGAGTGACGGACGTATGAATCCATCTGGTTAGGCCCAAGCACACACTTACACTTATACACACCTACTCTTACACATACATACTGTCGCTGCCTGGGATTTGGTAGTAATTATTGTTGCCAATTCCTTTATTCCTACCCATCCATTTGCCTACCCGTCCTTCCTTAATTCAGTGTCTGTAATAAACTGCCCGCCGCGTCATATAGCCATTTGCGCTCCGCTCCGCCTTTACCTAATTCCGCTATTAAAATAAAATAGTTCGCGCATGTTTACTGTGTGTTTACAATTGAAGACCAACGAGGGCCGGCCTACAGATTCCTTTTCGGTGAGTCCTTCCTCTCCATACAATTATTTTACCATATTTTTCAGGCAGTGATGGTAGACACAATCAAGGTTCATTTTTAATACACACACAGTAACAATTCCACTTTGCACGACCGCAAATCTCCTCCATCTTGGTCCTTCGAGCCGGATAATTTTGAACCATAAAATTAATAAAATCCAGCAGAGTGTGAATGCGTTTTATAATACCGCATATAAGTAAAAACCCGCATTCAACGGTTTGATATAGCTACATGAGTAATCTTGTTTCCTATACTAACTATGGTTGGAAATAACGTATTTACCCGCTTTTAGAATAAATAAATACAAAGCACTCCTTTGATATTTGTTTTTGATAATTCATGTAATTGTATCTTGCTGATAAAATCGCATCTACCTACCTTAGAAATAGTACGATTATTTCTTATATTTGTATTATTGAGTATATCATTACAAATTGTAAATATAATTATAATTTGTCAATGATAATAAACGCAATAAATAACTTTGTTTACTCGGCGTGTTCTGTTAACCGTTTACATCGCGTTGTCAGTTTTAACCCCGTGAGGATCACAGTTAATTAATTGAACAAATTAAATATTAATTATTTCATTTCGCATAAATAATACAGACACATTATTTCTACCGCATTTTTTAGTTGTTTGACGTTTCATATTTTGTAAAATATAACCGGAATAAAGAAAATGGCTACGAGCGCGTCATCCGGATCGTCTCGGGACGAAAGACGTCTAAAACGTCTAAATGCTAAACTATCAGCTAGCTTTGCGAGCTTACAGTCGGTGTATGACAAGATAAGGAAAGCTTCGGAAAGCATTAACGATCGCCAATCCTTTTTATCAGGCGCAACTACTGTTGAAAAAATTCGTTCTGAATTTATAACCACTTTAGATGAAAAGGTGGATTGCGAATTGGAATTGAATCCGGAAGCAATCGCTGAATACGCTCAATTAAATGCATTTGAAGAACTCTTTGGTATTATTAAATATACCGAAGCAAATATGCTGTCAAATACAGTTGCGAAGCCTCGCCGTCAAATTAAGTTACCCGCCTTGGAAATAGCGTGCTTTAACGGGGATTTAGAAAATTGGTCTCTTTTCTATGAAACATATAATTCGGTTATACATTTGAATGATTCTCTGGATGATACGGATAAAATGCAGTATCTGATGTCTAAATTAACCGGAAAAGCGTTAAGTATTTGCAAAGCTATTACGCCTACAGGTACAAATTATCAAGTTATCTGGGACGCATTATGTACTAAGTATAATGATCAACGCGTTCTTGCTGAATTATACTTTGACCGATTGCTGAAATTATCTCCAGTTAACTCGGCCACGTCTGCTTCTTTAGAGAATTTTGCAGATACATACTCCACTAACATCGCCGCGCTGAAGCAATTAAAAATAAAAGACCTCGCAGAATTCATATTGCTGCAACTAGGTCTTAAACGTCTCGACATAGAAACTGTAAAGGCTTTCGAATCTTCTATTAAAAATAATGAAAATCTACCGTCCAGCGCGGAATTAATCGACTTCGTAAGGGTACAGCAACAAATTCTTAATCGCGCACAAATCACGCAACCGACTTGGCGAGCCGCGAGCCGTCTTGGCTCAAATAATAATTATACCGCTAAACCGCAAAAAACTAATTCCGCAAAGGCATTTATTAATGTCGAAAAAATCGATAATCACTCCATCGGAATTTGTTTCTGCTGTCAAAAGGGATCGCATCCTTTATACCAATGTTCTAAATTCATAAGTCTTGAACCACGTGAGCGATTTAACTGTATTAAGTCATCGAATATTCGAGTTTGTGTGAACTGTCTCAGTACTAGACACATCACGAAAGCTTGTAAATCAAAGAGTACATGCAAAACATGCGCGCTCAATCATCATACTTTGTTGCATTTCAAACAAACTGATGGGCGGAAGTCACAAACGGACCCAATACCGTCTCCCGCGTCACAAACAGATGCCGATAATGATAACTTAAATTCGTCGAATCCGGTTTCACTATGTGTAACAAATTCATGCCCTAGTGCAAATACTACTGCCCTCTTAGGAACGGCTGTTTGCACTACCAGAGACGCTAAGGGCCAGGTACGGACGATACGGGCTCTAATAGATAGCGGCTCCCAAAGGGACATAATTACGCGCAAATGCTGTTCACGCTTGAATCTTAAGGTGCGGTCATTTCCAAGTACTTACGTCACGGGAATAGGTGACGTAAGAAATGTGACAAATGGCGTAACTTGCTTAAAATTACTCTCCCGCTATGACATCACCCAGTCGTATACGATTAAACCATATGTAGTAGAAACCATAACCAGTGAGTTGCCTACTGTTAACGTTAACCGATCCGCCTTGTCGTATCTTGACAATTTGCCCTTAGCAGACACAACATTCTGCACGCCCGGTGAGATTGATATTATCTTGGGATGTGACATGTTTGCTCGCATTCTAAAGGCAAACAAAATATCAGGTTCTCTCGGCCAGCCATTTGCTATTGAAACTACTTTGGGATATCTCATCTTGGGTACTGCCCCAACGATGATTGAAAACCCAAGTATAAACGCCACGCAATCATTTTGTACGTTCACGCAAAATGATGAATTTTGCCTTTCGCGCTTCTTTGAATTGGAAGACATTCCAGATGAGAAGTTTTTAACGCCTGATGAACAAGAGTGTGAGGATATGTTTAAACTCACTACTTCTCGTGACACGGCAGGTCGTTATATCGTCGCGTTGCCGTTTCGAAACAGTCCCTCTGTTCTCGGTAAATCGTTACCTGCCGCCGAACGCAGATTTCGATCTCTCGAACGCCGCTTAATATCTCAACCCGCAATAAAGTTAGAATATGACAAAATATTGCGCGAATACCTACAGAAAGGATACATTTCGCCGGTCGACAGTTCTGACTTACCGCATTACGTAATACCGCATCACATTGTAGTTCGTGAAGATAAACTGACTACTAAAATTCGCATGGTGCTAGACGCTAGTATGAAATCCGATTCGGGTTACTCGCTTAATGACATCCTACATACAGGAAAGAATTTACAAGATGATTTGTTTCGCATTATCCTCAATTTCCGATTATTCGCCATAGCTATAACCGCTGACATAAAACAAATGTATCTACAAATTGTGGTGCAAGAAGAATGCCGACGTTATCAGCGCATGCTGTACAGATTTAACGATAGTGACCCTTTGCAATTGTTTGAATTTAATCGCGTCACGTTCGGCATGTCTTGCAGTCCATTCCTTGCGATGCGTACGTTGCGTCAACTTGCGTTGCATGAAAAACCTCGTTTTCCACTTGCTGCAAACCTGGTGGAAAAGGGTTCATTCTACATGGACGATTTCGTCACCAGTTGCTCGTCGGTTGAGGAAGCTTCCGAGTTGTCTACGGAATTGATTCAACTATTCGCTGCTGGAGGATTCGACCTTGTAAAATTCTCTTCTAATTCTCCAAAGCTTTTATCCACGATTCCTACAGCTCGTCGTGTTAAGGAACATGTGGAATTTAATCCCGATGAAAACCTAAAAATACTAGGGCTTCATTGGATACCCGCTTCTGATCATTTCGTATTTGTCGTACACACCGACGAAAGAACGTGTACTAAACGAAACATTCTCTCAACGATTGCTCGTCTTTGGGATTTGATGGGTTTCGCCGCACCAGTTGTATTATTGGCTAAGCTGATAATTAAATCTCTATGGGAGTATAACCTGGATTGGGATGATACTCCTCCTGAAACAGTTGTCACACTTTGGCGACAGTTTAAAAAAGAATTGCCATTGCTGCAATCTATTAAAATTCCTCGTTTTTTAGGAATCGAACCCCAGTGTGTATTAACGCTTATCGGGTTTTCAGACGCAAGCGAACGCGCATTTGGAGGTGTTATTTACCTACATGTTTACTGTCCGAATACTGATAAAACCACAATTAATTTATTATGCGCTAAATCCAAGGTCGCTCCGGCTAAGACGATTTCACTTGCGCGATTAGAACTATGTGGAGCGCTAGTACTTGCACGATTAATGCATACGGTCAGTAATAGCTACACATCAAATTCGAAAGCTCATACGACTTTAGCTTTTTGCGACAGCACGGTCACTCTAGCGTGGATAAATTCACCGCCCGCAAAATGGCAAACCTTCGTTGCCAACCGTGTCTCACAAATACAAAACCATCTGGGGGCTGAATGCTTCCATTATATAAAAGGTCAAGACAATCCCGCCGACTGCTTGTCGCGGGGTCTTACGCCCTCTCAGCTAATAGACCATCCGTTATGGTTTAACGGCCCCGTATTTGCCCAATTACCTAAAAGTGATTGGCCTTTACAACGTTTTGATACGAAATCTGTGACTGATCCTCCCGAACGGAAAACAAAAATTTTGATGTCCGTTCAAGACATTAACTGCCTCAAAACAATTGCTCCTCCGTTATTGTGTGCACTAGCCTCTCGTGTTAGCTCATGGCCGAAATTAATCCGAATAGTAATTTATGTTTTTCGTTTCATCAAGAAATTACCACGAGCGTTTGAATTAAACCATATCTTAGCTGCAGAAACCGCTGTTATTAAATCTATACAGGAAGAACATTTCTCCGAAGATATAAAGGCAGTCAAAGGTGGGAAGAAGGTTCGGCGAGCGATCGCAAAACTGAATCCGTTTATTCATGACGGAATTCTAAGGGTAGGAGGCAGATTGCGAAACGCGGAAACAGAATTTGACAGTCGTCATCCAATTCTTTTACCCGCTCGTGATCATGTAGTCAATCTAATAATAGACTACTATCACATCAGAAACCTACATACGGGTCCTACGTTACTGATGTCGCTGCTAAGGCAAAGATTTTGGATACTTTCTTCGCGTAATTTGGTTCGGAAACGTGTGCATCAGTGCAATACTTGCTTCAAATTCAATCCCAAACCGCAATTCCCAATAATGGGAGATTTACCCGCATGCCGCGTCCGCGAAGCTAAGGCTTTTCTTCACACAGGGGTTGACTACGCGGGCCCGCTTCAAATAATTCCTTATAGACGTCGGGGGGTGCGAAGTCAAAAGGCATACATTTGCTTATTTATTTGCTTGGTGACCCGCGCAGTTCATATTGAACTCGCTTCGGATCTTTCCACCGAAGTCTTCCTCAACGCTTTCAAGCGTTTCCTTTCTCGTCGAGGTCCTGTGAGTATAATGTACTCCGATAACGGAACGAACTTTGTGGGAGCTAAATCCCATTTACGGTCTTTATTTGAACTTATAGAGTCACCCAATTATAAAAAGGAATTCTCAGACAATCTGTTGGAGAATCGAATCGAATGGAAGATGAATCCACCGCAAGCTCCTCACTTTGGTGGGATCTGGGAAAGTAACATTAAATGCCTGAAAGGTTATTTAAATAAAATAGTAGGCACCTCTCTACTGACGTATGAAGAGATGCAAACAGTGCTTTCTCAGATTGAAGCAATTCTTAATTCACGCCCGCTATCTGTACTTAGCGTTAACGACGTTTCGGCTCCATTGCCGCTAACCCCCGCGCATTTTTTAACGCTTACTCCCTTAAAATCTTTACCCGCTGCTGATTTGTCAGACGAGCCAGTCAACTTGGTACAACGCAAACATCTCGTGGATCGTCTTGTTCAGACGTTCTGGAACCGTTGGCGAATTGAGTATTTGAATACTTTGCAAGCTCGCCAGAAATGGAATACAAATGTGAATCCGGTAACGACAGGCACGGTAGTATTGATTAAGAGTGACAACATCGCGCCACTTCAATGGCCTATTGGGGTAATAGTCAATGTCTACCCCGGGGCAGATGGGGGTGATCCGCGTTGCGGAAGTTAAAACTAACTCCGGAATATACCGCAGGGCAGTCGTTAAACTCTGTCCCTTACCGTCACAATAGATTTAACGACATTTTTAGAAGTAAGATCATAATAATTTTATTCTTAAAATCAATTAGGTTAGTTTCGTTGTTAAATAGGTACCAAACCCTACTTCTAGTTTTATCTACCGCAGGTTCAGTATTATTTATTGAATCCTTTCAAATATTTTTATGTTTCAATGTTTTTTATTTTTTATTTTCCTTGCTATATCGGTCAATTTGACCATTTGGTAAACGCATTTATATAACTAACATAAATATTTTCATAACTTTTACATAATTAATTACATTATACCGCGTGTTACAATTTTGTTTGCGCATTAAAACGTATTGGCACTCTTTTGGTTTATGGAAGTGGATTCTTTCATCCCCTTCCAGGCGGGGGGCATGGTTAGGCCCAAGCACGCACTTACACTTATACACACCTACTCTTACACATACATACTGCTGCCTGGGATTTGGTAGTAATTATTGTTGCCAATTCCTTTATTCCTACCCATCCATTTGCCTACCCGTCCTTCCTTAATTCAGTGTCTGTAATAAACTGCCCGCCGCGTCATATAGCCATTTGCGCTCCGCTCCGCCTTTACCTAATTCCGCTATTAAAATAAAATAGTTCGCGCATGTTTACTGTGTGTTTACAATTGAAGACCAACGAGGGCCGGCCTACAGATTCCTTTTCGGTGAGTCCTTCCTCTCCATACAATTATTTTACCATATTTTTCAGGCAGTGATGGTAGACACAATCAAGGTTCATTTTTAATACACACACAGTAACAATTCCACTCTGCACGACCGCAAATCTCCTCCATCTTGAACCATGCCCCCCGCCTGGAAGGGGATTTCATACTAGCGTCTAGCACCATGCGAATTTTAGTAGTCAGTTTATCTTCACGAACTACAATGTGATGCGGTATTACGTAATGCGGTAAGTCAGAACTGTCGACCGGCGAAATGTATCCTTTCTGTAGGTATTCGCGCAATATTTTGTCATATTCTAACTTTATTGCGGGTTGAGATATTAAGCGGCGTTCGAGAGATCGAAATCTGCGTTCGGCGGCAGGTAACGATTTACCGAGAACAGAGGGACTGTTTCGAAACGGCAACGCGACGATATAACGACCTGCCGTGTCACGAGAAGTAGTGAGTTTAAACATATCCTCACACTCTTGTTCATCAGGCGTTAAAAACTTCTCATCTGGAATGTCTTCCAATTCAAAGAAGCGCGAAAGGCAAAATTCATCATTTTGCGTGAACGTACAAAATGATTGCGTGGCGTTTATACTTGGGTTTTCAATCATCGTTGGGGCAGTACCCAAGATGAGATATCCCAAAGTAGTTTCAATAGCAAATGGCTGGCCGAGAGAACCTGATATTTTGTTTGCCTTTAGAATGCGAGCAAACATGTCACATCCCAAGATAATATCAATCTCACCGGGCGTGCAGAATGTTGTGTCTGCTAAAGGCAAATCGCCGTCGCGTTGCCGCGTTGCCGTTTCGAAACAGTCCCTCTGTTCTCGGTAAATCAAGATGGAGAAGATTTTGCGGTCGTGCAGAGTGGAATTGTTACTGTGTGTGTATTAACAATGAACCTTGATTATGTCTACCATCACTGCCTGAAAAATATGGTAAAATAATTGTATGGAGAGGAAGGACTCACCGAAAAGGAATCTGTAGGCCGGCCCTCGTTGGTCTTCAATTGTAAACACACAGTAAACATGCGCGAACTATTTTATTTTAATAGCGGAATTAGATAAAGGCGGAGCGGAGCGCAAATGGCTATATGACGCGGCGGGCAGTTTATTACAGACACTGAATTAAGGAAGGACGGGTAGGCAAATGGATGGGTAGGAATAAAGGAATTGGCAACAATAATTAATACCACCATCCTTCCCACTGCGGTGCAAGGCGATGTTCCAAAAGAGTTCTGCCTGAGAGGTCACAAGGTTTCCCTCAACCAGTTTCTCCCGATCCGGCCTGCCACGCAGCTGGTGGGCAGACTCATCCGCCGCATCTTGACTCATCCGGACAAACCTCACCCCATGAACCCGGGCACCCGTGCCAAGTCACCAAACGTAGCGAATCACTTGAGGTAACCTATGGCAGAGGTGTTGGTTATCCACTAAATGGTTCCAGCGGGGCTGGATAATAAATGGGGCGGCGGTACCCATATCCGCCTCCCGAATTGTATGATATAATAAAACCATAATAGAAGAGCGGTTCGTAAGTAGGAGATTTTGAAATATAAAGCCGCTTTTATAGGCCTGATACTTTATTTTTTCTGGGCTTGTAAAAAGACGAATCAAAAAATAATAGATTATTTTATGTTTTTTACTCGCAGCATTGATTTAAAGCATCCAAAATATTTCTAAGCGATCTATTTTTCAAACCAAAATCACATTATTTTGCATTGCTTAGTGCCTAGGGTTTATGTTTTGCGAAAAACAACGTTAATTTGATACTGGTGGCGCCATCTCTTGCCCAGACCCTAGACCGATTACTTTTCAACCGCGCTCCCCTATTACGTCAACGAAGGGTTCCCAACTTAGGGGTTCTCCCCCCAAATTTAGGGGTTTTTAAGCGGGATGGGATTTTTTAGAGGTTTAATATGTTGAGGGATTAACCTGGACTGAAACTCAAAAAACGGCGGAATTATATATAAATATAATAAAAAAATGGTTTGATCAAAATTTACTATCCCTAAATACTGATAAAACCTTTGTTATACCATTCACTTTGAATAAAAATGCTATCCCTGAGAATGTAAACATATGTATCCACTCATATGATTGTAATTCAAATTCATATCCATGTAAACCTGATTGTTCTACACTTACTGTTAAAACCAACGTTAAATACCTGGGTGTAATTATAGATAGCAACATAAAGTGGAAAATACAAATCAGTTCAACAGTTGAGAGAATAAGAAAATTAATGTACAT
The DNA here is from genome assembly GCA_936435175.1 of Glyphotaelius pellucidus. Classification (NCBI taxonomy): domain Eukaryota; kingdom Metazoa; phylum Arthropoda; class Insecta; order Trichoptera; family Limnephilidae; genus Glyphotaelius; species Glyphotaelius pellucidus. The sequence goes on from OW386555.1 coordinate 31,908,124, forward strand.
TTTCATTAAAATTCGAAACATTTTAAATATTACGATGTTAAGAACCATTTATTTTTCCTTAATTCAATCAGTGCTACAATATGGAATTGTTGGTTGGGGTGGTGCCTTCAAAACTTCTCTTTTACCTTTGGAAATCATTCAAAAAACAATAATAAAAATAATTTTAAAAAAGTCATATGATTACCCCACCATTAAACTATTTCAAGATTTTAAAGTACCTTCACTTCACATTATTTATAAAAAAATTACAGTTTTACAAATACACAAAGATTGCTTCAATAATGAGAACCTTACTCATTTTTCAAACAGTATTAGAACAAATACTTGGCTCTGTGACTGTCCCGCGTTGTAACACTACCACAGCCCAACAATTCTATAAATATATTGGAGTGAAATGGTTTAACCAGTTACCTGTTAATCTAAGATTGGAAACTAATTATAAAAAATTCAAAAAATCAGTAAAAACACATTATTATGACTACATCTTATAATACTATACTTCTCATCAAATTGTAGTAACGGATATCCTTTTTCTCTTTTTATTTTTCTCCTTTCTTTTGTTTTACACATAAAAAAAAAACTATTTTTTTTCTTTGTTAAATTGTACTTTACTTTCGTTTTCTCCGCCTTTTTCACACGAGCTCTGCTCTAAAAAAAGGTGTAATACTTATTAATTAATGTATTTTTAAAAGAAAAACTTTATTTAATTTATAAAAAAGCATGTAACTCTGTACCATTATATTCAATAAAAAAAAAAAAAAAAATTTGTTGACCCAGCGACTTCGGATTTGAGTAATAAAACATGGAAGAATACAATATCTACTTCAGCTGATTTCTTTACGAAGATTACAATAAAATAAGCTGGGGAAGAGACTCTCTATTGAAATGTTACAAAGCGTGATGATGGTTTGGTTTACATTAAATCGAAATGGTGGATCTTGCTCCATGTTCAATCCATCTCTTAAAAAGTTTATTCAGTGTTTTCGTTTTCTCCGCCTTTTTCACACGAGCTCTGCTCTAAAAAAAGGTGTAATACTTATTAATTAATGTATTTTTAAAAGAAAAACTTTATTTAATTTATAAAAAAGCATGTAACTCTGTACCATTATATTCAATAAAAAAAAATAAAAAAAATTTGATGACCCAGCGACTTCGGATTTGAGTAATAAAACATGGAAGAATACAATATCTACTTCAGCTGATTTCTTTACGAAGATTACAATAAAATAAGCTGGGGAAGAGACTCTCTATTGAAATGTTACAAAGCGTGATGATGGTTTGGTTTACACTAAATCGAAATGGTGGATCTTGCTCCATGTTCAATCCATCTCTTAAAAAGTTTATTCAGTGTCAGTATGTGCGATTTTAAAAATCCGATTCTTCCCAAGAAAATAAAGAAATATTTGATGTATTAAATAATTTATGAATAAAGATTATTAAACAACATTTCGTTTCATTTTTTAAATATTATTAATTACGTTTACATTTTATTTTTGGGGTATCATTTTTTAAATATTATTAATTATGTTTAAATATTTTTTGGGGTATTTTCAAGTAATTAGCGGGATTTTAAGGGTATTTGATTATAGTTTTAGGGGTAAATATTTTTGGGAGTTGGTAACACTGCGACAACGTTTATATTATTGAAATAATACATTTTCGTTACTATTCATGTGTACAGTAAATGTATTTACCTATCTATTATCGATGTACAAAGGAGAATTCTTCATTATACCTATTCATAAAATAAGATCTGATGGCACGACTTTCTTGTAAATGTTTATTTTATGTGGATGATTTTTTTTATGATCTTGAGAATTCACAACAAGACTGCGACTGGGACCTACTTACGCTTTCTGGTGTATACCTAGATAATGCCATGGAATTAAATATTAGCAGAAGTAATATCACCTCGTTCACGAAAAATGTGCGTAAAATCGAATGCCCTTACCTCGCACGATCCGTGATTAAATCCTACGAGAAGACTTTTACTCGCCTCGAAGCTAACTTTTAGAAACCAATACCAAAAAATTTGTCAATCAAAGGACGATAACTACACCAAAGAGGCTTTTGTGCATTCTAAGAAAGTTGTTAGTGATGCAGCAGGGGGTTAGACAACATCTGCTGAAATCCTTTGAGCATGCCTTTCAATTTAAATATTACCAATGCATAAACTGTCTGCAATATTATTCAATATATTTTATTTATAGACTTGTTGCCTTTAATGTACCTTGTACCAGCCAATGATATTATAAAACTAATATCCATAAATAAACCGATCCTAATATCATGGATATACTGGCCCAACTTGTGATTTTCCGCAGCAAAAATGTTCGCACTCGCAGTACGAAGCAATGTTGCCAGATGCTTTGTTTTTACCATGTTTTCAGGTTTTTTTCATTTAAGGTATACCTTTGTGTTATTTTAGGTGAACCTAAAAGTAGAGCATTAGTGCGATTTTGTATGAATGGCATTGAAACCAAATCTAGGGTGAGGGGAAATTGACTGGCAGCCATCTTGCTCGGCGAACTTTTGAAATTATTTTTATGCAAATTGGTAAACAATGAATTATTTTTAGATTGTTAAAGCAATTATGACGGCTCATGATAATTTTTTGGTACTTGACGAGACAATGGAGAGCCAATGGAAAACGTCTTTCAAAAATTTAAGCAGTTTTTGATATTGTTCAAACATCTTCTTTCTCTCTCACCCGCGGCTTCAAACTGTTCTCGAATAGCTTGTAGTAGGTATAGTATAGTAATAGGGACCTTTCAGGTTCATGATTTTTTATAAGATGTGATTTTTAGCACAGATCTCCTGGTCGCGTGGGAGAAATACATAGAGCACAGAAAAATGTTTTTTTACCCCTGCTACAGGGTTTTTTTAAATTTTTAAAGGGTGGAAACACTACTATGGTGACAGCTGGCCATGGCTGCCAATTCGTGGGGAATTCCCCAAATTGCGGGAGATTTAAAAAGATTTATTATTTTGTGGGAAGAACCTTGATGTGGGGAAAATGCGGAGATTGTAGAATATTATAACTAACGTAACTTACTCCGATTAAAAGAGCATCCATCCAATCATATTGATAAATAATATTTACAAATTCCTACGAGAATGTTCTACAATTTCGTTTTCTTTCGCAGCAATTTTCAAACAAAAATTCTCTTTTTTAAGCCTGAACGAAAGAGAAAACCTGAAAATGATTACACAATAAAAAATAAATGCTTCTTTCAATATAATTTTGTTTCTTTTGGGGTAAAATAATATCTGGGGTATTTTGTACATCTATTGTGAGTATTTTAGAACTTATGCATTGGCAACCCCGCAGCTGACAGCTGACAGCTAGCCTAGCTCGGCGTGGATCGGCTCGGTCGTGGGTGCCCCCTAATTTGGATCGAGTTCAAATGGCCTCGAGCCAAATACAAAATACATCGCTCGTGAATGTGGAGCTGAACACTCTGAACACAATTCGTTTAGTATGAAATCAGACGTTGAATCGAAAAGTATGACCTCCTTAAACGGACGTGAATTCCTCCTTGGTGTCATCGAAAAATACAGACAATATCCTTGTCTGTGGCAAGTGACAAATACAGAGTATCGCGACAGGGTTCAAAGAAATCGTGCCCTGGACGATATTCTGGGTTTGTTTAAAAAAAAGGATCCCCAAGCCAGTCGGGAAACTGTGCAGAAAAAGCTTGCTTCTATACGAGGGGCGTATAATAAAGAGCTAAGAAAGGTAAGTGATTCGGATTGGAATACTTTTTTCACTACTTAAGCCGGGATCACACCCAAACACACCTGATCTCGCCAAATGGCGGAGATGAAATAGATCCGCTTCGATGAGAAAGGGCTTTTCTATGGAATGGAAATCCAAAGTTGAATGGACTTTATTTCATTCTATAAATTGAACATAAATTCTTATTGAATGGATTAGATCTTAAGGCAGCATTAAGTAATGTATGTTTTAGTTTTTTTTCTTTTCATATTCATAATTACTTACCTGTCGTATATGTTTAATTGGAATATTCATCAAATCATTTCTAGGTGCAAGCTTCACTTAACACTGGATCGGAATGGTCGGACCCTGAGAATGTCCACGTGCCGAAACTATGGTATTTTAATCACCTTAGTTTTCTTCAAGATGAACACAATACACGAAACTCCGGGACGGATTCATCTATATTGACCGATATGACGTTTGAGGAGGTAGAGGTAATAACTACAATATTTTTATACTTAAAATATTTGTTTTTATTTCTCGAGTCAACACGCATTAAATTTTTCGTCTCTTTTAGTTCCTTACCTTATAGCCCATCTTCCCTCTCTTTCTCTATTATTTTGATTTTTACTTGAATACCTAATATACATTTTCAATTATTAATTTTGATTGTTGCCAAGGCGCCACCTGCACCAACAATAATTATATTCTTAATATTAATTTAGAATTTTTATTGATCGATTTGTTTCAGAGCTTGGATCCGTTGGTTGATCATGCGAGCCCAAATAGCCAGAACTCCTCCTCAACCAACTCATCGACGCGTTTCAAACGACCTCAACCGACGGCAACGGTAGACCCGTTAGACCAAGTTATAGATAAAATACCAAAACGAATGGAACAACCCATTGCCTCCGTCTCCGTTCCCACTCCATCTGTTGAAAAAGCAAAGCAAGAACACGATGCATTTGGAAATTACGTTGCAGAGAAACTAAGATCTCTGCCAACATCGATGGTACCTTTTTGCCAAAAAATTATAAATGATGCAATTTTCTTAAGTGAGATGCAGTCTCTTAACATCTCCTCCAGGATAGTGACAGACACGGAACCATCCATTAGAATAAAATCCGCCCAACCATAATTTTAAATAAACTTATGGCAGACATCACAGCTTTAATTTTGTTTCGCGTCTTGAATATAATAAATAATATACAAATAACATCGTTTTTCCTTTATTCTGTAGTTTTGACGTGATAACGTCTCTTATAAATCGACGAACGCCGGCTACACTCACGAAAAAGCATGACTCATTGTCACGTGCCGCCTGAGCCGAGCGTGCAAGCCAGAGCGCGGAACAAGCGTTCGGCTTGTGACTATATATGACTATCTATCTATAGCCCCGTATGCATGGACATTGGAGGGTCTAGAGTCGATCAAATAAATGTAGCTTCGTTCAATAAAAAAGTAGACGTGAAAGTGACGTGCGGTGAAGGAGGAAACCATAATATGGTTTCCTTATTATGTTTCCTTATAACGGTTATTATGGTTAACATATTATGTTTCCTTATAACGCAGTGGGAAAGTGGTGGGGTCCCCTCCAATGACTCATATCTCTCTTCCACTCCATCGTTATTACATGACGTTATCACGTAAAATTATCGTCCGTAAACCGACTTTACAGACAACCAAATTTTTAGTGCCCTACCACCTGCAACACTACAAAACATTTCTTTTGGAGTCGCAAAAGTTTTGTTTTCAAATGAATAAGCGATAAACTAACCACGTCTCATTTCGGCTATTTATGTAAACAAGGCAAGCGAAAGAAATGTATTATTTTTAATGTTGCTGATCACAGCTTACGTTAGATTTGATTACTTTGATTTTAGGTTACTTTGAATTAAATATAATTTGGACTTCAGCTTTATTCACTTAGCAAGTGAAACTACTCGTGCATCAGCTATTTTACGCGAAGGAAAAATGCGAAAAAAAAAATTATAACAGTTTGTGCATTATTTTCAGCACCGAAGGGGAAATAACTTCCATAAAAAAATGTTGACTTTTGTGAGGGAATAAATTGACTACTACGTAAAATAATATTATCGAAAGATTCGAGTGTCTCGGAGTTGGAGAGTTTTGGATTGGAGAGACCGTTTGATAACTTCTTTTAAATTTATTTGGAATTAAAAATAAATAAGATGGGGGTCCAATTAAATAGTTAACTTGACAGCAGAGCTTTTTTTTTTATATGAATACCGCACAAGAGTCCCAACTGCTCCCGTCTGGAGCCAGTGAGACTATGGCATCCCCAATTGGGGTATGTTGTGAGGCTGAAGGTAGTGGGGAGGGGAAGGAGATAGGGAAGAGGAAGGTGGGGAAGTACCTGGCTATTCAGATCTGGTCACTAAACACGGCTAAAGCCATTTCAAGCAACGTTTCAATTCTGAATGGTGGTCTTGCACCAGGGCGATACTGATAGTATCTTCCACTCTGGAATTAAATAATAATTATTATTTAATTCCAGAGTTTAATAATTATTAAATAATAATTATTAAACCTTAGCTATGCTACTGAGCTTTTAAGCAATAAAAATGATATCCTGCAGAGTAGTGCAAAGTACCTACCTGCCAACTGATAGATAGGTACTTTTTACTTGGTCTTGTCGGCGTGTTGCCGTGTTGACAAACTTAACCTTAAATATAAACGTCATCTCAAACGTCAAAAAAACTTCTGCTACTTTTGCTTTACGTAGTTTTTCGGTATATCGAAAATAGCATTATCTCTTGAAGCACAAGATTTTAAACATCAAAATTTTCCGTAGGCTGATTGGAACCGTTTCTAAGATGGCAATAGAACTCAACAAGATTCCTTTAGTTGAAATCGACGGCAATGGTGTATTTAAATACATCCTAATTAAAGTTCACGGGCCAGAAATTGATGGTGTAGAAGACAATATAACAATCTTGAGAGGTTACGAGAGAGCTGCATGGCACGCGGATATCTTAGAAGAAGTCGAGGCTAAATTAGATCCTCTGGATTGTGAGTGTATCGGGGGTGGGAGGATAAATCACAATGCTGCTGAAAAGAAACTTCATGTTTATGGATACTCTCAGGCCTATGGAAAGGCGAACCATGAGAAATCAGCACAGTTGCTGAAAAAATTCTACAAAGACTACACCATCAGTATCAGCGATGAAGGCTACTAACCATTCTCGTGTTAAAGTGGTTAAGGACGCTCTTCGGTCTCTGTAATGTAATTTGTATTGTGACTAGGGTTGTCTCTTTTTTTATATGAACACCGCACAAGAGTCCCAACTGCTCCCGTCTGGAGCTAGTGAGACTATGGCATTCCCGATTAGGGTATGTTGTGAGGCTGAAGGTAGTGGGGAGGGGAAGGAGATGGGGAAGAGGAAGGTGGGAAGTATGGCTATTCAGATCTGGTCACCAAACACGGTTAAAACCATCTCAAGCAACGTTTCAATTCTGAACGGTGGTCTTACACCAGGGCGATACTGAGGGTAACTTCCATTCTGTTCCGATATATCGGGACTGTCACCGTTATCGAGCCCTCTGTCCCGACAAAACCTAAAACCCCCCAACCCGACGAAACCCTAGCTGTTCATGGCAACCCTAGTTGTGAAAAATTTTTTTTTCAATAAAAGGCCTGAAATTGGATTATTTTTTACAAAATTGTACACATTATATTATGGCTCATGGTGACAGTACAGCTCTCTTATTTATTCAATTTGTGGCACAATGTGGAATGTTTGGAGACCGGACAACTCGGAATGAAACCAACTCAAAACCATCTCAGATAAGTTTAGAGTGATAAAAAAATTTATATTAAAAATTTAATTAAATGTCAGGTTAGGGTTATCGGCTAATTAATTTTTTTTTTCATAGCATTTAATGACTTTTCAAGGAGGAGTTGAGTTGACTTTATTCTCAGTTGGCGTGGAACCAGAATGTTTGTACCAGCTAATATCAAAATCAAGATGCTGCGTGTTCCGTCATAATCCTGTTGATATCGATGACGCCGTACAGTGTTATGTACAAATTGGCCTTGCCGATAGGAAGCTGCACAGCATCTGTGTCCATCAATGTATTAATTATAATTATTTAATAAGGTAATTAAATTTCTATTGAATTGTGATAGTTGAGGCAGATGATAATTTATCAAATTTTAAATAATTTCAACGAACAATACGGTGATATTATGTACTCATTTTTTCATTTCAATATAAGTGTTTATTGATGGTTCAAACAAACCCAAGTTAAGGCAACCAACAATTTGGTTGTGTTTTCTTCCACAATGGATAGGCGGAACTCGTGTTGCCATGACAACCAGAACCCCTTTCTCTTCTTCTACTTCTGCTAGGCTGCTAACTGCGCCTCATTGCTGGTCATGTGTACACAAATGGGTGTTATGAATAAAATAAATCTTTTTAAATTATTATTTTTGTTTATTTATACTTACCTACATACCTAATTGTTTTTATTTATACATACAGAGATGATTTGGTCATGCAGTAAGAATGTTAGAAGACTGACTTCCCCTGCAAATACTAGTGCCATTTCAGAGGGAAGATGTCCAGTGGGCCTTCCTGGGCAAAGTTCCATCAAAAAATTAACCTGTGAAGGATCTCGGTGTCGTTTTTGAACCCGAACTGACATTCTCTGGCCATATATTGCAGCTCACTCAGTCTTGTTACAAACTTCTTGGGTTCATCATCAGGCAGTAAGCAGTTTGATAACCAAGAAGCTATTCTAACATTGTTCGATGGCATACTGAGAAGCAAGCTGGAGTATGCGAGTGATGTTTGGGCACCGTATGACCAAAAGTACATTGACATGTTGGAGTAAATCCAGAATAAATTCTTAAGGTGCATGCAGAAGCATAGAACCTATCCAAGTTTCATGCGCCATATTGACTTACTTGAGGAAACTGATTCTGTGAGTTTAGAAACTAGGCAGAAAGCAAGTCTTGCTATTCTGTCTTTCAAAATTTGAAAAAATTTCAACGATAACCCTTTTATCTTGGGGGGCTTTGATTTCTATGTACCAGACCATACCACAGCCGGCGTGAACATCATAATTTATTCGAAGTATTAAAAGTAAATGAATTTATTCAAAGTATTCAAAGAATAGACTTCGGCAAAGCACAGCATGACGAAGGGAATGGTGCTGGAACTTGCAAACCATTTGGATGTTTGACTGTTAGTTCTCTAAAAACTATTATTGAAGAGTCAAATGCTGATGTGGGAACTAAATTGTACTATAATTGGAATAATTCTGTTATATAATAGTCAATTATATAATGTAATAATAATAAAATGAAGCCGGGAAAATCAACTCCAGGGGCTGAGCCTACTATGGATGAAGGCCGCTGAGGTCTCGCAGGATGGAGACCCCTGGGGAACCTTGTCGAGGTGATGGTTCCCTATTTCACTCGCACCCACTTGCATTTATATGCCTACGATAGACTTTTAATGTGTCTGACAAGGTGTAAGAACCATTGAAACTGTCTGATTACTGAGAAAACATATTTTGATAGTTCCTCAAGTAACATATTTAAAATTCAGCTTTTATGCTATACCTTAAGTATAATTGTAAATTAAGGGTGTCTGACAAGGACGACGTGATTTCTAATATTGTTTCAAATAAAATATATAAAAAATTGAACTTAATACTTTAACGAATTTGAGGTGCATTTTTATACATCTTTAGTACCTGTTACCTCTCAAAGCCATCATTATCCAAACTTCATAGTCGGGGATCACTTTTACCTGTATTCAGTTCAGGTTTTATAAAGTAACGTAGGTCTGATCGTCACGTGCTCTTGCTGTACGAGAGGTAGCTACCTACTGCGCCAGTTAGATCCCCTAAGTGTTCCAGTTTCTTGAGTATCCATACTGTTAGCCGTATCGAAAGCCTTCTTTAGATTTATCAGTAAGCCTGCAGCGTGTTCATCCCGGTCCACATACCTTTGGAGAGAATGGCACAAAGGCAGCGCATTGTGTTTTCTTAATCCATACTGACGGAAGATATTTTGTGAGCCTGAGTTTAATAACTTTTTGAAATACGTTAGAGAACATAGATTTAATGGATACAGGACAATGGTTAGATGGATTTTTTACAATTATCTTTGTGGATTGGAACTATTTTTGTTATCTTTAGTTGATCCGGAAAAATTCCTAAGTCCAGGAATTGATTTTTAAGAAAAATGAGTTGGTCAGATAATATATCTTTGCAGAGGCCGAGTTAGTGTATCTTTGCAGGGGTGTAATGTGTCTGGTAGACTCGAGTTGAGAACTGTAATTTAGTTGTTTGTGCCATGTACAGGGACTGAGCTGCCTTCCGGTCTTTATATGTAGAGAATATAACCATGCCGGAAAGGAAAAATGGCTAAAGCGGCGTACAGCTGTGACATTAAAGATGAATCTACACAATAAGCGGTATTGTTTATTTGTGCTTGTGTTCATCAAATCAAGTTTACTAGGGTTTCCCACGGGTTCTGGGATATCATCTGAATATGATGTGACTGATGGGAAGAAATCGTTAAAAGCTGAAGCCATGTGGGTTGGGTGTGTTATTTCTTCAACCACGATCAAAAGACATTCAATTTCATTTTTCTGAGATGTCAGTCAATTTCAAAGAATTGTATCTATAGTTTTCCATGTCGTGGATTATGCTTTGAAACTTATGTGACTTACATGAGGTTCTTTTGTAAAGGAAAGACCAACATTCCCAGGTTACAATAAAGTATTTTAAAAACTTCTTCCGTCATTATAAGCAGAAGATGTTGCTTGTGCGATGATGGGGGACTTAGCTAGTAGAGCGGTGAACCACGACACCTGTATGGGAACTGAACCCATTTGCCAACTCAGTCACCAATTGCCGTAAATGCAATTCAGCTAAGTTGTTCCTGACTTCAGTCTGTCATTACAAGAAGGTTTGGTTTTAAAAGCCAGAACACCTGTTCGCTGTTGATGCCAGCTTCATGAGAATGGGTCATTACTATGAATCATTTTTGTGGAAAGAGCTACCGGCATCTGTCTGTCTTCCTTCATTTTTCGGGCTGCTTCAAGGCTAGCCCCTTCCTTGGCCTGCCTCGCAATGTTGCTCAGCCGGTTTGTGACTTAGTCACTCTTGTGAGGTGTCACAAAATAATAATATGTGTAGCTATTGGAGAATGGTTAACTTAATTAAATGAAGACATTGTTTTTAGTTCAACTTGCATTTTATTGACACTTTTACAATCATAATGGAAAAAAATTAACAAAATTCAGTAAGTATAATATATTGCGCTTGAAAAGGACAAAAGTTAAGATAAATTTTTGTTAAATGCAGGTTCACCAACATTAAAACACCAACCAACAACCGACTTATTCAATACCAAAATAATAATATTAATCACAACACATTTCATTGTAACAATTAAAAAGCAGGTGTTCGAAAACAACGAAAAAAAAATCAGACTTCTACCATTAGAATTTCTCAAGCGTTAGCTCCAAAAGAGAAGTGTTTTGAGAAAATATTACAAGAATACTTAGGATTTTTACTATTTTAGAACATTGATATAATTGTGGGTTTTTGTTTTTGCACCATTTAATAATATACGGTGACAAATAGAATTTCTTACTGCTAAAATCTTGGGTACTCATTTCTCTCCTTGCCGTGAACAATTGAGGCGAACAGCACAAACTTAGAATTGTGTGTATTGGTGCAAATGCACACTTCCCAAAGTGACTTCCTTGCCAAACATCACTCAGAAGCAGTCTTTTCTCTTGCTTATGCCCATTTATTGTTATTTGTGAGAAAGGGATTGCGTTTTACAGTATTATGTTAATGCGTTTAAAATGATTTTATTTTTCTGAAACCTACTGCATGCAAGCAATACATCTGTGCAAGTTCTGTATTCAACTCAAGTATGGTTGCAATACCTATAACCAATGTATTTTCCATGTATCATGGATGATGATGATACATTTCAAATTCCAATTCAATATTTCTGAACAAATTGCTAAATGGCTAAAGCGCCATACAGCTGTGACATTAAAGACGAACTTACACAATGAGCTATACGGTTTGTTTGTGCTTGTGTTCGTCAAATATAGTTTTCTAGAGATTCCCTCTTGTTCTGGGATGAACACAAGCACAATTTTTCCTTTCCAGCATCGATATATATAAAAACGAACTCACCAATTCAAACAGTTTGTGAATTGGTCTTTGATAAACTTTTTAAATGCGTGACATTTCGATTCTGTACATCCCTTTATGCGGCACTCTTTATTTTATATGTATTTTCAAGACAACTGCTGTGATGTCTGCGTACAGGGTACGGGGTACGGCCTTTCGCAACCCAACTGCTGTGTGGTTCGCATACAATAGGTTAATGAATTGAATGAATCAAACTTGATTTTTCTCATATTAGCACGGTAGGGAGTGAAACATATAGTACCAAGCCTTCATAACCAAGAAAAATAACAATGAACATAAAAATTATTACTATTTTGTAGAATTACTTTGGAATAACATTATGTAAATAAATACACTGAAAATTTATACTATTGAATATGGCCATTAATTTTTGGACAATTATTATTTAAAATCCATTTGAACAAATAATATTAATTTAAGAGCAGGTAGGTACTGAAATTTTTCAATTGAGATAATAATTTGACAATTTTGTGTACTTTAAGCACAAATAAAAAAAATTGTTTGTATTTAGATACAAAATTTTATGATATAAAATTCCAAAGATTTAAAAAAGTATTATTGGGGAATGCTAAAGCGGTTTGTGAAAAGTTGAATCCTAAATAATATTATTATAATAAATGAACTTTTGTAATTAAAAAAACTAACATTACGATAAGTAAAACTAAGGCATTATTTGGTTAATAATTTAACAGGGGTTGGCCTCTACCAAACAAAACTTGAAATAATAATGGTTTAACCCACAAATAATTGATCAAATCTACCAAACAACTAGCAATACTAGATTTGTCGACACTAAATTACGCCAACTTTTATTTTAGTGTCATTTTTAACCATTTTACTGAGAACATTTCATAGCAGAGTATTACAGATATTTTTTTTTTGAAAATAATACAAAATGACCGAAAAAATTTGAGGTGACAAAAAAACACAACTTAATTTGAATTTTTTAATAAGTTTGAGAAATTGAAGACCTCGGGATGAAAACCTCTTTTTTTCAAAAAGTTTTTATTTAATTTTTCAGTGGTTGTTTGTCTACGGGTTCATGCAACGGATTTTGTTAAATATTTATAAATATTATGTCCTTAAAATTTCCATAAAAAATATGGTACTTTTGTTTTTTACAAATGTCCACAAATTTTTTTTGAAAATTGCAAATTATTGGCATAAATGTCCAATAGTTTGTCTTTTCACCGTATTACAAATACTTAATTAATAATATTTGCTAAACCTATTTAGTGCAATAAGGTGCAGACGTATTCAGTTTAAATGCTCTCCTGAAAAATAATCCGATTGTGACATTTGAGGTGTTCTCCCCGAGGTCTCCTCGTAACATTGTTCATCTGACTATCAAAACGTGGCAGGTTAGATTCAAATCAAATAGTTTTCTTCTTCTATTTATTAAAGGAACTACAAATAATATTGTTAAATAAATGTTAAACTAAAATTGGAAAAGCGTTTTATAATATTAATTTGAACCCCCGAAGAGGAAAACTAAATATGTATAACCTTAAAACACTAACAAACAAAATGCTTAGATAATTAATTAAAATATACAACAGGGACTTGTTGTCTTGTTAAATATTATTAAAAATAGGGATATTGCTTAAAAACTAATACAACTATAGAGAAAAACACAATAAATAGAGATTATTTATAAAATCTGCAATTAGTAACTTAATATTAATATTATTAACATGTTCTAGTCCCAAAATCAATAAATAAACATTTAAAATTGGGCTGTGCCAATAAATCAGGCTTAAAAGCTGTTATAAATACCAACAGGAAATAGAAATGAAATATTATCTGATAAACTGACTAAATAAGTTATAGTGAATAAATCCCATAGGGGTACGCGGGAAACAATTCATTACAATCAATATTATATTTAAAAATCATTCAATGATATAAAATATTGGAAACAGAGCAATCAACTTATTTTATAGATAGCTTTGAGATGATCCACTTGAAATATACATACACAAACAAATAAATATGATTTTAAAATTTAAACAATATGTGCGATATGAGAAAAAATACATTTGGAAGGAAATTAAGTTTTCAAATACAGCAGACCCAAGACCTATGACATTTTTTTTATTGCACATTAGACCATAAATTGATGCAAATCTCATAAATTGTGTAAATTTACATATTATACACCTAATATTTCAAAATTGTTTTGGGATCCTTTTTAAGTTTTTAAACAATAAATTGCTGTGTAACGAATGAATGATCTTTCGATTGCCACTCAAATTATTTAAAGAATACCTCCAAGAACGAAAACAGAGAACAAAAGAAAAATTGATAGTTCAGTATCGGAACCAATTGAATACAATCTGGGTGTTCCTCAAGGATCAGTATTGGGTCCAATATTATTTATAATTTACATGTATGATGAAAATACATTGCATATATATATTATCCCCCTTACTAAAAAACGAACTTTAAATTTTACAAACCTGATAAACCATTTACCGCGTTGCATTAATGCATTATTTTTATTAATTTAAATGGTTAGCTAAGTATTTAATGATGTGAAATACGATTTCTAGAAATGATTCAATTTATAAAAAATGTGTTTGCTTACAGGTTATCAAAAACAAAAATTAGACCATAAAAGTGCAGAATCTGCTTTGGTTAAGAAATTAAAATATATTTAAGATTCATTAATAAAACACCATTTGAGAGAAAAATTACCAGTGATATTATTCCAGTTAACACATTCAAATTCGTTTATAACATCAAGTGATTTTTTGATCGCACTGTCAAAATTACAATAAGAATTGCACAATAACCTTACACTTAATTCACAAATTGACAAATTATTATGTTCATCACACAAAAATTTAAAACAGTGTTTTCATCAGCCATAATTTTTAAGTTTTGTCAAAAAATTTTGAAAACTCAAATTTCATATAATTTGGCCTTTGGTTAATTTTCAAAAAATATGCCTTGAGTTTATCGAGATTCTAAATAGATATTATGTTAAAATTGAAGCTAAGATCTCAAGAGATCACCCGAATTCAATTGCTCACATTTTTGAAAACACAATACATAATATCAATAGGTACATTCTTATATTTATTATTAATTTTTCAAAAATAATTGCATTGAATTTTTTTTTTTATTGTGACTTTTATGTGATCAGTTTAAGCCAATGAAAACATAACAATAAAAAGTTAAAAATATATATATTTTTTACATATTACATTAAGAAAAAATCACCAAATTATCATGCTTAAAGTCAAAATTTTATATTATACTTTGAGGAAAATAACAAGACATTCAAAACGTTAATAGTTATGATTAATACCCTTAGATGGCAGAATTTGTCAATAATCTAGCTAAACTTAAATTTTATATTAATAATGTATGGATAAAATTATAAAAACAAAACTGATAGGTTTATTTAAACAGGTGGTTGACCTTTTTAAAAAAGCAAACACATTCCACAACCCTAAACCTAAAAACTACCAATTACAATAATAAACCGTAATAAAATTAAATAAATAACATTATAGGCATCAATAATGAGCTGCATTTATTGAACATGTATTTTTTGTCCTAACTATCAAATATTTAGTTAATATTCTTAACAATACGTAATACAGTTTGACGATTACGGAGCTAAGGTGTCCAATTGAACGAATTCATTACTCCAGTAATTAAAATTATTTGAGCATAGTTCTGCACAAATTCAAATTAATTGAATAGAATCCAAGATATCTGATTCTATGTTCTGTATTTAAAATATCCAGAAAGCCGAAAATATATTTTGTTCGGTTTATGGGCAACATGACGTAACACCAGTTCCAAGGACAATACTGAATCACCGGTTAAAATGCCCGAAGCCGTGTTACACTCTGTATAAAATTGCATTAATTGTATTTGTGTGACTTGATTGTTAAATTCAAGTAATAGTGAGAGTATTAAAAAATTACAAATGAAACACGTCTTTCATTATATGTGTACAAAAGATAGATAGGAACAACAAATTTGTAGTAAGAGTCAAGGGGTACGCAGGCTCAAAAAGGTTGAAAACCGCTGGCCTAGTCTGACAGTATTAATAGCCTAGTGACTGTATGGTTGAAATTTAAGAACCCAGCTACGAGTACACTTCTGACGCCGTGCCTTATACAAAACCGTTTTCGTACTTTTTAAAAAGCTACTTTTGAAGTTTTTTGCTTTGTATTAAAATTTTACTTTTTTGAAGTTAACTCGAAGTTTTTAAAAAGCTACTTTTGTAATAGAACCGAATTCAAGCAAGTAGCCAATAATGCCAAAAGATGGCACCACTTATGTTAACAGCTAGCGTGAGGAACGTCGGCTGGCAGGCGTAAGTATTATTGGATTGGTAATTTTGTGAATCTCTCGTGGTATGGGGAGATTGATATTATTGATTGATTGTAACTTGCAGTTGTTAATAATAGTACCACGCATCTACACAACATATGACGTCATTGCCTGTAGCGGTTACTTTTCCTGGTGACTAGCTGTCACTGGATCTGAGGAACCGACAAATTTTGGAACCAGTTCCTATCGGATTTATAAAATGGTCACCAACACACAGACTGGGCGAAGCGAACTTTAACTCTGGTAATATATAAATGTTTTAGGTTTCATGCAATATTATTAACCAGGAGTATTAATTAATTAATTCAATGGTAAGTTATAAATATTTTTTATATTAAAGATGACAATCAATTGTTTTAATTCTGGAAAATGATATTCAATATTTAAGTTTTGTATTCGCTAGGCGAATTCTGCAGAACTACGCTCAATTATTCTGATAATAAATTATCTCAAGATTTGCAAACTGCAATTATCGTACACCGTGATAGATTAATAATAAAACTGGACATGGAGCCTTTTTTACAAATAGATACGAAATTTGCACTTTCTGAATTAAGATGTTCAACAAAAATTAGAAAAAAATATAAATCAATGAAAATTATACAGAATTTTACTGGTTATCTAGAATCACTTGCAGAACACAGAATTAATTAATTTTACGTGTTTTATTTAAATTAAAATTTAAAAACACTTTTCCATATGTTTCCTTTAAAATCTAGCAAGAATCTAACTACATTCTTCTAATAATTATTACAACTAGCAATTATTAGATATATCATTACCACAGCAAATATTTTAACATTTATAAGGTTAACTTCAAATAGGGACCCCTTTGGTCACACAAGATTACATTCATTTAATTTTTCAGGTCATCACATGGGGGACATTGCAAAGTATCATTAGGGATTCACGTTAATATGTATTACGTTCCATGTGATTACTTACTTTAACAGCGCTAAGTCTTATCGTATTACAAAGGGATTACTATCAATCAAGAATAGACACGGTACATATAATATGATATTTATCCACGTCAGCGTACAATACATTAATTAAATAGCTTCTGATACGGTTTGGTACTTTTGGTATAAATTATTAACTTACAAAGTTAGCGAGACAATATCTTGACTGAGGATGAAAGAGTAGTTATTATAATAAGCCATTGAGAAATATAATAATATATTATTACGAATAGGAAAATAAAATAATACAATATGATAAGTTTTAATTCTTGAGACACATTGCGACAATATTATGAATATTATTGTTCCCACAAAATTAAAAACCATTCTCGTCGACGACAACGTTACACAAACTTTAATAATTATTCATAAATGTATTGGTGTTACACATACAACTAGAATTTATACAATTCCATTTTGGTGAGAGAAATTTGGTGTCCATTACAAAAGGATTGCAAAAAAAATTATTTTTTTGGATATGTGTAAAAAGACTTCGGAACAATTTATTATTATCACTAGGACATGTAAAAAATTATGAATTCTTTAAACAAACTAAACCTTTGACATTTAAAAATGTACTAAAATTAGCCTGTTTATCTTTGGTGCACAAATATGGCGTACCCAAAGTTAAAACAATGAATGTAACAAAAGTTGTTTTATTTTATTGATAGCCTTTGAAAACAACATTTAGTTCTTAAGTAGGCTCTAGCAAATACCTTATAATATTAATAATAGAATTCTGACATTTCCCATACATCCTGATGGCAGCATGCTATACCAAGCGTGAATTGTGAACCTTGTTTTTTTGGTAGCTCACTATCGGAACCGACTGATTATAATCTGGGTGTTCCTCAAGGATCGGTATCGGGTCCAATCTTTTCTATAATTTACTTATATAATATTATGATAGTATGTAACCTAAGTACAACCTTACTGCTTTTTTTGAACATCAAAAGTGATAATGTTTTATAACTTCCACATGAACACAGAATGTTTCACGGAACTAACATAGCCATGCTGAATTAACTTTAAAGTTTTTATAATTATATTTTTCATGGTGTAATCCACTTTTACTAGGATTTAATAAACTGAAATTATATTTCACCAACTAACCTGACAATGTTTTTCTGCATCCTGTAAAACGACCTAGGATGTTTTTGTTGTTTATAACTATTACATTTGTAAACTGCACACACACAACCCACTTTTTGGGTAATTTTTACAGATTTTATTACCAATATTCATCAAATTAGATGGCATACAACACTACAGTGTACACAAGTCCTAAAACAATTCAATTTGCTGCCATTGAAAGGAGTGTCCATGTCAATATGCTACACCAGCGCGTAGCGGCCAGATTTTTTGACACTGCAAATATTTTAATGGAGTTGGACGTGTTATTAATATTATAGGGTATTTGACGTTAGATTCAAAAATAATACACACTATCCTACTATGAGCTTATATTTTTGATATTACCAACATAAAATGCTCAATGTCATTTACAAATCAAAAACAAAGTTATGTTAGCTATATCCACAGGGATATGCAAGCATCCGATACTTATGTTGTGTTCTTACGTTGCTAAACATGTCGCACATAGTCCGTGTATATTGATAATGAAAATCATTGTTGAATTCTCAAAATGTGAAAACTAGAATGACGTAACCTAACCACAACTCATAACCAAACGGTTGCTGTAACTATCACTTTTATATCCCATCACTATTTGTTGACCGTTTTGTTTTTAGCATTGATCTAAAGCACATCGTCACAAAATGTCTGACACAAATGATGCCATGTTTAAAGTTTTGACGATGTGAGTCAAGACAGCCTCACACGGCGCGGGAGATTAGTGTCGCCGATGAAATTACAAAATGTCAGCAAATTGCGCCTGAGTACGAACCTCCGCGCACATGTATGGCGGTAATTATCCATTGTTAATCAATTGTTAAGTATCGGATACTTAGAATTCCTGTAGACACAGGGCCTAAATTAAGCTTGTAATTTTGGGCAGCTAATTCAAAACATTGTTTTATTTCTCTTGAAAATTCATGGAATTGGTAATTTCAGAGTTTTAAATTAGGACTGTCTCAGTGTCCAGAAATATTAATTTTAACTCATTTATTGAAGCATATAAGTTTAGTAATATATTGATTTCATGGCGACGTTATATCAAAAGGAAACTACAGTTAAAAAATGCATATCCATCTTCATAATTGCTGATAAATACCATTCACAAGAAGAGCACTGAGAATATAAAATTCAAAACCTTTGTGCATCAAAGAGTTATATACAAAAAAAAAATCAGAGATTTTATAAGTATTTATTAATTAAAATGGATAACTTTGGCAATGTGAAATGCTCTAGTCAATCAATATTAAAATTTATTTATTTAATATCAACGTAACCAAGTATTTTAATATAATGTGTATTTTAATGTTATAAAAGCATTTTAGATTGAATTTTAATAAGTTATCAGTCTGAAACTTGAAAAATCAATTAATGAGATCTTAAAATAATCATAATTTGTGCGTGAAAGCAATTGTAATTAATTTTAAAATGTTTTTTGTTGTTGTTGAGTTACACAATATTTAAATCTCTTTTTGGCTGCTTTTATTTGAGCAAAGACAAATTTAATAATAAAATGCTTTTGAAAAACTTTAATAATAATAATAATATAAAACAAAACAAGGAACAAATTATGTTTTAAGATTTATTTAAATAAAAAAAGCAAATTTGCTGTCATTTGAGCTGGATGAACAGTGCATTCATTATCTAACCAAAAAATTATGCAAAATATAAGTTTATACTAAATGCCTTTTTGTAATAATTTTGCTTTGGAACAAAATGTTAAATATGCTACGCTTTTTCAACAAACTGCGTAATTTGTGAATGAATAAATAATATGCCTTTAGCGATAAAGCATAGAGTATACAGACGTATGTAATAAGTTCGTTATCAATTGGACCCAATGTGTGTTAAATACATACATATATATAATATTTATATGAAATGCATGGATAATTAGTATTTTTGACAAATATATATTATTATTCGGTTAGGAAATAAATTCGGGCAGACATAATATTGCATCATATGTTATATTTATATCACCGATGGGATCAGGTAGTTAGACTTAATTTATAACATTTATGGGGAATTTCACCGCCTCTGACGGGTAGCTTTATTCAGCAATGGTGAAACAGAAATATAAGCTGCCCGACGTGTAGCGCTAATTGATAGTTGCTTACTCAGATGTGGTGAAACACCCCCCTAGATTAACATCACACTTTGCATTTAGTAGGGATATGAATGCAGAGAGAATACATTATAAACTATTATTATTATTGATATTAATTATATTAATTATATTGGCAGCCAGATCAAGAGCATCCATTGAAGCCGTTAACCGGATGGGTTTATTTTTGGAGAAAACACAGGAAACTATTTGTGGCAATGAAAATTATCTTATATCAAAGTCTGGTAAGTTTTGGGGCTAGACCCACAACGCCATCATTTTACTACAGTATACGAATTACACAATTACAAAAACCAATTTTCTTCCGGTCTGCTTTATAATAAGAAATTTTAGATGCCAAAAACGATCAGATTATTATTTGAATATTTGTGAAAGTGAATAAAATCATTATTGTGTAAAAAAAGTGTTTGGTGGGGATTATTTTCTCTTTGCTTCTAAAATACCTATCAAATACAGAATCTAAAAATTAAATCATATTTCTAAATACGATGACTTATGGAGGCACATACAACACAAAAATGCATTCTGTGCAATTAATTTGAGATATTTGAAAAAACAGGGAACTTTTATTAAAAATAAGGAAAAAAATGATGCACGTCACAGATTTTTTATAGATCAATTTTCAATAGCCGTACAGTGTTAATGCAAACTTGTTGTACACGGCGTAAGGAAACTAGTGGTAAAAGCAGAGAAACTGGATTTTTTTGTTGATTTTGTGGCATGTATAAGTTTTCCATTTTTCCAAGTTTCCAGACACCGTGTATAGTGATATTTCTGTCGTAAAGTCTGTTCTGATGTTTTCTCCAACCAAATTACAAATATAATATATGCGTCTATACCATTTACCAAGCTTTATATTGTAAACATTGAATAAAATACAGAGCAAATTAAAACATCCATTAGTAATAATATCAATTATAAAATTGTACATTGATTTGAAGGATCGAAACGAGGTCCTATTGAACATCGAAGAAGTACTAAAAACCGTTCCTAACAATAATATTTATTAAACCACAATATGACATTCATAAGTATTTGTTTAAGCACAGTTTGACATTAAATATATAGTTATATTTATATAATAAGGTATCACATCTATCCATCCTGCGCCTGCGTATCACTACTGACAAATGACTAACTATTACATTCATTTTACTTTTTGCCGGTATTCATTCAAACGAATGACATTTTAATGCTTCGATTCCATCCATTATGATTTAGCTTGTAATATACTACAGTTGAAGCGCACTAATCTGAAACTCAGCCATAACCAGCACCTTCAGAGTCAGGGCCAAAGTTTTTAAAACTATGCCTCAGTCAACGAAGGTTAAATGAGTTATTTATTATCTACAAGGCTAAATTAGTGAGATTCAACTGCATTATAAAATAGGCGACAATTTTCTATCGACAGTCTGCACTCGTTTTCCTATTTGGCTAAAAAAATACTATGTTTAATATTTTCTACAAGGGATTTATACAATAATCTCTTGGAAAGTTTATTGTGTATGTACTTATAATCAGCCCAGTATTTTGTATTACCACGTAATAATATCACTTCTCGTATTGCCTTTTCTTTTACAAACAATTATTTCTTGGAAACTTACTAATTTCGACTAATGTTATTTTAGAATCATTATCAGATATCACACCAATCAAAGTAATCAGATGGAATTTCTTTACAACGGAAATATGAAGTAACTCTCATTTGGTTACTACAAAAGTACTGAAATGGAAAACAGGGATACTTGGACTATAATATTCATCTATTACAATAATACCTAAAACACTGATGCACGGGCAAACACTGTAGTTACGTAATAAAGCTGTCTATCCTCACTAAGTACATACAGTGTTAGTATTGGCTATTTTACAGTCATTGAGAAAACCACTACGACAGTTAACTATCAAGCGTATTTACTCGTAGTTCATATTAATCACTAATTTAGCAGTTAAAACCAGCGTTGGCTTTGTGCTGTTCTCTTCAGAGTGTACTAATATTCCGTGATATCGAGAATAAATATCACCACATTGAAGGCAGATAAATTAATTAATATTGAGCGTACAAAATAAACGCCAGATTTGTTAAGTTTAACAATTTCAACGCAATTGTATTGAGCATTCATTAAAATAAAACACACAAATTAACGGGCCTTTTAAAAAGTTTATGAAAATTGATTGAAAATATATCAATTTTTTATAAAATTTTTTTTTTGACACGTCAGACACATCATTTGTCTAAAAGGTGTTATGGATTGTATTTTCTAATCTAGAAAGTTCATAAGAATGCAAAAGTTTAGATTTATAATATCTTCTAAAACATCGATGTCATATATTATTATTATTTTTTTTTTTTTTGTATTTTTTTAATATAGTTTATTATTTTAATAATTATAAGGTGTGCTACACACAGATTGCACGGACTCTAACATATTCAGCTCATTCTCTAGCAAAAGGAACCACACACAGGTTACGGTATATAAAAAATTGGTCAACATTTATAGCACACAATATTTAGAGATTGTCTCCTAGATTAAGCTAGTTAAAAAACATTTTTAATAATCTTTACACTGTCTCAAATTAAGTATAGGAAGTTATTACGGTGAATTATCCTTTCTTTGTGATATACTATTGGTAATAGAGGTATTCATAACTCGTAGCTTTTCTAAGTTTAAATTCAAATTCGGTTGTTGAAGTTTTACACGTTCGATGGTTGTATTATTTTTAGACCGAAAAGATATATTTTTAATAAATATTATTCTATTATAAACTTATTGCTTAAATATTGTTATAAAGCAGTAATAAACATCAATATTTGTATTTTGAAATAAACATTCAACGTAATTACATGCCGGTGAGTAGTAAATTATATGTAATTTGAATATTTTTTCAATGCAGCAAAACAAATTATTATTGTTTAAATCCAACTAACATTTTGATAACGGCACAGTTTTGATAACGGCACATAAAAAATCTTCATGCATGGATTTTTGATACACTAGATTAGTGATTTTTAAAGTGGGTGGTGGTACCATTGAACAAAAGATAAAGCAGTAATTCCCAAAGTGTAGGCGATAATTGAGTTTATAGAACAAAGTATGGAAATCACTGATTTAAAGAATTAAAATTAGGTAATATATTTTATTTGTACAGTGAGTATTGTCTGAGGATTTTTAAAAATTTTATCTAAGACTACGAAAATTATTTATGAGAATTTTTATATCTTTTCAAAAATTAAATTCAATCAATTTGTTGAAAAATAAAACACCATTGATCTTTTTGTTAAATGAGACCATTGACTCAAATAATCTGAAGTCCATCTAGTTCATTTTATCTCTGTGCAAATTCAAATTTGAAGCATTCAATTTTAATTTACCAATCGTTTTCCAATCATGGTAACTAAGTTGGTGTCAAAACCTTATATTAAATTTGTAATGGATGGCAAACTTGCAAGCGCATCGGTGTTATTAAAGAACATTAGCCGCAGGACAAACCTTACAATCTTTTTAAATTCTTTCATTTAACATTTCAGCCCTTTGAACGCTTTAAACAAAATATTCTTCCCATCCCTCACGTAATAACGATACAAAAAATCACTGAGATATATTGTCATCCTAACCACTCGGACCGCATAAGCTGTTTTCAAGTTAATATTACGTTACCAGACATATGTATGATGTAAGAGGCATACCTGACTTATTAAGCATTAGACGACTCTGTTATATGATTTATATGCTCAACGAAAATTTAAAACTTTTAATTCTAAAAAAAGGCGATGCTGAGAGTATCTTCAACCAAATAAAATTTTCTTGCGCACAAATTTGGGATTCGAACCCGCAACCTTCGGATTGCTAGTCAAGAGCCTTACCCCTCAACCAGGAAGGCCGTCGTAAAATTAGGAGAGAAGATGAGGAAGTACATGGCTGATCAGATCTGGTTATCAAACATGGCTAAGTCTATTTCAGGCAACATTTGAATTCTGAATGGTGGCTTTTCACCAGGGCGATACTGAGAGTATCTACCATTCTGGAACATGCCGCAAGTCAACTATAATACATTACCAACAATAACACAATTTAATATACATTTGTTACTCAAATTTTATTCATCCGATTAGTTTTAAGATTGCTGTGCTAAGTGAAGGACACGGATGTGTCCAAACAGGTAGTAACAAGTAAAAATTAAGTAACAAATGTACACATATTCTTCAAAACTAAACATTGTTACACAGATGCCCAAGTACAAAAAATTTTTTTTAATTATCAATATTTTGTCGGTTTAAGCATCCAAAGGGTTAAAATAACATATTTTTTAATTGCATTAATTATTTTGCATTTAAAATTCAATTTATTATTATTATAGCAAGCGGAAACATTTAACTACGCCGTCCCAATTTAAATTTCGTCGCAATTTCGGATTATCACAGAATGATTTACATTGTCTAGTCACACTTTTCAACCTCTTTTATAGACTTTACATTTTAAACATCTATTTGACTTTGGCCCTGCTTTGTGACAATGAGAAAATTTTAATATTACCGATTAATAACTAAAACTAAATTAAGCCACTGGCGTCGCGTGGTAAAAGATAAAAATAATTAATTGACTCGTTTGAAGATTTATAAATACTTTGAATGAGATGTGGAAGCGACTATTAGCTTTTTTAAATATTTTTTTACAAAATTAAAAAATATTATTTTGTAGGTATTAAAAATTATAGGTAGATACATACTTACGACAATTATGGCTTACAACTGTAATTTTACAAAACACTGGGAATTTAAATAATATTTTATTGCTAATATTCAATAATGAAATAAGGTTTTTGTTCATTTTCTTAACCCCTCAGATAATTTGTTCAGTTTTCAGAACAACTCATGTAGGTCTCACAGAAATCGTTGTGTCTCCTTTGCTATCATGGTTAGAAATATGATCTAAACGGTGGTAGAAAGAGAAAACAACACATTTTATATTCAAACCAAAGTTTCCAAAAGCAATTTGAAAAAAAAAATTTTAAACTTAGTGAATTTTTTATTGATTAATTTTACATGAAATGAAAAAGTGAGTTGACGATAATTTTTATAATATGTTATTAAAATATTTATGTGATTTTATTTTTTTCATAATCAGTAATTTTAGTTAGAAAAAATATAAGTTGAGCCATTTTATAAAAAAATTTTATGTTTATTTTGAATTATAAACTTTGAAAGCGTATTTCATCACCTTCCAAAAATAGGCCCGAGGCCTGAGAGGTTAAAATTTTTAAGGTGATCCTCTTTATAACTTTTGTTTATAAGATAGCGGTTGTACATGGTACTTTTTGTGACATTCAAGCATTTTCAGTGAAAATGAATGCAAATGTAGCGCTGAGAACACGGCGTATTGCACATATACATAAGAGCATGTAACAGTTATAATTTAAAAAGCGAAGGACTTGATCACACAATATACAAAATTGATAATAAGTTAGGTTACGTAAATAAATAATATTGACAAATAAATTATATACCAATGTTTGGTATTTTACTGTTTTCTCTCACTACAAAAGCTGTCTTCTAACACCAACTAGAACTTCTGATGAAATCCATGCAATCGATTTAACAACAAACACGGCCAATAGAGAATTAATCACATTTAAAGCGATGACTTGAAATTCGCTATCGGCAGAATACAATAATATTATGTAAAAATATTTTAAGCACCTGAATAAAAATGCTCACACATATAATATAAAATATTTACGTTACAAATAAGTACACAGATAAAGGTATTCCCGACAAGTGTTAGAAATTTCTACCATTTCAGATGTCGGTAGGTAAATATTATTCTTAAATATTACAAGTGATATTGTTAATATATTATGTAATAAATATATCTTTTGCTCTATTCGTCACATAAAAAGAATTATTGTTACACGGCTAATCTATGATTCTCTAGCTTTTCCACAACTAATACATATATATTTTTATTAAATTTAAGAGTACAATGACAGTTGGTATTACGAACAAATCGCTAAATTCACGGAACACAAATTAGTTGAGACGTTCATTCAGTGAAACTCGTCCACATACGTTACTTCTGGTACGCATATTCCCAAATCCCTAAGACTGCAAATCCTAGACTGCGATAAACTGCAACATACATTTCTAAACTGCAACACGATTAATGGTCCTCAATAGCAGCTAATTTTTTCAGTCAGCTCTAACAGAAGCTTTGAGAAAAACCTGTGTTTAGGACAGTTTGTCTAATGTTTTTACAATTTGAAATAACAATAAACTCTGTGCGCTGGTCCTGGTGGTGGTGGGAGCTACACACTATTTACTCACGGCTTTTTTAAACAGGTGAAAAGTGCATTTAAAACACAACTGTTTCACTTATGTTACACGAACTGCTGTGTTTATAAGCATATTATTTTTTAGGTTAAAACCCTCATTGACCGATTTGGGAACAAACCAGCTAGCAAAAAAGGCAAATATTTAAATTCACATCTCAAAAGGCTTATACTTTGTCACTAACAATTTGGCAAACTTTAAAAAGGGGATTGATTGGTCTTTTCACTAGACTTAAGATAAAATTTTTAAAGAGAGAATCTTTCCTACATTTCCAAGGTTGATTTGTTTACAAATACGTTAAGGATAGTAATCTTACAACTATATAGGTTTCTTACCACGGCTAACAGTATTCTGTCTCTAAAAGACGAGCACAATTCCTGTGCCTTCTTGTGGCGCAAATCACATTACTAGGCAAACGTTTCTAGCTAAAACATACTCAAACATGTTCAGACATGCTCACTCGTACTCGGCCATGTACAATCGTGATAAGCACGCACCGCCCTTTCCAGAAAGTATGTCGATCATCATTTGTGCAAAAGTAGGAAGAGTTGCGGATAGATGAATTTCTAACATATCTTGAACAAACGGGTAAAGAATTCAATTTGACAGTCTTTGTTAATGGCAGAAAATACGAGATAAAGATCAACAAAACATTATTAAATTAAAACACATGGCAAAAGCAAGATTCTTAAATGCGTTTTAGCATTTGGATAACATTGTTATTTATAGAATTTAAAAAAAAATGCGAGATATCAGTGAAACTTCACTTTTACATTTTTAGACACTATGTGCCGTGGGTGAACCCACACTTGGAAATTGTAAATTATGACAATTTGTGAAGTTTTTTTTCCGATCCATGAAAAATTTGTAATATTGAGTTATTCTGAGTAAACCACGCATAATAAATATGCACGGTGTAAGGATTTAGAAGAGTTATGAATAAAGTTGATTGCACACAGTCAAAGCTTTGCTTGCAAACGAGCCGTCTCTCTTCTCTAAAAACCTTCCGCTTTAAAACTACTCAACTCGCATTAAAACTGACGTCAGTCTTGGAAAGTACACAACGTTTCTCTATCACGCTGACGGAACTCGGGACAAGCTGCCTGTCCGATCCCAGTCGATAAAAACGCCGGATACGATAATAATATTTACTTAAATTCATTAGAGTAGGTACAATTTTATTTTTAATAAAATATAGACACGCAACATTCAGTACTAACGTTCTAACAGCGGGACTTATTACAATATTATTAATATTCATTTTATTAAATTTTCTACATAGTAAGATCCCTTTGAACTCGGACGTAAAGAAATTGCAAATGGCAATAATTAATTAATTAATAAATACTTAAAGTGCAAGATTCGGAAACCATAATTAGATTAACACATGTAATATATTATTAAAAGCTCTGTTAAACAATATTATTGTTATAATAAATATCATTTTATACATCAAACGGCGAGAATTAATTCAACAAACACTCGTGACAACCACAAGCCTAGGCTCGTGACAACAACAATCAGGGATGATGTATTATATCACAATAACAGGGAACATACCTATTGTCATGGACATGTAAGGTAACACACAATCATAACATACACAAACAGCAATTACACGTTACGGCAACAGGGTATTTTCACAACAAGACGAGGGATGCAACATTAAACCGTAATTCCTATACTTGTCTAGTAGAAAAACACGGGTCTGCAGTTTACTCGAGCTGCTAGAGTAACTTCATCATTACAAGATCCTCGGGTAAAGGGTGGTTCGTATTAACCTCGCTCAATAATACATTCATATATTTAAGGGTACCAATTTTGAACAATGAATAAAGCCAAATCCGTCCAGATGCAGAATGGCTAATGTACTATATCAGAATAATTTTCAGTATCATGAAGTTGTACCAATTATTAATTAATTACTTCAGAAACTTCTCCTAGTTTCGGTAAAAATTTGGCCGTTAGGATACGTGCACTTTGCTCGTTATCGTTCAACCGATGATGTGTCTCGAACGGACACACACACACTTATATCGTCGTCGTAGATGTCGAGGGAGTCAAACCACAAAGCTGAGAAAACGGTCCTAAAAGATTTTTGGTGACACAAAGTCACATTTTTTCTTTATAAGTTTTTTGTTTTTAAAGATAGAAGGATGAAACTTTGAACGTAGATATTTTGTGATGTTATTTATGCAGCTTGTCATCATTGACTGCTTTAATTTGTATTAAATTTTTCGGAAATCAAAACATCTGTTCGGATTTCAGTCATTGACTGTTTTCATCTATGTGTGTTAGATCTAATGGCAATTTTCAAAATACTCATATTAAATGGAGTGTTTTATGACTCAAATCCTTTGACCATGGCAACTTTGAAGGTTTTAAAACATTTCTGCATACTCAACTCATTTTCATCAAATTTGTGGCTTGGCTCCCGCGACATCTACGGCGACGATATGTGGGATTAAGACAAGGCAAACGTAAAAACATTAGTAAAGGATTTATAATGGTGAAACTTTACTTTAGTTTAACGAGTAATAGAACTGCCGTCCGGGGCTGCTTAGAAAGGTAAGTTAAGCATTTTAGAAAATTTATTCAAAAACATAAAAATACCACCGTTTTTACAATTCTTTCAAGAATAAACAAAACTGTGAAAATACCCTTTCACTACATGAAGTATACAGCAAATCCACACTTCCCATTTTTGAAACTGGATATGAAGTTTGCAGCAAATCCATACATTTCATTTTGCAACTGGACATGAAATACGCAGCAAATCCACACATCTAATTTTGAAACTGGACACAGAGTATGCAGTAATCCATACATTTCATTTTGAAACTGGACACAAAGTAAATCCATACATTTCATTTTGAAACTGGACATGACATATGCAGCGGAATTTCGTGTTGAAAACCTTTCATCTAAACGTCAGCGTATTGATTCAATGCGGACGAAATTAACCTTACATAATTATTCCTGATCTACTTCTTGTTATTGACATGTTTCATTTCGTAGATATATCGTCGATATGTAAATTGCACATTTTACTTTACTCAATTCAAATATGCCTGGTCAATGGTGCAATTCTAATATTGCATTTACATAAACATTACAATAATTAAAATCATAGTGCACAAACCCTCAAATAGTTAAATGATGAACTTGCAAAGTGACTCAATTTAAATTACTAAAAAAATGTGCTCTTTGACACAAATTAATTGAATCGTTTTCATTTTTACACAAATAATTCAATATAAATTTGCAGCTTTACCATTTTCTAATCATTAACATTTTAAGACAAATCATTTCATAGCTTATAATTCAATCATTTATATTTCAGATACACTTCCAAAACTGTCTAAAATCATTGACGATACTTTCAAGAGATCAAAATTGCAAGTTTCACCACAAAGTAACATTTTACTTAATGGGAGCGGCCGTAACGTAGTTATTATTGTGATTGGCTTTGGTCAGGTGGCGACCCTGACCTCCGTGGCTTCCGTTGACTTCGAACTTACCACGCTCCATGTTGCAGAATGGCTGATTGAACCGGTTGCGTTCGTTCTGCATGTATTGCATTCCGTTGGTGCGGCCGCTGATCGCCTTGTTGTTCCTGGTGTACTGGAGAGAACTGTTCTTGTTCTCCGGGGGCTTGACCACTGGACTTACCGGACCTGTCGCAGGTTTCTTGACGAGGACTTCTGATGAGTTGGAGACTACGGCAGAGTTCTGGGTTGGAACCGGAGATACCTGCGCTTTCGGAACATCGGTGATTGAAGATTTTAAAGCCAATGGCTGGGGTTTTGGAATCACTGGTGTTGTGGCAGCTTTCTGTTCTTTGGGCTGAAAAAAAAATTAAATACAAAATTTGAATCTTGACTCAGTTTTTCGCATTTTCAACCATTTATATTTGAAATGTATATTTCAAAACCCACTGATTTTGATAATTTTTCCACCATATCTAAATCAAATAAGGAACGACATACTTAATCAGGTGGTAGTTATTTTTATATTTTGACGCTCATGTTCAATCTCAATTATATCGACGCTGGAAAGGAAAAATGGCGAAAGCGATGTACGTCTCTAACACTAAAGATAAACCTACACAATAAACTAAATTGTTTGTTTGTGCTTGTGTTCATCAAATCAAGTTTTCTAGAGTTTTGTTGCTCATGCTCCAAGTGTTCTAGAACATTTAATTCGATCACAAGCACAAACAATACGGCTTATTGTGTGGATTCATTTTTATTGTCACAGTTGATGGCGCTTTAGTCATTTTTCCTGTCCAGCGTCTATATTACGATTTGTCTCAATAAGTGAAATACGCCATTTGAAACCAATTTTTTTTTCAAAATAATGTACCACAATTCCAAAAGTACCAACTGAAAAAAAAACTACACCAGGCATCAAACATTAAATTAATATTTTTAACCACCGCCAGATTTGATGCAGGTCCGAAAGGGTTAAGAACTAAATTAGACACGTGATTTTTTTAAAATTAAGTTAGGGCACATGCCCAATAAGGAACTCCAGCGAAAAATATTATGGCTTTAAAAAAATATGTTCATATAGACCAATAAACGGTGATTCTGAATATATGTTTTATTAAATAATATTTAATGTAGAGTTTTTAAAAAATTATTAAAAAGTCCATTTTAACCGCTCCCTTGCCGTTCGTCCGCCGGCGTACCATCGGCGCAGGCCAAAATAATCACTAAAAAATAATTTTGTTATGCGATTTTTATTTTAATTTTTTATGTATAAAGAAAACGTATGAAGAAGGTCAGAATCGCTTGGGGCATTCTTGTTCATAAGGTATAAGATACCGTGAACCCACCTAGAGCAGCGATATATTTTCTTTGAAATTGTTTGACACGGCCTGGAACTTTTTCCCGCCGCTCGGCTGTCAGATGACACGGGTGTCAAGTCTCACGTCGCGGTCGATGAAATGATCGTAAAACGTATAAATTTATCAAATAAACGCAAGTAATGTTATATTTATGTATAGTTTAGTATTCAAGGAATGTGTTCCAGTAAATATTACATAAGATAGCATAAAATTAACCTGCAAAATATTACGTAAAAGTCAAAACATCGCGAAATTTTTTCGTTTTTTCCCGTGGCATTTGAAAAGTAGTAAAAAGTATAAATTCATTGAATAAACGCAAGTAATATTGTTTTTATGTATAGTTTAGTATTCAAGGAAAGTGTTTCAGTAAATATTACATAAGATAGCATAAAATTAACCTGCAAAATATTACGTTAAAGTTGACATTTTTTCGTTTTTTCCTGGCATTAGAGGGGTTAAAGGGTGTCATTAAAACACCCTGTCAAGTTGGTATTATTGGATTTTTGAGGCGTGACGTCACCGCGTCCATAATTCTCCAGTCACCTGGTATATTTGTATTGAAAATTATGACAAGCCATTCAACATTCCGTGTTTTTGGTTTGTAGAGATTTAGACATATAATAGTTATTGTTTTTATTGAAACATTATTTAGGCCTTAATAATTCAGTATCAAAAATAGAGTATCTCTATTAGTTTATCTATATTATTTAAAATATTCAAAAACTTTAACTGTCCAAAAACATCCTAATGCCTGTCGCAACACTCCAATTCTGAATTTCAACATGGCGGGCGTCAAACAGCCGATTCCAGTTGCCTACAAAATTAATGCTTCGGTTTCCATAATATTGATTTCGATTCATAAAGCTAAAAAAATAATAATTTCAAACAATTTTTATACCACTCTCCCATAATAATATTAAAAATATAATAATATAATAATTAATTAATAATAATTACACAATAAATAAATAATTCCACCTAAATAATGTTTTACTTATTGAATAGTTTCATTTTTTTTTTTTGGAGGCCTTGAGGAAAATAATTTCCCTCAGGGCCTATGTCATCCTTGGGGATGCTGTGTGGAGGGTTTTTTTTAAAGGAAAGTGGGAAAGGAGAGTACTGGGAAGGAAAAGGGTGTAAGGGTGAGTAGGAATCTGGGGTTCAGTGTGACCTGGTCATCCGACTCCAAACCTCACCCATGAACCCGGGCACCCCTGCTAAAACACCAAACGTAGCGAACCACTTGGGGTGACCTATGGCAGAGGTATTGGTTATCCATCAAAGGTTCCCGGGGTGGCGGTACCCATTCCCGCTTCCCAAATTGTAAAATATTTCATAGCTTCTTCCAAACAAAATGACAACACCTGTTGAAGATAACTAAAACTTTTGGTCATGATGACGTCACACGATTCACACTGGATACGGTGGTTTACAGGGATCTTGAAAAATTAAAACTTTGAAAATTATTTTAACTATTAAAACTAACTCATTATTTGTTAAAAATAATAAAAAAATTGGACTGGAGTTCCTTATTGCATTTCTTCGTTGGCAAAGAATCCATAACCAAGGTGTCTGAGGGTAAAGTGCACAAACTTTGGCAGGTGATTCTACACGAAAGTACAAATAAAAAAAATAAACAACTATTTCGAAATTCCTACATTTTGAGGTAGTTTTTGGGTAAATAAGTTGAATTGCTTGTAAGGAAAAAATAATATTCTTCTAAGGAAACATATTTTTGTATGGGAAAAAACATTGGAATTTCGAAAAAAGTTATTTATCTTTTTCACTTCTACGTCCTTTACCGTGCAGTTTACCCAGTGCACTTTACCCAGGATACACTGTATAATCCACAAATGCAAAGAGTGTGAAAAAAACGAAAAACGCACCGTTTTCCACTCCAGCTTAGAATTAAAGCCATTCTTTTCAATTAAATGCCGCAAAAATTTAAGGAAGCCAAAGCTGGAAGAAAGCTTCTTTTGTTTACATCTGAACCTTCCTCTTACCCATCTCTTTCATCCAGCCCA
The DNA here is from genome assembly GCA_936435175.1 of Glyphotaelius pellucidus. NCBI lineage: Eukaryota > Metazoa > Arthropoda > Insecta > Trichoptera > Limnephilidae > Glyphotaelius > Glyphotaelius pellucidus. The sequence goes on from OW386555.1 coordinate 31,941,840, forward strand.
CAACATACCATTGGGGATACCATAGTCCCACAGACTCATATCAGAGAACAGAAGTAGTTGTACCAACCTTAGGCTTGGCAGCCATCGCCTTGGTCAGAGTGAGGTCACACCACATGGCGCGGCGGGCGTTCTTAGCACACTGGGACAGGATCTTCACACTATTGGCTAGTGCAAACACCACTGGAAAAAGAAACACATATTAGAATATTACTTAGTAAAAAAGGTAAATGGTCTATCTAATTAGAACACAACATTGAAGAAAAGTGATAAAAAAACTAAACCAACCTAATCTAAACCAACCTAACGAAATCCAATTTAACCCCTCAGGCCTAGATACGATTACACTCACAACTTAATGCAAACATAAAAAAAGTTTTAAAAATGGCTTACTTTACATTTTTTCTAGCTAAAATTACTGATAAAGAAAAAAAATAAAGCACACAGACATTTTATTGGACGTTTTATAAATGTTATTATCACTTCACTTTCTGTCATTATGTGTAAAAATAATTTTAAAAAAGTTTCACAATCACAAGTTTTTTTAAAAGTTGGGGTCAGAAATTTTGGTTTGGTGTAATTTTGTGGTTAACAAAATGGCGGGTTTAGAAACTTGGCTGTCAGGTCAGTTTAGTTTCAAAAGCCTCTATATGTGAGTAAAGCACAAAACGAGTATCAAAATCGGCTTCATCCATTTTATTTATAGAAATTACTTAAAAATTGCTAGACGTACATTGAAAAATTAACACTTTTCGAATTTATATTATAAAAATCCAATTCATTATATAAAAAAATTTAAAAAAATTATTTATTTAAGCTAGATATGTGACAGTTTTTTGCAGTTTTCTCCGAATCAGTGAAAGTTGAGAAATTAAAGGACTCATTTGTTGGTTGGGAACTGCCTCGAGTGCTAGAAGCGCAGTATTTTATGATTATTTTACATTAGTATTATTTTCCAACTCACGTTTCTCCTCGTTCTGCTGCTGAAGCTCCTGGTTGCGAGCGTTTTCCATTTCCCTAACGGCCGCCTTCCACGCCTGGATGGCCGCGTCGATCTCCGCGTGCGTGTTCACCGAGATCTTGGAGATCCTGAAATAGTCAAGTCTATTTTAGGGTTCAACAAAAAGCTTAACAAGTGTGTGACACAAAGACAACAGTCAATACAAACTCTTTTGACCGCTTTAATTAGTAAAAAAATTTTAATACCCACACGCGGAAAATAATTTTAATTTTTCAGAATTTAATTATTGTAAAAATAGAGCACTTGAGCTTGACTTAGTTTGATAGATAGAAAGAAAAGATTATAATGCAAAATAGAATCAAATCAGCACGGGAAAAATACCCAGTAAGGCCCACATTATCGTACAATGTTTGAAAATACATCATTATTGTAGAAATAATTTTTTTTTTAAATTCATGTGTAAAAATCTTTCGAGATATTTCCAAAAACCAAAATAAAACACTCCTTACGAAAAGGTATCTTAAGGCACCACACCAAGGTTTGTGCGCGGTACGAGGGTGTATTTTTCAAAATTATTTTCAAGAAAACGATGAATGGAATTTTTTTTATTAATACTCATAGTCAATATATACACACAGAAGACTGTATACAAATTTTTGTACTCGAATCTAAAGTATAGTCTGCGGTGTACGCCGCTTCCAATAAGACACTCTGAAGAAATTGCTGCTCAGCAGTTGTCAGCGATTAAGCCATACGGTTCATTTAAAAAATAAAATTTAAATTTATTTATAAACTAGACATATAGGTTTAAAAGGTTTCACTCAACGGAAACCAGACTACTACGTGTTTTGTCAGACATAACTCTTGCTATCGAGTCAGGAAAACTGGCACTCCTTTCAGTCTTGGACATGAGTGCCGCTTTTGACACGATCGACCATGATTTTCTTATTAAACGATTAGAAGAATCCTTTGGTTTAAATGGCGGCGTTAAGAACTGGCTGACATCGTACTTGGGCAACCGTTTACAAGCCGTAAAGGTGGGGAAAAACCAATCAAAATATGCAACCCTTTCATCTGGAGTACCCCAGGGGTCTGTTCTGGGCCCACTTCTCTTCATCCTCTTCACAAATGATGTCGCTAAAATAATCGAATCATTTGGCCTACTAGCTCACTGCTACGCTGATGATCAACAAGTTTACTTTTACTGCTTACCAGAGGAAGTAGATAGTCTAAAAAGTCGCATAATTGAGTGTCTAGAGGCAATCACCCGCTGGATGACCTCAAATAGATTGAAACTGAATCCGTCGAAGACTGAGTTTCTCTGGACCGCCACAAGCAGACGTCAGCATAACATTGATAACTCCCCAATAACCATTTCAGGAAGCGACATCACTCCAAAGAAGTGTATAAAACTACTGGGTGTCAATCTGGACGCTGATTTTTCCCTTAAAACTCAAGTGAACAGAACCGTAAGCACGGGCTTCTTTCAATTAAGGCAAATTAAAGCAGTAAAGCGAAACCTACCAACGGAGGCGACTAAATTACTAGTCCATTCGTATGTCATTTCACGTCTAGATTATTGCAACGGAATATATGCCAGTCTTCCGAAATATCAAATCAATAAACTACAATCCGTTTTCAACGCTGCGGCAAGACTTATCACCGGCGTATCTAAATATTCCCACATTTCAGAGCATCTCAAAAATCTTCATTGGCTCAAATGTCCTGAAAGAATCCAATTTAAGCTCTGTTGGATGGTATTTAAGTCCCTCAACGGAATGGCCCCGACTTACTTATCGGAATTGTGTATTCCAGAAAATTCCAATTCTCGACAGTTAACCCTGAGATCAGCAGCGTCATCAGCTTTCGGAAGGTTAAAGGAACCAAAGCGTGCACCAGATACTAAGTTCGGTGAGCGCGCTTTCGGAGTGTCAGGACCCAAAGCCTGGAATGGACTGCCACACGACTTAAGGATGATCACAAATTCAGCGGAATTTAGAACTAAACTTAAAACCCACCTTTTCAGACAGTCGTACCCTTAAATTCAAAAACCTTTCACCTTAACCTTCAATGCCCGCGACATTGTAAAAATAACTCATTTGTTAAAAAAAAAAAAAAAATAAATAAATAAATAAAAAAATAAATAAAAAAATAAAAATTAAAAAATCAGTTATAAGCTTTATGTAAGGGTCATTTCATGAAGATTCCCTAAAGACTCCTAAATTCTCCAGTCTCTCAAAATAAATACAACTATACTTTTGCCACTAATCTTTTAATGTAAATTCATGCAAAGTCCAGTGTTTTAAATATAATGCCCTCCGCGTGCAAGACCGTATCTTCTGCAACTATCTTAACGTATCTATTAACTTTCTAATTTCTCGGAAGTGACCTGCCAGGTAAGTATGTTTCTGTATCTGTTTGTAAATAGTTAAATTAGATAGAACCTAGGAATTAATAATAAGCTGTACAGCGCCCTTGAGGTGATTTTTCACAAAAACGGCGCTCTACAAATTATCCAATTATTATTATTATTATTATTATTATTATTATTAAAGCATCACGTGGGGGAATTTTGAAAACTAAAAAAAAAATGACCAGCAAATTTTATTTCTGGTTTTTATGGAAAATTTTCACAATTTGTAAAAAAAAATAGAAGGTGGCCCATTATAAAAAAAATCCCTATGTGGTGCCAAAGAGACTGGATTTTTAGTTCACTTTAAGACTTAGTGCATGCAAATCAGAATAGTTTTTTTAACATCAGGTCAGGTCTAACCAGGCTGAAAAACATAGTTTCGAGAAAAACAAAAGTTTTGCTGAAGGATGATAGTTCTACATACAAACCGTTTCAAACGGTTTCACATAAAATGCTGTATCTCCGTCAATTTTGCATATTTCTTTAAAACATTTGATGAGAGCATTCTTAACAAAAGCATCTTTCAGAAAATGAAATAAAAAATGACAAAATTTTTTTTTTTTTTAGTGGTGTGGTGCCTTAAGTTTTGGGTGTTCATGCAATTACAGACACAAGATCGACCACGATCACTGGTTAAGCACCTTGATATGTACTTCCTTTTGATTTTTTGTCTCAAAATAATGTCGTCGTTGGTGCCATTTTTTGAAGAATTTAAGCAATTTAGGATTTTTGGGGTGTTATGCCGTGTTTCGCTACCTCCTTCTTTAGCCAACGTTTCGGACAATGTTACAGTGGAATTAAGAATTGCCATTTTTTGAGATATCATGGCTGCAAAGTAAATTCATATCATTATTTTTAGGGGAAAATACAATCAATTTTAAATAATATAAATAACAAAACGGCTATATCAACACTAGTTCAAAATATTAAGTCGTCTGCTGAGTAGATTGTGAACTCCCGCAAAAGTGTGCTCTGTTCTTGATGTGCACTCGATTATCGATATTTCGTATGAAATATAAATTTGACGAATTTCGATATATGTCAGTGTTGTGATACTTTTCGGAATACTCCGGGGTGAGCAGTAAAATTTCATATTTCAGAGTAGCGCTGTATTATCGGCAACCAAAGTTGCTGTATCAAATATGATACGGCCGCTTTAGAATTTTAATTTCTTGCTGTATCACACATTTGATACGATCATTTGTGGAAGGTTAAAGATTACATAGGTGTTTGCTTATCTGTACAATTATTTATGAATATGATTTTTCAAGAACCTGATTTTGATTTCCTCAATGAATCATAAATCAATAAAAGGTTCAATAAACATCTTTATATTGTCTGAAAAGATCTTTGTACTAAACTAATAAATATTAATAATAATTTATAGTTATAATATATTTATAAATAATATTATCATCTGTTTATGTCAACATAATTATTATTTCTGATAATTTCAGTTTATCTTTATTATTATTTTTTTTTTCAAATTTATCCACTGTAATTTTCAACTTATTGTTTATTACTAACTCTAGTGTAAAATTTTTAAAAACATTATGTACCCAATGTAAAAGCCTAATGGGGGTATAATAAGAGTATTTATAAAAATGCTCTTCTTGCCATCTTATGAATAACGATTCCTTGTTGTCAAGTAAAACAGCAGTTTTTCTTGGCAACTAGAACAAAATGTGGATTCCTAATTAGGCATTTTTTTTCATTACAGTTCTCAAGGGACCGTAACAATAAAACTTTTGAAGGAAGACATGATAAAGTGAATCAAATACTTGAATCGTTTTGTGTCAAGAATCAAAATCCTCATGTCAAAGAGTTGTTTGGCGGTCCATCTAGAAACAATTGTACGTCATTCAGGACTAAATTATTATTTATTTTACATTAGCTTTACACAGGAGGCCCTGAGGAAAATAATTTCCCTCAAGGCCTATGTCATCTTAGAGGATGCTGTGTGTAGGGTCTTTTTAAGGAAGTATAGGAAGTTCTGGGAAGGAAAAAGGTATGAGGGGTAGGTAGGAATCTGGGGGTCGATGTGACCAGGAGTATGTATGAATTGATCTCTCCAACCTGCGGTGCAAGGCGATGGGTCGAGAGAGTCTGGCTGGAAAGGTCAAAAGGCCTTCCTCAACCAGTCTTTCTCAATCCGGCCCGCCACGCAGCAGGTGGGCAGACGCATCCGCCGTCAAGACCTGGCAAAACCTCACCCCATGCACCCCTGCGAAGTCACCAAAAGCAGCGAACCACTTGGGGTGACCTATGGCAGAGGTTGGTTATCCAATAAATGGTTCCCGGGGCGAATACCATACCGTACCAGCGTCTCAAATTGAAATCCAACTAACCTCGCACGGAGATTATCTTCTTCCTCCTCTTCAGCGCTGAGATTAACCTCATCTCCAGAGTCCAGCAGTTCCCCCCTCTTCAGCACGGTGACCTTATCACCATCGGCTTTGGTCAGCGACCCGTTGCGCTCCTTGTTGGTTAGGATCTTGGTGACGACTACGGCTCCAGTGTTGGATGAAGAGGACTTGTCCGAGTCTTTTAAAGCCTCGGATTTGTCCTTGTTCATGGCAGAGGAGCGGAGGACTTCCATTTTACCCATCAGAGTAATAACCTGAAAAATTATCACAGATATTAAAGTATATAAAAGTGTATTTTTTGTATTCTATCCGTACTTATCATAGACAACCAAATCGATAGACTTGCCCTAACATAAAATTTGGGTATCATTATGACGAGCTAGAGGCAAATCACTTGACCATATTTTCGAGGACTAAATAGTGATATTACAATGCGAGTTACTTGTTTACCGTCAGATTTACAATTTGGGAGGCGGGAATGGGTACCGCCGCCCGGAAACCTTTATTGGATAACCAATAACCAATAACCTCTGCCATAGGTCACCCCAAGTGGTTCGCTACGTTTGGTGATCTAGCAGGGGTGCCCGGGTTCATGGGGTGAGGTTTGTCTAGGTCTTTGAGGTGGATGACCAAGACACTGAACCCCAGATTCCTACCTACCCCTTAAACCCTTTTCCTTCCCAGAACTCTCCTTCCCTTCCTTTCCCTTAAAAAAACCCTCCACACAGCATCCCCAAAGATGACATAGGCCCTGAGGGAAATTATTTTCCTCATTGGAGCTCATGTAAAAAAAAAAAAAGATTCATTTATTGACAAATCACAGAAAGGGAGATGATGCGCCATATAGATGGAAGATTAGAAGAGAAGATAGAACCCCCCCCCCCCAGCTAAATAATATTGATTGGTATAAGAATATTTCAAGAGAAGGGGAAAGGGGAGAAAGTCCCGAAAACCCTTCTGGATAGAAGGAGAGAGCCCTCCAGTGAGCTCCCACTCCAGAAGGCAGTTTGAAACATGTGTATCCCATACCATACCAAATATTTTTATATGAATATTGTACACCAATATTTTTGTAAAAATACATATAAATATATTTTTGTATATGTGAAACAAGATGGAGAAATCTTCTTTCTCCTTGGCTTTTGTGTGGAATAATTTTTTATCAAAAGGAAACTTACACTGGAGATGCGCAAACTGTTCTTTTTTGTAATGATTTATACCAAAGTGAAAACCAATTTTTTCATAAAGTAATACATTTTTTACACATACAAAATCCCTTTAACCGGTGGCCTGCCGATGGCGCGCGCCCTATAGCCGAATATAATTTAAAAAAAAAACTTTTTGATATGCAATTTTAAACCTTATGTATAAAGAAAATGTATGAAGGACAAGGTCAGAATCGCTTGGGGCATTCTTGTTCCTAACAGATATAAGAAACACAGCTAGCCACTCAAATAATTATCTTTGCACATTTCTATGACTTCGCAAATGTCATGTCTCCCGCGATTTGGGCTGTCAAACTTTGAGCGTCGGGTGTCATGAAAAGATCGATAAACCTATCAATTTGTCAAATAAACGCAAGTAATATTGTTATTAGGAGTAGTTTATTGTTCAAGGAACGTGTTTCGGTAAATATTATATACGATAGCATAAAATAAATCCACAAAATATTACGTCAAAGTCAAAACATCGCGAAATTTACCAGTTTGCTCCGTAGCATTCAAGGAGTTAACCTGTTGAATGCCGGTAGTATTTCGAAAAATCGCCAGATTTTACCTTGTTGCTTTCTGGTCAGATATCCATATAAAAACAAATTAATCGCTTTTTTGCAATTGTTTTCTGTTTACCAGATAATATATCTTATTGTTCATGTATATTAAGTGACAATATCATAAGAGGTTTTCCCAGAATAGCTAACTAACTTAAAAAAAAAAAGGTTAAAAATCTCCCATTTTGGAAATAATTGTCAAAAAACATTAATCACACAAATATAAACTGATTTTATTATTTCTACACAAATTTGAATAAATACCCAACATGAACAATCACAATTCAAAGGAGTTTGCAAATAAATATAGACCTTTACACGCGACTTGAAAAGGTAAAACTTCGCTTTTTCGCCTTTGACAGTTGCAAAAAATGACCCACCAAGTCATAAAAAATTCATTTAAAAATATTCTATAGGAGCTAAATTAATGAAACCATCGGTTACGTCAAGAATGATAAACGATTCTGGCCTTGTCCTTCATACAGTTTCTCTATACATGAGGGTTAAAATCACATTTTAAAAATAAAAGGAAATCTTTTTTTGGCCGCCGGCAGCCTTCCGGCAAATGACAGATTAACTTCTGTTTATGGAATCCTATTAAGAATTCGGCTATAATTTTGGACAATACTTACATAGTTGGGGTCTGGTGAGAACTGTAGAAAAAAATCATTCAAATGTACTAATTATTTTTGTAGATATATCGATTTAAAATAAATTCCATTTTCTGCAACGGGTTCCTTGTTTTCGCCTGCCTGAAGCTTGTTAAAATCGATGATGGAAAGAAAAAATCTTAACAGATGTAACACACCTTGGTGTGCTCTCTAAGCATGTCCACTGCGAGGCGATCCACCCTGGAGGCGGCGATGGGAGTGCGTGGAATGGGAATGCTGTTGGCCGAGGACACCATACGGCCGGGAAAGGCGCGCGCCAGTTCCGCCTCCGTCTGCTTGCGTTCGCGCTCCAGCTGGCGCCACTGCTCGTAGCAGACTTCAAGTCGGGTGTGGAGAACGCCTGATGCATCGGTACGCCTGTAAATAAAAAAGCATTCCAAAATTTTTTTTTTGTTAGGAGACATGCAAAATTTTAAAAAATTCAACAGTCAGCCATTAGTTTCTCGGGATCAATTATTATCATAATCAGGTGCAACCTTGTTGTAATTTAAAATGCAAGACAATCATATCGACGGTCCCCGAGAACATTGTCAGATGTGCTAGTTAGAGTTATTTAAAGTTTTGTTTCAGCATTTTTACTGTTAATTTTTACAGATCGATTTTTACTGAAAATTATGCATTATTTTTCGGCATAATTTGCATTTCCAATTTGGTAAATTTGCATTATTTGTTGGGGAATTTTTGAGAAAAGCGGTGGAATTTTGGAACAAAGGTTTTCTTATACTTTTTGGTTTTTGCAGCAAAAAAAAAGTGTAGAAGGCAGTTTTTAGAAATATTTTGAATGTACATGTAATACTTTTATTTTAAATTCCCAGAATTTTGCATGAGAAGTACCTAAATTCGCATTGTTTATCCGAAAATTGCGAATTTCATGCAAGGCATCCTCGTGAAAATGGCGAAACTCACTTGAATTTGCAAAACTGTATTTGTAGCACAAAATAATTACCTGAAGTTCCGCAGGTTCATGAGGGGAAGCCAATCCAACCAGGCGGCCAGAACCTTGCCGGAACCTGTGGTCAGAGGGGGAGGAGGAAGGCCCAATGCCGGCACCATCACGCCACTGACCCTTCCCTCCTCCACGGCCTGCTGAAAATTCTGCTGGTTCTTGTACGTCAACCTTATGTTCTCCTGGATCTCTTTCTGCATCTCCACGTTCCTCTGATACAACTGCTTCTGCGTTACATACGTAGAGTTTGCCTGCTCTATGTTGCGTATCATCTGCTCGCGTTGCAAAGCTAGTGCAAAGTTCTCGGCCTCTTTGAATTTCTGCTCTTCTAAATAAGCTTGTACAGCATTTTTCTTGACGGGAGCATTGTTATAATTACGTTGTTCCGTCGTAGGAGCGGCGACAAATTGGTTGTGCTGATAATTACCCACATCATAATTGTACGCATTGTTTTTGAAGTGGTTCGCTTTGCTTATTGCACGATATGGAGGAGTATTCATCGGCGCGTTTGCATTTCTTTGATTTAGGATCTTGCGCAACGCTTCCTCTTGGGTCATCTGTTGTTCTTGGGCGGGATTCCTATTATAATCTTTGTTGCCGTCCATGACTTTAACATCGTCATAATTGGGATCATACGAGAACGGCGGAGGCGGGTTGTTGTACATCCTGGCGTCGTGCTTGTTGTTATAATTCGGCGGCAGTATTGGTCGTTGATTACTCTCATTCTTATAGAGATCTTTGATCTGGTCGATGTCCACGTTCAAAGGCAACGAATCAGGGTAACGTCCGTTACCCCAATTGTACTGTTCCGGCATTGTGCCGTTTCTGCCATTGGACGGTTTCTGCATTTGCTGAGGCATCACGTTATTTCCCATGTGGTGATATCCATTTCTATCCGTTAAATCCAGCAATGGAATCGTGAGACTCCTGTCGGTTCCATTCATCCTGTTATCCCGATGTTTCATCGAATAACCTCCGGGGGAATCCATCATCTGATTTGGTGAATACTGAATGCAATCGGCATAATTCCCGTTACCATTGTAATTATTGTATTCCACTTTCCCGTAACCATTTGTAAACAACTCATTGTTATTATTGTTGTTCAAGTTGAAATTAGGATTGTTGCAAACTTCTTGCGCTGCCATTCTCAACAGGTTGATATCAAAGTTGGGCACGGAAGAACAATCGATGTAGTTGTTGGAGCCATCGTAATTCACAGTATTGACATTGTTGTCATAGTAGTTGTTCGTCGGCTTCTGTGTTGAATTGTTGTACCCCAGGTTTTCTCTTTGAGTGTAATAGTTCCAATCTTGACTTTGTTTGTTCGGTTGGGAGAAATCCACGTTGGTCGCGAATCCGTTGGGGCGGATGTTCCCATATCCGTTAGGGATGGGATTGTGGGTGGAGTCAGGGGGGTAATAGGATTGGGAATTGAAGGGGGGCGATCGGGTGAGAGAGGAATCATAGGGTCTGAGAGAGGGGTTCAGGGGACTATGATAGCTGGAGGGTGGTGATGCTCTAGAAAATACAAAAAAAGTATTCAAATTACATAACTGAAGTGCCATGGAACTATGTAGTACTAATTATGTTTGCAAAATATTTTATAACTAATGGTAGGATTCCTAAGGTTCACGTGTGGTCGAAGTCAATGGTTTTTTACCAGTTTTTCTTATCGAAAACTATGGAACAAAGCATATTTCAATTTGGGAGGCGGGAATGGGAACCGCCGCCCCGGGAACCTTTATTGGATAACCAACACTTCTGCCATAGGTCACCCCAAGTGGTTCGCTACGTTTGGTGTTTTAGCAGGGGTGCCCGGGTTCATGGGGTGAAGTTTGTCTAGGTCTTGGAGGCGGATGACCAGGACACACTGAACCCCAGATTCCTACCCACCCCTTAAACCTTTTTCCTTCCCAGAACTCTCCTTCCCTTCCTTTCCTTAAAAAAACCTCCACACAGCATCCCCAAAGATGACATAGGCCCTGAGGGAAATTATTTTCCTCAGGGCCTCCTGTGTGGAGCTCATGTAAAAAAATATATATTTCAGAGATCGAAAGCAGTTTTGTTGACCTAAAAACTTAAAAAAGGCATTGCAAACTTCATGACACCTCTTAAAAAAATGGATAAAGCAAACCATGAATGTAAAAATACAACTCTAAATATAAATAATAATAATAAAAAATCTATTGATGAGTAATAATGAAAACGTTTACTCATCAATAGATTTTTTTACAGTATTATACATTTCGTTCTTTTATCATCGAGTCTATTGATGAAAAATCACTGCTCGGTTACAACTCGGGATTTCTCCTGGAATGCAGCTGGATTTCACTCCAATACAAAACGGAAAATTAAATAAAAATAGATAATTTAAGCAAACAGGTTGATGCAGGAGCGTACCACCTGTAGATATGTTAAAACCTCTCCTTTCTCATGAACAAGCCATTCAACAAGAAGAGACATCACAATGGAGCTGTCAGTGGCAACAAATAATAGCTTTCAACACCTGAACTGCCAGCATTAAGAAAGTAAGAAATAAGTTGGTAAGGAGTGTTAGTTAGTAGTCAGCACTCACTTGGAAAGTTCTTCCTCAATGTCGATGGCGGGCTCGTCCAGGATCTTGGTGATGAGGTCGTACACCATGCTGTTCTCGTCCTCTGCCGGTACGCTGCCATCCTTTGTGTCAAACTGCAAACATAACCTCAAATTTTATTTACTTACTTTTAAGTTAATACCACAAAATTATCCAGGAGTAAACACGGTAATGGTTATTAGGTTATTATCAATATTATCAGTGATTGACTCGTGTGCCGGGGCAAAATTTTCACTGTACGCCAGCTGATTCTATTTTCATCATAACTTACTCGTTTTTGCAAAATGATGTTTTTATAAATCGAACCGTCCTACCAGATAATGTGGGTATATATTGATAAAAAACAATTTATAATCAACCATAACGTGGTGTCCTTATAATAGCTATTTATGTTTGGAGAATTTTTTTTAAACATATCTTTAATGATATTTTTTTTTTTACAGTTAGTACCGCACAAGAGTCCCAACTGCTCCCGCCTGGAGCCAGTGGGACTACGGCATCCCCAATCGGGGTATGTTGTGAGGCTGAAGGTAGTGGGGAGGGGAAGGAGATAGGGAAGAGGAAGGTGGGGAAGTACCTGGCTATTCAGATCTGGTCACTAAACACGGCTAAAGCCATTTCAAGCAATGTTTCAATTCTGAATGGTGGTCTTACACCAGGGCGATACTGATAGTATCTTCCACTCTGGAACGTGCCGCGTGATATGCTGGTACTCAAGAGGTTTATAGGACCCGGAATATTGTTGCAAAAACAACGTTCAGGAAAAAATAATTTAATTTTTATAAATACTGACAGTATGAAAATCAACAGTGAACAACGACTCTTCAAATGAACAAAATATTCAAAATGGTGCTGATGGTCGATTTGTAGCGATGTCAAATTGGAATCTCGGTACATTTTACATTGATTCTCGGCCCGTATCACAGTTGAACGAACAGCATGGCCATTATGCTTACACTACCACCTAAGTTTCATTCCTATAAAACATGGAGTAACACCTTGACCACTGGGCACAAAATGAATAGAAGTGTGATTTACACTGATTTGAAAGAAAACCAAGATAGGCCAATGAAATTGATTATCTATTCATCAAAGATTTTCGATACGGTACTCTCTCACTAATCTGCCAACCCAAAAACTACACGGGCATGTGTCCAATTAGTAAAAGGGGCGAAATATAATGCGTACATAAAAAATTCAAACAAACATAAAATTCAATCTTTCGCGACAGTTTCCAGAACACACAGAGGAAGAACCGAAGTGTCCTAAAATAACAATAATGGACTCTGTAATTAGTACCATGTACTAATGGTCAGCCAGAGTAGCTAGGCTAGTTGTGTTATGTAGTCACTGAGTGCAAAAGAGTAAGGTAACTCGTCGATTTAAAGCTTAACGCTCGAGTCTAGGCATGCGGCGCACTACTAAATTTGATACACCACGAATATGGGCGAATTATAGAGCTTGATTTTAGTAGTTGTCAGATTTTCAGAATTACTGAGAGAGTACTTACTGTATTTGAAAATGTTTGACCAATAAATTCTACACGAAGAACGACAAAATTGAGCTTACTTCAGATACAAAGAAACGCCTACAACACACTTCTACCGGTTTAGCTCTTCAGTGACCGTATTGAAAAGAGAGTTGATACACATTATTCATAGATATTAAAAAAATAATATACATAACTCTAAAACATAAATAATGAAGCCAGCTAATTACATAGTTCAATAGACAGTCGATTCCGCTTAATTGGTACACCGGTACCTGGATTTAGGCGGTTATTTGGGAGCCAAACCCAAGGAACACAAACCAAACAAAGAAACTGATATTAATTTACATAAGTTATCCGGGAAACCATTCGATTTAATTGGGATAAATTAGGAACTGAAGTCGATGCAAAACGTAACTCAGAAAACAAATTTTAGTTGAAAAACGTATGGGCGTGCGCTGTGGGTGGGGGGGAGGGGATACCAAATTTTTTCAGGATTGGGTTACGAATAATTGATAATTAAAAAAAAAAATTTCATTAGCTTTACACAGAAGGGCCTTAGGAAAACAATTTCTTTCGGGGCCTATGTCATCTTTGAGGATGCTGTGTGGAGGGTCTTTTTAGGAAAAGGAAGGAGAGGAACTTTTGGGAAAGAAAATGGTATGAGGGGTGGGTAGGAATCTGGAGGTCAGTGTGTCCTGGAGTGAGGGACATATCAAACCATCCTTCCCACTGCGATATATGGCGAAGGGTTGAGAGAGTCCAGTCAGAGAGGTAAAATATTGTCATCAACCAGTCTCACTCTGACCTGCCACACCGGGACCTAGACAAACTTCACCCCGTGAACCTAATCTGCTAAGACGCCAAACGTAATGAAAAAATATTTTGGAGGAGTGAAAAAACGAATTTCGAAGCAGGAAAATGAAAGCGAACCTCAAAATAATATTTATTTAACAATCATTATTAACCACTGGAGCGATTTTTGCCATATATTGGCGCCATTTTAAATGTCTTTGAATGCATTTCAGATAAAAAAGGCAATTAATATTTGTAGCTCCCGTGTTTGTTACTTTGGACTTAAAACAAAGCTATTAAAATGTTATTATTTTTTATTTTAACTTTTATGAGTAAAACCTCAAATTGTAATATTTAATTAAATGAAGACACTATGAGCAAAACTCAATCGAAAATCTGGAAACAGAAAAATCAGAAAAAGATATTTGCACCTCTGGGACTCTATTAAAATGCTTTATCTATTATGACCATAGATGTCGCAAATCCGAACTTTGTAGAATATTTTATAACAATGTTAAAAACAAATTTTTAAAATATTTTTTTCACGCAGAATTTCTGATCAGCTGTTTACCGTTAAAATTAAGTCCTTTTTCCATATATGTGCACTTTTCATTATCAAGTATACCACAGACAATATACAGAAATCGAAAATATTCTATGTTGACTCGAATAAGTACCTCCCACGGCAGTTTTAAAGTAACAAACACGCAGGATTCGCGCGGTTATAAACTTTACGATTTTTTATATAAATTCTACAAATATGAGATAAATGGTAAAATACAGATTAATTCATTGACCATAATCAATTTTTATGTGTCCATGTTAAAATTCAAAGGTACGATTTTTTTTATTTTGGTGAAAAATTTTAAAAAGATCTTCTGAAAATCTCGAGCAAACGGAGAAAAAAAAGTTTTAAAATGCGCTGTCGCTCTAATGGTTTGTATACAACAAAAATAAATTGAAGTCTCCCTTCATGTTCTAGCCCAAAAATGTGTTTTCATTCTCTAACAAAATTTAAAAAGTTTTCAAGGTATTTTGCGCCCAGTGCCGATACTTGTTACAACAGTACATAATTATTTTTCCGAAATTAAATTTTTTTTTTCAAAATTTTTAAAAGTTTACAAAAACACATTCGAGAGAACTCAAATAAATGAAACAGGTATACATATTAAATCTCTAAAAAAAGCTCAATAAAAAAATATTTTTTTTACCTCCGTTACACTTTGCTTATTTGTGTTTGGGTCCCGATGATTTCCAATTAAGCGGAAACGACCATAACTATTTTAAATCACAGGCATAAAATATTACGTAATTTGTCCTTACTATTTTCATATTGGAGGTTTTTAGTTGTGTTTCACAATTTTCAGATCGATCTTATCATTTTATTACTGTTGAAAAATACAACAGCACACAACTGTAATAAAATATACACATAATCACACACTTGTACTTGCTGCCAGATTAACAAAACAAACCTAATGGAAAATTACAGTGTTTGTTATAAATAAATCAGAACGACTGATCTTTATTATTTGTTTATTGTTATCAGGGGCGTGCCACAACTATTTTATCTGATTTTCACAATCACATCTAATATTATTTATTTACATAATAAATTATCGAATTGTGTATTTTGTTTTCAGTGTAATAAGGAATGAAGTATGCATTATCGTTTAAAAACCTTGAAATATGAACACAAATAAATGCAGTAAACTAAGAGGAAAATATGCAATAAAACATCAAGATTTGCAAGAAAAATAAAGCTTCACGACACTTTCATTAATTATTGGAACAATTTTAATAAAATTCAAACAAATACATTACAGCACTCAACTGATTGTTCCTCAAATAATCGTTTTCCTGCAAGGGTCATTATTTCTTCCAGTACCAAACTAATTTCGTACAAAATCGCAAAAATAGATTACGTCGATCATTCATCTATGAATTGTTTTACCGCATCAAATAGTACATAACTGCTAAACCTGTACAAATCGCAAGTGCGCCCCACGGTTCAATTTGTCAACCACCTCTGGTCTGGAGCTCCAAAATACCTAAAAAAAAAACCCTCGACTCTGTGTAGAAAAGGGGGGTCCATTTGATAGATTCTCCTAACTTAACAAACGGATTGCAATCTTTAGAGCACAGGCGTCAGGTGGGAATGCTGTCCTTGTTCTACCGGTATTACAATGGAAGATTCCCGACTATGCACCGGTGCATAGTCGGGAATCGTGTCGTGTCGGTTGACACTAGTCACATGAGAACGGGTCGTTTCTATGACTCGTTCTTGAGTGGAACGACTTGCCGGACTCTGTGTTTCCTCCCTCCTACAACATGGGTCTCTTCGAGACTCACTCCTTCCTCTTCTCAAAAAGACCCTCCACACAGCATCTTCAAAGATGACATAGGCCCTGAGGGAAATTATTTTCCGAAATCGTTGTGTCCCCCTTACTGTCATTGCTAGAAATATGATCTAAACGGTGTTAGAAAGAAAAAACACCAGGCTTTTTATTGAAATATAAAAGTTTACCACAAAATAATTCAAATGTACACATTTATGAAACCAAAATTTCCGACCTCAATTTGAAAAAAAAAATTATGAAACTTTGGGAATTTTTTATTAATTATTTTTACACGAAATGACAAAAAACTAAGTTGACAACAACACGTTTATAATACGTTTGCCTGTTAAATATATGTGTTTTTATTTAATAATCAATAATTTTTGTTAGAAAAAATGTAAAACTTTCGTATGTTTGCATTGAAAAACTATATATCAAAAACATGTGTTTATTTTGAATTTGAAAGCGTATATTTCACCTTTCAAAAACAGTTTTTAGTTTTCAGATATGTTCAGAAATATTCCGTTTATTTGGATTTCATTGCAAAGTGGAAATATTTTGATCTTCCGACAAAATAGGCCCGAGGATTGGGTGGTTAAGGCACGCAGTTTTGTACTAATTTAATCAATCGATCGCTGCCGGTGGCCACTTTTGACATTCCGTCGCCTTATTTGGAAAAGGTTCTAACAGACATTTTTTTCAAAACTGACCTTTGAATGCCAAACCATTTTTTGCTCATTTCTGTAACCAAAATAATCTTCAGAGCAGTCTATGTTGTATTTCCGTAGATACTTCTATGACGAGGTTCTAACATCAAGTTTTTAAAGTTTCCATTTATTTTACAATCATTATATTTCTAACTTCATTTGGAA
Source organism: Glyphotaelius pellucidus (assembly GCA_936435175.1). NCBI lineage: Eukaryota > Metazoa > Arthropoda > Insecta > Trichoptera > Limnephilidae > Glyphotaelius > Glyphotaelius pellucidus. Next base: position 31,959,050 of record OW386555.1, read on the forward strand.
CCTTTTGCAATTGCCATTTTGTTTGAATCTGATTTTGAATTTTGGTTGATCTAACTTTGCCTTACCAAGTTCTGAGGTGTCAAAATTTGCTAAGACAATATCTCACAATTTATTTACCGATTTCTGATTTTGAGGTTCAATTTTGTGTAAATTATTTTAGTTTAACATATTGTAAAGGAAAATATTTAATTAGAATGTGGCCCTTGGAATGGCATTAGGGAAATGTAGTTAAAACCTTATGCAATGAATTATCATGCCCTAGCTGGTTGCATAGGTTCTATCTGCACATGTTCTAAAGCGGTAAGTGTAAGTCGTATTTAAATACGTTCCTTTAAAATATGTGGAATTAAAAAACTTTACACAAGATTCAACCTCAAAATCAGAAATCAGTTAACAGAGTGAGACATATCTCAGAACGAGGTAAAGTTCAACCAAAGTGACAATTAGTTATAGTTAGACATTCAAACACAATGGCGCGTGTGTGCTGGGTTATATTCTAGTTTTTAACCTTGAAAATAAACCGGCCAAGTGAAAAATGCATACTCTTCAAGAAAGATTAAAAATTGATGAAGAGGTGGAGAAAATCCCACTGAAAAAAGCATTGGTGCAGCCAAATGCGTAGGAATCACTATTCCAGTAATTCATTTATTTAACCACATATTTCCTGAAATCACTAACATTGTTCACTAGACGTGGGCAAAATTGAATGAATGAATTAAATGAATAAATTCAATCTTATGACATACTCGATCTGATTCTCATTTTCAAAAGGAATTAAATCTTCATTCCTTACCATTGGCCTTGCATCCTACGATTTTTTAACAGCACCATATTTCTTTTTATTTCTATTTATTTATTTTACAGTTAAATTATTTCATGTTATATTGAGGTAAGAAAATAATATTGTGCTCTGTAAATATTGCAGTGTTTGGTAGGAATTTTGTTAAATATTATTCTGGATATTTGCTGCGCGGACAGGCAGGTAGGTACACTATAGGCGGCGCGCCGCGAAATGCCTATCACGTGTAGTATCCCGCGCAATAAATCCATACAAAATAAACCCGTAGGCCAGAGAGTCAAGTCCCCCAGCCCAAGCGACAAAACCGCCAACCGACAAAGCTGCGAGTCAGTCAAGAGCCAAGTAATTCCGAGTTCCATGTCGCGTCTCTTTCACAATCGTCCCACAAGTCCCACTTATTCAAGGAATTAATAATTTTATTCCTTATTCATTTGTGTCGTCATATTCCTAAAGGTCTGTGTGGACCATAGCGCTCAATCCCAATCTCTATTTCACTTACTCAAGGAATCAAAACATTTGTTTCTTATTCAGTTGTGACGTCTTCATCTCAAATCCTATGTCCCACGTATCGAGTCGATCTGGTCGGACAACTCAAGTCGTTGAAGATTAACTAGGTCCGCGGAATGCAAGTTATTCAAGTCACTGCAAGACAAGACACTTATTAGTCAGAAGTTCCTAATTCATCCCTTAATGCCCGCAGAGAATCGGTTTGTCGTTAGTTCCCGCGCGGCCAAGCCGTCAACTTAGGGCGAAACTTCCCACTTCAGACTCTGAACTGCTGCTAAAAAAAGCAAAATTAAGTCCTATGTTTTTTCTCCCTCCCACCTGCGATAATTATGCAATGCGTTTAGAAACAAAACGATGTTTATTTAAATTATTGTTTTTTATGGTATCTGTCTACCTATCCGTAAACAAAACATCAGTTGGCTGTCGAGCCGTGATAAATGATAAACGAGTGATTATTTTGTTCCTTTATTTTTGTAATAAATTGTACGACGCGTGTCGCTTAGATTAAGTTTTTATTTGGCGCATGGTTTTAACTTTACCAGTGAGGTAGGTACCTACATTCATTTAAAAATATATATTTGGGTGAATATTATTCCAGGTGACCGGATCGGATATATGAAAGCGCAATAATAATACATATTTTTTAATTGTAAATACCGCCCAAGTCCCAACTGCTCCCGTCTGGAGCTAATGAGACTATGGCATCCCCAATTGGGATATTTTGTGAGGCTGAAGGTAGTGGGGAGGGGAAGAAGATGTGGAAGAGGAAGGCGGGGAAGTACCTGGAAATTCAGATCTGGTCACCAAACACGACTAAGGCCATTTCAAGAACGTTTCCATTCTGAATGGTGGTCTTACACCAGGGTGATACTGAGAGAATCTTCCACTCTGGAACGTGCCGCAAATATGCTATATATTATTTTAAATTAATGGTTGTGAAATAACACAAGTTAATCAAATTAAGTTTACTTGCCATGCCGGGATTCGATCCCGCGACCTACGGATGTTATTTCACAATTAATTCATTAAAAATAATACGTGTTTAGTATATTTGCGGCACGTTCCAGCGTGAAAGATACTCTCTGTATCGCCCTGGTGTAAGACCACCATACAGAATTGAAACTTAGCTTGAAATGGCTTTAGTCGTGTTTGGTGACCAGATCTGAATATCCAGGTATCCTTTTTAATTTCACCATTTATGTTTCAAAAGTTATCAGTAATAATACTTATGAAGATGTGGGCAAATTATGTCTATTTTCTCTCTTTCTTTCATGTTATATGTATAATTTTCATGTAAAGGCAATTGGAGTGTGCATTTTTTTATAATTTTTATTTTTTAAGCCGTTTTTGAGTACTCTTTATTCTTTATCTAAGTGAAAAAAAAATTATCTTGTACAAGTGGTAGCATGCGTTATTTTTTATCTTTCTCCTGTGGGAGCAAGATTTTAATCATCCGATGGCCGGTTTTGTAATGGCTTCGTCATTAGCTTGTATTTACTGATTTTGGGGTTTATGTAATATGGTAAAGTATGGATGCTTGTCTTTCTGGCTTAATTTTTTTTTTGTTTTAAAGTGTTGTGTTTAAAATGATGGTGTTTTTTTATGGAACACGTTTAATTTTGGTGGTATTTTTTACTAAGGTTACTCAAAAATTCTCGCTTTGAAAATTCTGTGCTATAAAGCTTAAAAACAGAAAGATTCTTTCTTGATGTTTTTTTTTTTCATTGAATTAAAGGAATGAATAAAAGGAATCAATTCAAAAGGCCGGAAGAATCAGACTGAATTGATTCAGTCCTGGGAATAAATCTGCCCATGTCTATTGTTCACATTTGATTTGCGTGAGAATCATGTTTTTTTTTTATATTAACTCCACACAGGAGGCCCTGAGGGAAATATATAAATGTATATATATTCTCATATCTATTTTTTGTAAGCAAAGATTCAATTCGAACTGAATTGCGAATTTTGATATTGTCTTACATAGACTACCCATTATTAGACGGGGATAAATATGTGTAGCAAAAGTAATCGCAAAAATGTTACTGGATGGTATTTGAAAATGGAATATGTTGAAATTATGATGAAACTCAAGTAAACCACAAAACTACTCAACAAGGATAGAAACTCACTGAGATAACTAATGGGAGTATCAACAGGACAAACACACACCTGGACCAATAGCTGTAGGAAATGTCTAGATATAAATAGTCTTTGGGTTCATCTGTTATCCCTCCCGCACCAGGTGGGGTAATAACTTCTCCTAAAGAGGGGTTTGGTGCGGTACCAAGTTGATGTTTGCATCACATACTCTATAATTGGTGACCCGACAATTGATTCGCCGACAGTTCGCGCCCGAAATGAAATTATGTGCATTATTTACCAATTTTAAATGTAAAATCGACTTCAAAAATACAATAATAAGTTGGTTTGAGTATCAAAAGAATTTACACTATTATTTTTCTTAATATCCTTATGCGCTATTATGCACAGTACATATACAGAGAAGCAGATTTTTCCTTCATGCATTAGTTATATTTTGTGTAATTAGGTGCACATTGTATATAAGTATGCAGGGGGGGGGGGCAATTGTCAGCAGATCAACTGTCATGGAACCCTATAATTTAGACACTTCTAGAAAAAATATTCGTTAATCGATCTGCATTTAAAAAACTGTTACAACTTTTTAAGATATTAAATAATACCTATCCAATTCCAATGAAGATATCCAATAATTGTTTTAAATCTTCGCCGCAAACAAGCCATCGTAAAAGGTGCATTTTCTGGTTTCTTTTATTTTAGTGCACTACTCAATGATTGACTGCTGGGCGAAGATATTCAATGTCCGATTAAAACGTCCGGTATAGTAACTAATAAACAAGTGTTACTGGAAAGGGCAAAAGCAATAAGAGAAATGATCGCTCCGTGATGTTTGGATGACCCCATTGACCCCCTTCTGGTGGTACGTGATTTTACCTTCAGGTAAGAAAAGATTAAAAATAAAATTTATTGATATAATCCATATTAGAACAACATAATAATGTTAAATAATATTTTTATTAGGTGTTCTGAGTAGAGCAAATGTTATTACAAAGTTAACATGCTAGAACGCAGAGGTTTCATATTGCATAAATAAACAAAACTATTTTCTGAGGATTTTGAAATACGGAATGGCAAAGAATGAAGAAATATTGAATACTTGCAGTGAAATGTGAACAAACGCCTAATAAATGGGTTGGCTGAGCAATACAATGACTTTATGATTATAAACAAGGACATCAAAGATAAAAATTCTAATTGGAATAAGTTTAGAAAAATATATTTAAAAAAAACTTATTATTGTAGAAATTTTGGAACATTTTAAGGGCCGTTATCGATAAAAAAACGAATCAGGTGTTGCTTGGAAAACCATATGTTTATGAGCAAAATATATGACATGTTTATCGCGAACACACTTTATTCTGGAAAAATTTCGCTCTGGGTTTTGATTGAGGCAAACGAAAACATTCGTATATAAGTTGATTATGTTGTAAAAATCAATAACCATTTATTATTATGCAAGTTGCACGACCGGGTTCAAGGCGGAGATGCACTTTATTGAGTATGCGCGAGTCTTCGACCCGGTTTCGTAAAATACAAGTCAATATAATATAACCAAAATGCAACTGACAGGCGCATCCATATTTAGTTCGGAACCCTCGTACAACACAAGATATCTGATATGAAAAGCCATGAAACAACTCAAAACATAGCAGCGAACAATAAAAGAAAGAGTTCTGATGCTCGTCAGAAGAAAAAAGAAACGCTGGCACTAAAATAAAACGCCTCCCACTTGTAGGTCAAAATGACATGACACAAATATTTTTGAAAGTTCACTCACGTATTTACGACGGATATTTTTTTTTCGATGCAGTTATATTTACCTCGTCGTGTCCATTTTCCGTTCCCTTATATATATTTCGTTCTTTATACAAATCACTGAAGGCCATTTAATGAAAATACGTTCGTACAGTTCTGACGTTTACCTAGGCCATTTTTTTTCTTACAAGTTACAAGAGTACATACTACTACACGGGTGGTCTACCAACACACGCAATGATATTTTCAAGCGAAACAATAATGCTTTTCATTGCATTCACGTACCAGGTACAATTATCAAATAATTAAAAATCGATTTACGTCCAAATTAGGATATTAAAAAGTAATAAAATTTTGCACTTACGCTCATTTTTCCAGAATTATAGAGAAGAAAAGATTATGTTCCACGAAAAATTTTGAAACGAAAGGCGGTAAAGGCTTCCCAGTACCACTGGAAGCTAGAAGCACGCCGCGAACTGCCAACTGAAGAATGCGAAATACTAAGTAGGTACTAAAAAGAAAAATAGTGCTTGCACAAAAAATCGGCCAGGGACATTTCTGAATATTTATTATTTTCAATGGTAATGGTTTATTTATGTTTTCAAATTACGCGTTAGATGTTTCGCCTTCTGAAAGCTCCGTTGGACTGTTGTTCAGTGACAGGCGACCTATTTGTAGTACATTTATGATTTATAAGGCATTGTTTAAAAAACACATTTTTTCATTCCCTTTCTAAAAAAAATCGTTTTATTTTACTATTGATACTATCTCACAAATATAGGCAAAATAATTCCCACCCGAGGTTCATATAAAATGTATTTAACAAGATTAGCTCATCGAGGGGGTAGAGCAGTGATTGACTAGAAAGTGATGACGTAGCTAAAAGTGCATTTCCATCGGGAGATTTGAATTTACTGCAATACAAGTGGCATCAAGCGACTCTTAAAGCTCGTTCACACATAGCTATAAAACTGTGAGCAGATATCTATTGAAACGCGAGCGCTTATCTTTTGTACTTTCACACAACGCTATCAAATATTTCTTCCTATGGTAGGAGAGGAGGTCAGATGAATTAGGGAGCGGCAACGGAATGCACATTTTTTGTAGTGAAATCTGTCAAACACCGGACTAGGAAGCTCTGTAATTAATAGACCCCCTCTCCTGTTTTCGTCGGAGAGGGAATCTTTTGGCATATCGCCTCTGGAGCGGTTCCGTCGTAAGATGTGTATTGTCTACGTTTGATCTACCCTTAAACCGCTTAGGTGTGAACGGTCTGAAGGGATTGTATGGAGAGTGTTTTTTGGCGTGCGATGATCTTTTATATTTTATAGCTGTGTGCGAACGAGCTTTAAATGTTTTTGCAAAAAAATTATTCTACTGATTATTTCATTAAAGCGATTGTCAGTTATTGGTTATGTAGAATCGACGATATTAGCACCTTATATACAGGGTGTCCGGAGGTAAAGTGCACAAACTTTGGATGTGATTGTAGAAGTAAGTAGACATGATGGTAGAAGTAAAAAATATAAATAATTTTTTCGAAAATCAAATGTTTTTTCCCATAAAAAAATATTTTTCAATAGAAGATTATTATTTTTTCCGTACAATTCAACTTTTTACCTGAAAACTACCTTAAAACGTTAGAATTTCGAAAAAGGTTAGCTACCTTTTTTACTTGAACTGTCACACTGAGGCCACACTGATACGGCCACACTGAGGCCAACTTCCAACTTCAAACTTTTGGACGATTGTGTGGGGGGTAGTTTGTGCGTTGGAAGTTTGAGTTGGAAGGTTGGAGTTTAAGTTGGCCCGGGATCGCTTCCGAAGCGATGGCTGGTTCGTGCAAGTTGGCTTAACACATCAGTCTGCGCAATATTATTATGGGAGAGTGGTATAAAAATTGTTTGAAATTATTATTTTTTTAGCTTTATGAATCGAAATCAATATTATGGATATCGAAGCATCGCCTGCACAATAAGGAACTTCAGTCCAATTTTTTACATTTTTTTAAATGAATAATGACCTTCTAACTTAAATAACTGCATATTTATTTTTATTTTCATAGTTAGTTTTAATAGTTAAAATAAATGTCAAAGTTTAATTTTTCAAGATCCCCGAAAATCACCGTGACGTCATCTGCCCCTGTGACGTCATCTGCCCAAAAGTTTTAGTTATTTTCAACAGATGTTGTCATTTTGTATGGAAGAAGTAATGAAACTATTCAATAAGTAAAACGTTATTTAGGTGTAATTATTTATTTATTATATATTATATTTATTATATATTATATTTATTATATTATTATATTTTTCAATATTATTACGGGAGAGTGGTGTAAAAATTGTTTGAAATTATTATTTTTTTAGCTTTACGAATCGAAATCAATATTAAGGAAACCGAAGCATGAATCTTGTAGGGAACTGGAATCAGCTGTTGACGCCCGCCATTTTGAATTTCTGCATTGGAGCGTTTTACTGGGCATTATGATCGTTTTTTGTACAGTTAGAGTTTTTGAATATTTTGAATAATATAGATAAACTAATAGAGATTCTTTATTTTTGATACTGAATTATTTAGGCCTAAATAATGTTTAAATAAAAACAAAAACTATTATATGTCCAAATCTCTATAAACCAATAATACCGAATGTTGGATGGCTTGCCGTATCTTCAATACAAATTTGAGGGTGACAGGAGAATTATGGAAGCGGTGACGTCACGCCTCACAAATTCAATAATACCAACTTGACAGGGTGTTTTAATGAACTGTTTTAAAATGGGCTTTTTAATATTTTTTTTAAAACTCTACGTTAAATATTATTTAATAAAACTTATATATTCAGAATCAGCGTTTATTGGTCTATATGAACATATTTTTTTAAAGCCATAATATTTTTCACTGGAGTTCCTTATTATAGGCAACTGATACAGCGCTGAATCAGCTGTTCGACATCCGCCATTTTGGAGTTCAGAGTTCAGAGTTGGAGGGTTGGCCGCAGCCACCACACGATCGGCCAACCTTCCAACTCTGAACAGTTGGGGTTGGAAGGTTGGAATCGAAGTGGAAGTAGCATCATGTAGAATCACCTCCCGAAGGTTGTGCACTATGCCCTCGGATACCTTGCATATTGTTGCCATTATAGAAATTGAAGTCTCTTTTAGCAAATTATCATGTCAAGGATATAACAGGGAAAGTATAATTTGACAACAAATGAATTTCAATAATTGTATTCATACAAAGAGTCACACGTGGTGGTAGATTCTCTCAGTATCGCCTTGGTGAAAGTCGTGAAAGACCACCATTCGATTATTAAAAAACAAAGCTTTGCTTAAAATGGCTTTAACCGTATTTGGTGACCATGTGTGAATAGCCAGATACTTCCCCAACTTCCTCTTCCCCGTTTCTTTCCCCTCACCGTACCGAAACGGGAAAGAGAACCCTTGCAGTTAGTAATGTTGAGTTCTCAATAAGGCGCTAGTTTTTACGTCCGAGGTCTGGCACCGAGTTTGCCACGACTCTTGAGACTCTTCAGAAGGGTGTTGTGAAAAGATGACTTTCGACCTTTGGTCCTTCGGACCTTCGGGTTTCCTGGTTGTGGTGGTTGGCCGGGAACTGAGAGGTTGACAAGGGCATCTTAGTAAGTAAAAATATTAAGTTTTAAAGGGGAAATAAAAAAGTACATAAAATTTTATGAAAAATGGTAACCATTTTATTTCATGAATGATATAAAGGGTATTTTTATAAAACATTTCATTGCATTGGGTCTTTGGTTTGCATGATGCATAAAATGAATACACCCTGAAATAAATATTTCAATCTTAAAACATTTCTTGACTTACTTTACTGTACACAATAATATATTTTGTTATATCTAAAAATGAAAATTATTATTTCTCCCTATGATACAAAAATTTTAAAATGCTTTTTATTATAATTCAGAATACATTTATTTATTCTATTAAATGCTTTTGGTAACAAAACATAAGTTATTGGTAAAGTGTTCCCAAGCAGAGCTCGTATCTAAGTCATCATGTAGCATTCAAAAGTACAAAAGTACAGTACATCATTCTTTCAATGGGACCTTTACAATAGATATATACAATAGATAGATATAACGAGTAAGTATGTAATTAATGTTAAATGTACACCTCATCCTGTTCAAATTTTATTACCGTTTAGTTCATTTTAAGAAAAATTTTTTGCTTGTTGAAGTGAAAACTTCTTTAGCACCTTTGTGATTTGAAACTTGATGAAATGAAAAATAGTGACACTAAAAGGAGACAAACACATCTGTAGGATTTAGCATGTGAGAGATTGAGATAGTATAACCGGTCTCCTCTTTGTGCGGTGCTTTCCCCATTCTAGCCTCCCCATTCTTGTCTATTTTAGTTTTCTGAAGGTTTCACTTCTACCGCGTGTGAATTGCACACTCGGATTTTTTTTATAACTGGCAATACCATAATAGTTATACGATTCGAAAAAAGTATACATTTGCGGAATATCTACAGGAATATGATTAACCACTCGGATCCATAAGCTTGTTTTCAAGCTACTTACAACATTACCAGACATCTGTAATGATGTACGAGGCATACTTGACTTATTTTAAAGACACATTCTAGTATCTTCTGTCTTTTTCGTTTTCATACACGACATGTGAGAAGGAAGATGGGTTTGTTTTTAGGATGATCGTCGATGACGTAGAAAGGATCTCTTCCTGGGACTAGTATAGCATTACATACTTGCTTATTTTAAAAAGTCATGTTTTATTGAAAATAAAATTTATAAATAATAACTTAATATAACTAATATGCCACACTATCATTGAAAATTTTCTCAGTTTTATGACCACCCCTTTTCAGTTTTCATGGTAAGACAGTTTCTCTTTTTACCAGGTTAGTACGAAACTTAATTAGTTTTGTAAACTTATACTTAAATTTGATTAATATTAGACAATGACTTCAATCTGCTATACTGGTAACAAGAGAAATTAAAAAATACAATTAATTTATTGACTCAAGAATGATTTAAAATCTACACAAAACTCATGCATTACACAATTATTTAGGTATAAATTTTTTTTAAATCTTCGATCAACATATAAAATATAAAAATTTATAACAACACAACCAAATATTATGACTAGGGAATAGATATTGTATTAGTGCAAATGTCGGTCTTTATTTTTATCTTTAGTACACATTTTGAACGATTCTGAACATCTGATAATTTTTAACATTTCAATACAGAAAACCAACAGTTTACAGAAAGCCGAAAGAAAGTTATTGCACCAAACTCAAGTAATAAATAGGTTCTTTGAAGAGATCTTCACCTATTTTGATATTACAATAAACAGTAATTTAGCAGGAGAGCTGTTTGTAACAAATGTGTACATTTTAAAATTTTGTCCAGTGACATCAATTGTTATTCAACTAGCTATAATTTTGGGAAAATTCTAAATATTTGTAATGCACATTAATCCGTTCCCTATTTATGACACTGTTAAATTCACTGAATTTAACACATCATCTTATTTAATATTGTTCTTTTATATTCTATAAAGCAACATCTCTGTACTTTGTCAAATCATCAGATTCGTTTCCCATTGATGTCTTACTCGAGCCGTATCTACTGTCCATATATTGTCTTCGATTAATCAAACCATCAGGGCCGTACATCATCGGTCCGTAGAAAACGTGTTCCCTAGAAACGCCCAAATTGAACGGATCGTGTTTGACATCTTCGAACGAACGAGGCGGTAAAAGATTGTTGCCGTACGCAGTGTACATGTTCCTATTGTTGACTTCGTGCAATTGTTGAAGTTCTACTAAAGATCCCGATCGTCCTGGAACGTTCTTTCTACATCTTCGATCGAGACTTCTCGTGTAGTGCGGAAAGACGTAGTTGGGCGGTAGGTTCGGTAAGAACATTTGATGCTGATGGAGTTGTTGTTGATTTTGCTGATGAAGTTGGTGTTGGAACTGCTGGTTCTGCTGGTGTAGGATCTTCTGATGCTGGTGGTGGTGATAGTGCATTTCTTCCATAGAGGGTTGCCAGTATTTTGACATCTTTCCGGAGAAATCCTGCGGCGCCTTCTGGATGAACTCGTCGCGAAGGTCGGGCATCGAGTGAGCAAATTTACCTGGAATAAATTATAATGTTAATGTACATTACTGAGAGCCAGTTATTTTAAATAATTTGTGAAGTTTCAAAGTTCTATTTAAGTTCTGTTATTATATATTTCAGTTACATGAAACAACTGGCCAATAATGATATTATAATAACAGAATTTGAATAGAACCTACACAGAACTTGAAAATTAACTTTGAAATTTGATGAATTGTTCTAACATTGATTTAATGATCGGAAGTGGTGAGATTGGTTGACAACCTATAGAAATCTACTGAGTGTGGACGGGTGAGAACTGCTAAGGATTTGCAAAATTGCATTTGGTCTGTGTCCAAAGCTGAACGCCAGTAGAAGAAAAATAATACAATGTGTATATATAAAATTTAAATAATGAAAGGGTCATGGATACAACACTGTTTGGCAAATGAACAGATCTGTTGTTGGTTTAACATTTGGTTGGTTAAACAAGGCACCCAACAGGAAACAAACTAATACATAAAATAGTATCCTAAATGCTGTTAAAAATACGAAAGGTTAGAAAGAGGAAGGAGTACATGTTGAGGATGTATTCATCTATCTATGTTCAAACAACTTTGACAGAGTGATTTTGTATTAAATACTAAATTGGCGTATTATACACCCGTATAATTATTGCACAAAAATGATTATGAAGGAATTTTGGTGAAACCATATTTTTTTTAATTTGTCAGAGTAATTTTTTTTAAATATTTTATTATGTACTGTATAATTGTTTTTAATGTGATATAAGTATAAAAAATGCAGATTATTTTTCTAGTCCTCCTCACTAGCAGATCGTGTGCTGAGGGTGACTAGGTTTTGAATAGAAGGTTTTCAGCAACTTCTACGGAACAAATTCATGGTTTGGGTAAGGTTTTAACAGTAACTTCTGTGGTGATGTTTTTAAAATATGTCTATTATTTTTTTTAAATATATGTCTATTATCTTATTGTAGTTTAAAAAAATATATAGGTATTTGTTTGATACTGTGTGGGAGTTTGTTATACATCTAAAATGTTGTACTGTTAACCTCTCCATGAGTGAGTTTTGGCGAACAAAACTGTACGTGAGGAGTGAGTTTTTTTTTGGTTCATTTTTTAAATATTTTTTTATAAATTATCATTGATTAACTAAAAATTATCTTTTGTTTTGAATTAATAAACCAACATCGAAAAAAAACATGTTCATACAAAAAACTGCTTCCTCCCTCTGACGACCCGCTAAATGACGCAGAAAGAATTTTAAATTAACCTGTGATGTTGGTATTGTAGGTATGACTTCCAAAACTTTGACAAACTACGCGCAGATGTCCAAAGATGCCACTATAAGTCAAATATTTTCATTTAATATGATGGCGATTGAATAATAACCGCGGATGCAATGTTTCGGCCACACTCTTCTGGGCATTTTTTCGCTTCGCCGAACCGTTTCGGCCATACTCATGGAGAGGTTAAAAATTCAGAACTTCTTTGTCGAAAGGTAGTATTATACTTAGGTATATTTAGATTGTCTATTTTCCTTGGATCTGGTTTTGTGTTGATGTGAGGTGTTTGAACCAGAATATTTTAATATTTTGTAATCCAGAAATATGGAACTGTTTGAAATTGGGATTATAAAATAAATCAATCACTAATGGTGTAATTACTTACTTTGTTCCTTGATCATGCCATAATTAGTATAGGCATACAATGAAGGAGCATCAACTATGTCTTCTCCAGGAACAAATGAGCTGGCGTTGAATTCACTCTCCGTTAGGGCTGGCTGCAAATTGTTTATTATCTTTCCATTCCTAAAATACAAAAGAAACACACTTATGTATGATACAATGCATTCATTTTATTTTTCTTCAGAAATTTTCTTCGTGTCTAGCTTTGGACATTCATATATCTCTTTCAAATATTCTTGGTAGCTCTCTCCTGTCAAATATGCATCATATTTTTATATATTTCACTCAATACATCTAGACTTGCTATTGTCTCACAAACTCAAAATTAGACTGTACATATCTTGCAACATCTTGCAAAAATTTGCCGCCATTTGCAAATTGACTGCTCTATTGTAGCGTGATTACTTTGTACCTCAAAATCCATTTGGTGCCCAGGCCTCCTACTTAAGTTGGCCTTGGGGCAATATTGGACATAACTTTTGAATATGAAAACGCCGCCCACATCCTATTGTTTACTTTATCCTTATGCATTTATTCTCTGAATGTCTATCTTTGTCATACATGGACAATATTTTAATTAATAATCTATTAGAAACATAAAGAGTGTTTCTTACTTGATACATTTGGTTTTGAGTTTGTGAGACGATAGCAAATCTAGATGTACAATGTTTAATAGATAATAACAATTATTTTCAACAAGATTTACATTGCACTGCAAATTGTATTTATATTGGAAACTTACAATAATTATTAGGTAAATATTTCGTGTTTTTTAAATAATAAAATCAGGTTATCTTCATTGCATGTTTTCACTTATGAACCTGTATCCCAGTTAATGTACATAACAGTGAATGGTTTATTTATAACTTTTCTTCTGAATTGTTCAGCAGTAAAGGGTTGAAAATTTTTTAGGTTTTTTTGTGTGGTTTTGAGCGTTTTCTACAAGGCTAGCAGATTCTTCAATGGTCACCAGCTGCTGAGTCTCTATAAATCTCAATTTTAGCCAACAATTGAATTTGGGAGCCATCTCTGGGCTGGAGCCCCAAAATACTTGATAAACCTATTTGATTCTGTGTAAAGGAGGGCGGTTTGTCTGACGTGACTTTGTCTGATATTGTCTGATCAACTAACCGATTAGCATCTCTAATGCACAGATGCGATGTAAGCAAGCCGAGTGTGTTCTACCAGGTAAGTTCTAATTATTTCAATGCGTCTGCTCTGTGGAGCTTGCAGCATTGTTCCCCTGTGCACCGGAATACATATGCGAAACCAGATGGACACAAACAGAACAACTTCTTATGTGGAACGAACCACCGGCATCTCCTTTAAATAATCCCTTCCTACAGCCCCTACCTTAAACCGACTCATATGCTGGTGGCAGTATAGTTTCCCGGTCTTTACACTGTATGGACAGGGGTGCTCTTGTGAGGAGTCAGATAATGAAAAAAGGAAAATTGTACGATCCGTAAGTGACTGGTACAAGAAGACATGACACGTTTAAGATAATCGAATACTTGATCCGGGTCTTGTCAAGAGTCAGAAAACAGAAGAGTATGTATGAGAGGTGAGTGAAAGATTGTGTGCCAAGGCAGAGATTTGTGGCGTTAGTTAATAAGTTGTTTAATATTTTTGTAAATAAAAATTTTATCAAAATATTTATGTAATTTTAGTTGTGATACAACTTATGAAAACGTATAACATAACGTCGCCTTAGTTCTTAATTGTCCAAACGACCATTTTAGTTTTTGTTCAATCACCACTTTAAAATTAAAATAAAAATTGATAGTCAATCACATAAATATATTTTTTTAAAACTAATAAAACCTTTACGTTTACGAAAATAGCTTTATCTTAAACACTTATCATTATGTTTTATTGAAATAATGAAAGAAAACCTTCTCCTCCTGTAAAATTTTCTAATGGCCGTTTGGACAATTAAAACCTAAGGCTTATGACGATAAGACATCTGGGAAACATCTGATTCCAGCTAATTGGCTAAAATTAATTATAAAAATAATAAAAGGTATAAATGTAATTTTTCTTACCCGTGCAAAGCTTGCTTCTTCATAACACATTCAATAAGTTTGGAGGCGTAGTAGGATTGAATGATCACAATCCCTATGACAATGGCCAGAAGTCTAATCAGGTAGAAGATCAACTCTGTCATCCCATAAATCGATTGGAGACCCTGAAACAATAATGTTACGACCCATAATTATTACCACGTCCATATGAATTATTGCTTAGATCCACTGATGTTATTCTGAATGTGACATGTAGTAATAGTAATTTCAGAGATGTTATCTGATGGTATTGTTCTATAAACATGCAGGTACAAAGTGCGAGATGTAAAATAGACCCATGCGAAATTGAAGTCATTTTATTAAATGGTGGATATAAAAGTAATGCTTTTTTCAAGGCACATGGAGAGGCAGTCATGGTCCTTTGTTTATGACATATTGAAGGATTTTTAGAAATAATCTGCTCAATTTATAGTATGCTGCTAAATGTAAATATGTACATAAATTATGTACATAAAAACCATAGTTTCCTGAAAAACCATAATTTCCATGCTACAAAAATACGAACAAAATTAGGAGTTACAAATCCCTTCAAAGACAGGCTCGAAGTCAGCCATCGAGCCATGAGTTTTGCTGTCCACACACACTTGGCTTAATGTTTTGTATTTGATTATAAAAAAAATAAATAATTTACCCAGTGTCCAATGCTCATGTAAAACACAAAACAGCATTCCGGAATCAATATGAGAATAACGGCTATCAGCCAGCCCAGAATACATCTTAGATTGTCCTGGAAAAAAGAAAAGTGCAATTGAAATTCAAGAATATTCAATTCCCTCGATCCTGTCATATTGTCTTACTACTACTTGACATCTTCAACTTCCTCTTCACACCATATTATACATCGCATATTACTTCTTCTTTTTTATTTTTATTGTGAATACCCGCAAGAGTCTCAACTGGTCCCGACCGCCTGGAGCCAGTGAGACTACGGCATTCCCAATTAGGATGTGTTGTGAGGCTAAAGGTAGTGGGGAAGAGAAGAAGATTTGAAGAGTAAAGTGGGGAAGTATCTGAATATTCAAATCTAATACCAAACATGAACATTAGCCATTTCAAGCGATGTTTCAATTCTGGTGGTCTTATACCAGGGCGATACTGAAAGTATCTTACACTCTGAAACGTGCCAAAAATGTACCTTATATTCTTTATAAATGATTAAATTGTGAAATAACACAAATCAATCAAATACAATTTATCAAGATAATACTAATAATCTAAACGAAAATATGAAAAGATAATGGTCGCAACTGGGACTCGAACCCAGAACCTCTCGTCTAACCGGGACGGGTGCCACCTTCCATCAAACCGTCATAATAAGGAACTCCAGTGAAAAATATTATGTAAACACTGAAACACTGAAACTGAATATATAAGTTTAATTAAATAATAGTTAACGTAGAGTTTTAAAAAAATTATTAAAAAGTCCATTTTAAAAGGCGTCATTAAAAAACCTTGTCAAGTTGGTATTACATATTGAATTTGTGAGGCGTGACGTCACCGCATTCATAATTCTCCAGTCACCTGGTATATTTTTGTATTGAAAAATGGCAAGCCGTTCAACATTCCGTGTTATTTATTGTTTTAATTGAAACATTATTTAGGTCTAAATAATTCAGTATCAAAAATAGAGTATCTCTATTAGTTTATCTATATCATTTAAAATATTCAAAAACTTTAACTGTCTAAAAACATCCTCTAACGCCTGTCGCAGTGCTCCAATTCTGATTTTCAAAATGGTCGGCGACGAACAGCTGATTTCAGTTGCCTACAAAAAATGCTTCAGTTTCCATAATATTGATTTCGATTCGTAAAGCTAAAAAAATTATAATTTCAAAAAGTTTTTAT
The DNA here is from genome assembly GCA_936435175.1 of Glyphotaelius pellucidus. NCBI lineage: Eukaryota > Metazoa > Arthropoda > Insecta > Trichoptera > Limnephilidae > Glyphotaelius > Glyphotaelius pellucidus. The sequence continues at coordinate 31,975,953 of OW386555.1, forward strand.
ACCACTATCCCTAATATTGAAAAATATAATAATATAATAAATAAATAATTACACCTAAATAACGTTTTACTTATTGAATAGTTTCATAGCTTCTTCCACACAAAATGACAACATCTGTTGAAAATAACTAAAACTTTTGGGCAGATGATGTCACACTAGATACGGTGGTTTTTTGGGGGATCTTGAAAAATTAAAACTTTGACATTTATTTTAATTATTAAAACTAATATAAAAATAAAAATAAATATGCAGTTATTTAAGTTAGGAGGTCATTATTCATTTAAAAAAATAAAAAAATTGGACTGGAGTTCCTTATTGTCAATCTCATATTTTCAAATTTTAGAATTAACTATATTATCTTCGACTAATTTTTCCATGTCAAATTAGCTGATGGTGTTCAGAGTTCAGAGTTGGATATTTGAAAGGAGAAGAACCTTTCTCCTCAACTGAATTATCTTCACTTCATTCTTTCTTTCATATTATTTCACTTTTTATTTTTATTTTTTCGATAAGTTTAGTATCAAAATTGTTTTTACGTCATGATTACTTTACCTTTACTTTATGAGTTTGTTTATATTTTTCATTACCGGTGTATCCATGTAACTATCCTCTGACATCAAAGATATTGAAATATAAGAGACGTGCTATCCGCAGTTTTTACTGGGTGGAACTGCATTTCCTGGTGTCGCCGATATTGTTAACCAATACTACCGCACACCTTAAAAAAATCAACTAAATGAACGAATTCTTTCCATATTCAAACTATATTGTAAACCAATAATACTGCACACCTTAAAAAAATCAACTAAATGATCGGATTCTTTCTGTATTCAAATTATATTGTTAACCAATTGTTAACAATTATTGTTAACCAAATTATATTGTTACTGCACACCTTAAAAAAATCATCTAAATGAACAAATTCTTTCCGTAATCAAACTACGCCCATTAGGTTATTGTTATTGTTACGTCTGCCGACGGTCGGGCGGCCATCATAGCATATCTCTTGCATTTCAATATCTTTGTCTGATACCATAATATGAACTGTGCCTAGTTTTGTGACTGAGAAAATATAAAATTATTAGAAAAGTAAAATTATCGATTAATAAAGGAAAAAAAGACTAGCCCTATAGTAATATTAGATTCAGAGTAGGTAAAGATATAACACACTCGGTTCCATGCCAACTGAGAATAAAGTCAACTCAACACCTCTTTGAAAAGTCATTGAAAGCTGTGAAAAAAATAATTTCAAAAGAGCCCATAACCCTAACCTAATATAACATATTTAACCAATTTTTAATATTTTTTTATCATCACTTTTAATGACTTTTATGAGATGGTTCTGTGTATCAATATACTCACAGTGGCTAGTCCATGTATTAGTACAGAAGTGGCCACCATGATCCCGAGGTAGCAGACAGCCAGGAAGTAAGCCGGGGGAGGTAGTCCCACCTCCGACTCGAGGATCCATAGCAGCTCGTAAGCGAAGGCTATGGTGTAAGCTATCTGGAATACAAAACATAAAGACATTATTATCAAGTAACTTTTACCGCTTATAATGATGGTAGTATGAAGAATAAAATATTGTCAGATTATTCGTATCATTAAGAATTTACTTTTGGATCTTTGAAGTGTGGGTATTTTAAAACTTTTTATTCTGCCTGCTATCAACAATTTTTCTTCTAAACGCCTTCGCTCACGGAGAAACTGAAATGAAACCAGTTGTCAATGCACCAGCACTTTTGCTTGTGTGGCAGTTGCTTTTCAGTTGCCTTGTTAACAGGTTGCCATGGTAGCGCTCACGAATTTCAAATTGCGTTGACAACTGGTTTCATTTCAGTTTCTCTGTGAGCGAAGGCCTTTACAATATCAGTGCAGTGTGAAACCTCGATTAGCAAGGATAACTCGTCCCGGAATCTTACTCACAGCCTGAAACTAATTTTTCTATGTGAATCATTAATGTTTGTGAATCAAGTTTTTTTTTCAATCAAACATATAAATTACGATTTTGGCGCCCCCTAAAACTGCCGCCCGGGGCAGGTGCAGGGCGCAGTGCTGTATTTCAGTCACGAATTATGGAACATTGAAACATTTTAGTTGTAAAAAAAAAACTGAAGAACTCATTTTGGTTTGTTCCACACTTTTCAAAGAATGTTAGAATTCGGATAAAGTTAAGTTATTTATAAAACCACTCAGAGAACTATTTAAAAAACTACAAGGTTCAAACCGATGAGTTTCCTTTAAGAGCACTTTCATGTAGGTATATTGAAAGACTGGAAAATTTGGGATTCTTTAGGACTGAAGAATTTTTATGAAATGACCAAAAACTTGCAAGTTTTTTATTCACCAAACACGGCTCAAGCTATTTCAAGCACCGTTTCAGTTCTGAATGGTGGTTTTACACCAGGACGATACTCCACTCTGGAACGTGCCGCAAATATACTTTGTATTATTTCAAATGAATTAATTGTGAAATGACACAAATTAATCAAATAAAATTTGACTGTTTTGTGTACAGATTGAGTTCTCCTCCGGGAATGAAAGTGAACAATGCTGTCACTCTAGACTCTAGCAGCACATTTTCGAAGCTTGATTAGTGATGTTGACAGTAATGTGGTTGAAAGATTTAACCATATAATTGCCAAATGTTAATAATAATTCATAACAAAAAACATACTATGTTATGTATTGAAGTTAATTTGTGTTTTTTTTTTCAAGTTATAAAACTATTTTATTCTATTCTGCAAAAAACAAACTTTTAAGTAAGTAAATGAATTTTTCAACGGTGTTTTATTTTTCGGTGTTTTGACAGCCCTAACAATTGGCAAAGGCGATGTGCGACTACGCGACTAGGCAGTCTAGGCACTAGGCAGTCTTCGCTAAACTGCAGGTGTTCGGGGTTAAGAGGTGGTACAAAAATTCCCAATATTTAGGGAAAATTACTTTACATGGGAATATTACTAACATGAAAAATTTATCAATACCCCTCTAATTTTAACTTCATATTGAGAAGAAGCAGATTTTATAGAACTTGGTAAATTTTTTGTCGTTGATATTTTTTAAGTTTAAAAACAACGTAGAATGTAGTGTTCACCCAGTAAACATCTCCCAATTCAATTCCAAAATCACACGATTTGAATCTTGGAAATCCGTCAGTTTTAAAAAGCTGTTAATGTAATATTTTTAATTTATTTTTCAACGAAATAGGGAATCTCAGGGGATATTTCCCCCACATTGTAGAGTTCAATCGAAATCCAGCGATCCGCGAAAACAGCCAACACGTAATTTTTGAATCTGTGTTCGGGAATGATCGCTGTTCTTCGGGTTTTTACGAGCGGATACTGGAATCAAACTCATTAACAAAATACATTAAATTTTCGTGGAATTGATTTAAAAATTCGATGAGGGCGACACAAGCGGAAAAAAGTTGAACTATTTTGACAAATTTCGACAAAATCGATTGTCCTGCTAGACTCTTAACAAAAAAGAAAGTCCAATTCAAAATTAATAATAAACTTAGTTTTTATCACTTTTATTGTTTACAAAACCAGCATGTTTCGTGAACTAAGCTCACTTCTTCAGGGTTTACTCAAAGAAGTGAGCTTAGTTGGTTTTGTAAACAATAAAAGTGGTAAAAACTAAGTTTATTATTAATTTTGCATTAAAATGGTGCCACAAAATAAGTTAGCTGTGTTTGAAGAAAAAATAAAGTAATAATTATATTTCTTAACAATTTAAAAAAGTCTGTTACATGCGTTGGATGAGTGGTAGGCACCCACCTGTATTACTTATTTAATAATAAGAACCGGAAAGAAAAATATACGTATATTAAAGAAACCAAAAAATATTTACTTTCATAAAGAAGAGAGGAGAAGCCTTTCTTACAAATTTGAATGGAAACACATGTTCCGTTTAGCCTAATATCCCAGCACTTTGTCTCACTTACACTCGTCTGACATCGTAGATCTCCATCCCATTCGAAAATACAGTTTTGTAACGGAAAATTTAAGCCTCGATTAGGCTAATATGCGAATCACTAAACACGCCCACAAAGCACTTCTTGTATTATTTTTTATTCTCAGTTTACAATGCAACCATAACAAATTCACGCCCATTCCTGGTAAGCATTTAAAACAATTACATTTTAAATAAATTATAAAAAACCATCTGTAGGTATCTATGGCATTATTAGTTGGGCCAATGTTTAGTTGATTCTTGAACTAGTTAAAAGTTATCGGATTCCTATTAGAATGATTGAGCATTTATTCAATTTGAACTTCAAAGCAGAACGGAAACATCAACCTTTCAAAAATTACACAGATACTCGTAGGTTTCTAATATAATATTCAAGGCTGTCCCAACAAATGGATTGCTGTTATTAGTTGATGTTAACGGTTCGGAATCAGAGGCGTCGCCAGCCATCAGAAGGGGGGGGGGGGGGGGGGGCATGTTTTTTTTTTACAAAACTTACAGGGAAGGAGTAGTCGTAAAAGTAGTTAGAATAAACTAGAAAAAATGACTCAAGCTGAATTTTACCAGGCACTTCTCGGACCCATGGACTTACTGAGTTTGGGGGTCTCTTTTGGAAGCCACCTCAAATTTTTCTACGCCACCTAATGGTGTTGTGGAGATGACTGGAAGTGGAAAATTAATTAGGGTTGAAAGTAGTGGAATCTGACAGTGTACCCTAACGACCGTACGGGTTGAAATTTAGGAATCCGACTCCAAGTACAACTCTGACGCCGCGCTATATTGAAACCACCCGAGAACGTGAAGTTTGCGACTAATGTAATAGAACCGAATTAAAGCAATAGCTAATAATGCCAGAAGATGGCGCCACTTACGTTAACAGCTGGCATGAGGAAGTCGGCTTATTACTCTGTGTCTGGATATGGATGATATGTAGGTACATGAAGTTTGTGACTAAACTACTGATGTGTCGCCTACCGCCCGCAGGGTCTAGCAGTAAAAACCCGCAGACAACAATTTTTCTATGTTAAAGCGCGAACGTGAACGTGAAATGTGCTTTCGATTTTTATTTTTCTGAGAGTCAGAATTTCAACACTATTTAAACGAAAATCCTTTAGAATTTTCTTGAACTGAAATATTTTAGTGCTGTAAACGGAAAACATACCGGTTAGTAACCTGAGTGGGTAAATACCTCAGATTCCCACCCATGCGTCGCGAGTTCACCCGACATCCTTAACTAGCTTAGTCCTTCATCATTGCACAAACAACATTTTCCGTTTACTTAAAAATGCGTTTTTTTTCCGAGTCCTACGATTTCAAAGTGTCACTTTAACATCTAGCCGGAGCTCTCTCCAGAGTTGGGGTCATATGAAAAAAATTATACATATATTTTCTAAGTCCTTGTCCCCAATCTGCACCATTTTCATCACCGTAAGTTTATTTTCCCTAGCCGGGGCTCCCTACCCCGAGGTTGGGGACCAAGACCAGGGCCTCTCGGGCCTAGGCTTAAGTTTAGCCCTGACCGAGACGACGCGTTACGTCGATATCTTGCACTAAAATTGTGACATTTATTTTAAAAAATGTATCCGATCTTGTAGTTTAAATGTATCCGATCTTGTAGTTAAGGAATTAATATTACTGTTTTATGACAGGTATCCGTATCCAGTCCGTAGTCTAGTGGTAAGAACGCTCGGCGAACTGACCGTATTATTCTTACGCCGCAATCCGAAGGACGCCGGAACGATCCCCACTGCTGCCAGAGATTTTTTATTTTTTCATTCAAAATCAAGCAAGTGACCGGGAATAATTAAATCGATCTACAATGAATTGCGAAGCCTGTTTGAGCATTATATCCAAAAATGATCAAGCACTTACGTGCGCCATCTGCAAAATTACATTTCACATTAACTGCCTAAATATCTCGGACACTAACTTCAAAAAAATGGCGAATAAAAATAAACAAATTTGGAAATGCCCAAAATGCAAAAGCCGGCCGAGTTCTCCTGCACCGTCACCGTCGGCCTCAACATTTGGTTCAGATGCCGATGTGTTATATGATCGTCTCACAAAACATTTCGACAATAAAATAAGTGAAATGAAAAAAATGTTTGAGGAAGAAATAAGCGATCTTAAGAAAAGCAGTGATTTTATTTGCAACCAGTACGATGTCCTGCTCACACGCTTCAAAGAAATGCAGGAGGCCCTCAAAGAAACCAAATTCTTGAGAGAGGAGAATGAAAAAAAAAACACTAGAATATCTTCCCTGGAAAGCAGACTTGCCGAATTAGAGCAAGAGAAGCTCTCCGACTGTGTGGAAATGGCGGGTGTGGAGTTGCGGCCGGGAGAACAAGCCACGGAAGCTGTACTTCGGGTTGCCAGCTCACTGGGACTACCCCTGCAACAACAAGACATACGCATGGTGACCAGGACTCAAGATCGAAGAAGGAATACCCCGGACAAACTCCACATCGCCTTCTATAATCAAAAAACTCGGGAATCAATGCTCTCTCTTAAAAATGCGGCCAAATCCTTAGACTCTAATTCTCCCATTTTTCTCAGTGAAGTTCTCTCACCGTATTTCAAGGAACTTCTTTGGAAAACAAAGCAAACGGCTAAAGAAACCCTCTACCAATTTGTGTGGCTTAAATCTAGCAAATTGCTTGTCCGCAAAGCAACTGAGGATAAAATTATCCAAATCAAACATGAAAATGATCTGAAAAAAAATGGGAAAACAAACGTAGATTATTAATTCCCCCTAAAGTAAATTTTATGTATTGTGTATAATTTAATATGGCCGAATTACTAAACTCAATCAACTCAACAAGCACTCACTTACATTATTCAAAAAATGATACAAAACTATGCGATAATATCTATAGCAACCCGGGCACCCTAACTCTACTCAACCAAAATATAAGATCAATCAGCAAAAACTATGACGAACTAGACATGCTCTTGTCCACCTTTAAAATAGACTTCAAAATTATTATCCTAACGGAATGCTGGATCTCCAACACTTTTACTGTAAAACACAAAAAAAACTATTCCACTTATCTCACAACAAAAAACCAAAATCAAAATGATGGAGTTGTTGTTTACATAAAAGATAGCCTTAACGCTTCTGTATCAGAAATCGCTTTAGAAAACTCTAACTGTTTACAAATAATTGCTGACCCAGATACGTGCATACTCGCTATTTACAGATCACCATCCAGACACAACATTGCGCCCTTTATAATAGCTCTCGATACTCACATAAAAAAACATGTCCCACTTCAAAAACATCATCGTTGCTGGGGATCTTAACATAAATATACTTCCACAAGGCCACCCCCAAAACATCGAATACCAGCTGATGCTCCTTGAACATGGCTTAGTAAGCGCCATCAACACTCCAACCAGAGTTACCAGAGACTCAGAATCTTGTTTAGATCACTTAATGATCAAATCCAAAAACAAATTTTGTAGCGTAGTATTCGAATCCACCATTACAGATCACTACACAACAATGATAGGCCTGACCCCACAGACTCTGAACCCAACAACTCAAAATAATACCACAAAATTTCAAACTACTGACTACGTTAACCTAAAAAATTGTCTAGAAAATCAAACGTGGGAACATCTAAAAAGAATTAATACGACAGAAGAAGCCTGGAATTACTTTATAGCATACCTTCAAACGCTCATCACTCAAAACACCACAACAACAGTCAACTCTATCACGCACCGTAAAAAAAGACTTAAAAAATGGATCACCCAAAGCATACTAAATAGCATAAAAAACGGGACAAACTGCACAAACAAGTCAAACGCAACCCAAATGATACTTTTCTTTACTCTTTCTATAAAAGGTACAGAAATATTTGTTCTCTAATTATACGGAAAGCCAAAGAATTATATTACAAAAACAAACTGATAACTGCAAACTTTGACCCGAAAAGCGTTTGGTCAATTCTGAGAGAAAGCACACACACACAAAAAAACAATGATGATAAAATCAAAAATTTAGTTATCAACGACGAAGAAGTCGACTTTCACAAAAATCCTACTCTCATTCTTAATTACATAAACAGACATTACACAAATATCGGAGCTAGCCTAGCCGAAAATATAAAAAAAAATGTCGACTGGAATCGAAAATCAAGATCTTCGAAACAATATGACTCAGTGCTCTAATATAAACAATGATAGACATTTCAAATTAAATAAAGTAACACTGGAAGACACCAAACAAATAATACAATCCCTAAAGGATAACACTACATCGGGACCTGACGGAATAGACTCGAAAACAATAATAACACTAAGCCAACAACTGCTTATACCACTAACATACGTGATAAATCTTAGTCTCAAAGAAGGAATTTTCCCGAGCATTCTAAAAAAAGGTATGGTTATTCCAATTTATAAATCAGGACCAAAAAATAATGTTAATAACTATAGACCCATTACATTATTAAACACTTTGTCAAAAATTCTCGAAAAGGCAATAAAAGTACAGCTACAACATTATCTGGAAAACAGGCAAATACTCTCAGTAAACCAATACGGCTTTAGAAAAAATAGGAACACAGAAAACGCAATTGCCACCGTAACCGAGTTTATTACACATAACCTAGATGCTAAAAAAAAGTAATATCAATTTATTTAGACTTATGTAAAGCATTTGACACAATTTCTCACGAAAAACTTTTCAAAAAACTAAAGAACGTCGGTGTTAGTGGCATAGAACTAGACTTACTGAAAAGCTTCATGTCGGGTAGAATGCAACAAGTTAAAATTAACAACATGTCAAGCGAGCCACTTCTATCTAGATATGGAGTACCACAGGGAAGCGTTCTTGGTCCCTTAATGTTCCTTATTTACATTAAAGACCTATGTGACATTGATATCGATGGTCAAATCGTAACATTTGCTGACGATACAGTACTTCTCTGCCAGGCAGAAACATGGAATGAGGTATATACAAAGGCCGAAAATAATTTATCGGTGGTCAAAAATTGGCTAAACAACAACATTCTTACCCTTAACACAACAAAAACCAATTATATTACACACAGCATCACACAAAGAGGCCAACCTCCACCGCACACAGACCTTATCTTACATAACTGTGGTCAAACTTCTCGTACATGTCAATGCGAGCGAATTGAAAGGGTTAATCAGACTAAATACCTTGGAGTTATAATAAATGCCAACTTACGCTGGACTGACCACATATCTTACATCACAAACAAACTGAAACGAGTCATGCATCTCATAAAGTCAATTAAAAACATATTTCCAAGAACAATCCTCAGAACCATATTCTTTTCACTTTATCAATCCATTATCTCTTATGGCATACTGGCTTGGGGAAGTGCAACGAATACAACAATTGACCCAATAGAAAAAATTCAAAAGGCAACAATCAAACTTATCTCCAAGTTCCTCGCTACACAAGCTCAAATGTAATTTACGAAACACTAGACGTCATGACAATAAGACAACTGTATGCCAAATCTGTTCTACTTTACTTCTTCCAACATAAACTCCACGTTCCAATGCAAACCCATTTATCAATTAAAACCAGGGCCTCTACAAATAAAACACTAAATATACCGATAACTCATACCTGACACGGGCAAAGAAACTTTAAGTACTACGCAACCAAACTATATAACTGCATGCCCACCACACTAACTACAAATTCATCTACCATAGCAACTACTAACTACAAATTCATCTACCATAGTTCTCAAAAAACACATAAAAGACTGGATCAAACAACAAGGTATTCAATTTACTCAAAAAATTATAACACCTAACCAAACATAACCCATCCCAAATATAAAAAAAAATCTAATTAAATAAACTTTGTTTCGAGACAGAAAATATTACCACAATATCCGTGATTATACCATTGGCGCGTGGTCCATAGAAAAATATATCTACCGTTTATCAAGACAATTATTTATCTTACTCATAATCTAGATTCTAAGAACAACTGTATATATAGATCCCACCGAAACTAATCTTTTAATTTATGTGTAGGATACTGCCGCCATGGGTCGACCCACAGTGCCCTTCTTGACAATATCAAGGAGGATACAGTGTTTCTACTTAGGTCGACAGAATAGCACTTAATCCCAAACATGGGAACACCTCAGCACAGGTTCGCCTAGTGAGGTGTTCACAAAACACTACGACTAACCTACCTATTTACATACAGTTACGGATCTTTAACATGTTTTTTTTCTTATTAATAACCTATTATCTATGTAAACTATGTAATTATTTGTAAAGTGTATGTACAAGAATAGAAATAAATAAATACAGTTTTGGCACTATGAATGTCTTTAATTCCTTTAATTTTTTAATCACTAATTTGTCCAGAGGGGGAGCTGCACCTATACACCCGCCCCCCTGCCCTCCTGCCCACTACCCAACGCCTATTATATGTTCGGAATATTAATGAAGAAGCACCTAGTTTACCTATACTACTAGTAGTTCTCTCAATAATAGACCTCGCGTCCAAAAAAACATGTTTCTAATTTTCTCTTATTCGTAAAAAATCAAAACTAAAATTTCATCTGAAATCATAAGATTTGTACGTAGTACCTATCTTATAATGTGTACCTAATACTAACTTATAATACCTATCCACATCGTGTAACCTATCTAAACGGGAATCTACCAAGTCGAGTAAAGCAAAGCAGGAAGCTACGAGAATCCTGTTTTAATCTTGTGGGATTATAAACTATAAGATGTATTACCTGGCTCTCACTTGTAACTTCTAAAAGGAGAAAATCGCTTCAAACTCTTACACTGGAATAAATGCATTATTTTATAAAAAAATAAATCAAAGTACATATTATATCTATCGATACTCTACATACTTTGCTGTAATTTTTTTTACATTAAATCCATACAGGAAGCACTGAGGACTCATATCTTTGGAAATGCTGTGGAAGGAATTTCTCTCTGTTCAGGAGATATTTACCTGCATTCATCAAGTTGCTCTCTGCAGGAACTTTGCAGGAAGTCCGCAGGACAAGATGACCCAACTGATAACATTCCTGAGTATGGTTCTGCGATTTTTCGTCCCGCGAAAAAATATTCCTGCCAAAATATCCTCGGGACAAAACATTCCCCCAACAAAATATCTACTAAAACTTAACCTAACCTAACAAAAAAATGGGACAAAAATAATACAGACATCCTGTAAAGACAATAAATTATTGTTATCTGTATTATTTTTGTACCATTTTACTATTTTTGAACAATAATACATTGTTTTTACAGGTGTCAGTATTATTTTTGTTAGGATAGGTTACGTTAATTTTTAGTAGTTATTTTGTTGGGGGATATTTTGTCGAGGATATTTTGTCGCGGGATGAATACGCGCATTACCACTGAATATTGTTGTCTTGTGCACCGGTAGTGTTGTGTTGTGCACTGCACTTGAGATAATAATATTCATTTCTAAATGATTTATCCTTATCACTTTGGGTAGATTTTAACAACATGTTAAAAAAATTTATAATCACGAATGAATTATTTTTTTGTTTTTATTACACGGCCGGCGTGGTCGAGCGGTAAAGCTTTTCACTCGCAATCCGAAGGATCGAATCCCGGCGTGGCAAATAAATTTGATTTGATTAATTTGTGTTATTTCGCAATTAATTCATTAAAAATAATACACATTATATTTGCGGCATCATCCAGAGTGGAAGATACTCTCAGTATCGCCCTGGTGTACGACCACCATTCAGAATTGAATCATTATCCTACTACCTTCAGCCTCACAACATAACCCAATTGGGGATGCCATAGTCCCACTGGCTCCAGACGGGAGTAGATGGGACTCTTGTGCGGTATTTATATAAAAAAATTAAAAAACATGACGTGCATTTTCGAAATATCTTATTAATATGGCTTTTTCAGTTAAGGGGAATGATTTGATATTAAAGAATGTGTATTTTTATGTGAGTAAGTACGCACAAGAGTCCCAACTGCTTCCAACTCGTCCGGGGCCAGTGAGACAAAGGCATCTCCAATTGGGGTGTGTTGTGAGGCCGAAGGTAGTGGGGAGTGGGGAGGGGAAATAGATGGGGAAGAGGAAGGATTGGAAGTACCTGGCTATTCATATCTGGTCACCAAACACGGCTAAAGCCTTTTTAACCAACATTTCATTTCTGAAAGGTGGTCGTACACCAGGGCGACACTGAGAGTGTCTTCCACTCTGGAACGTTCCACAAATGTAGGTAATCACTAACTATTATTTTTAATTAATAAATTGTAAAATAATACAAATTAATTACGTAAAATTTACTTGCGCACGCCTTATCCCTCGGCTATGGAGGCCGTCGTTCAAAAACAGTTTTTAGTTTTTGGATGCGTTCAGAAATATTTAATTTATTAAGAATTTATTGCAAAGTGGAAATGTTTTGAACTTCCAACAAAATAGGCCCGAGGCAAGAGGAATAATAAATTAGCAACCCGTTTCGAATATGCACATCACTAACATGTGCTGACATGCAGATAGATATTTTGCAAGAAAGTAGGTACTGCAGGTTGCAATCGATATTAGCATTACTATCGCGCGCCCGCCTTTAGGTATAATGTAACTGTTATTTCTTGACAGGACCGGTAAACCGTTATTTAGTTGCCACCTTTCTGCATAAGGTTGACTGCCTCGCGTTTAATAACAGCAATAGTACCTAACCAGGACTCGATATTACTCTATCCAATTAATTATGGAGCTACAGTTAGGCAGGTGACCGCTATTTATCAAAGGTGAGGCGATGTTGAACATGGCAACATTGCGAAATCACTTCGGAACCGTTAACGAGATTGTTTAATAAATTAACAACTAGTTTATGATTACGTATATATAATTTTTTTTGTTAGAAAAATGTAATAATGTTAAAATAAATAATTAAGGAGCAACAATGACAGATCCGTTGTAACATTTGTCTCTCCGTCGCTGTCGTGAACGAAGCATATCGGTCACACAATTATTGAGAGTTGACCCAAACCAAGGATTGATTGGTGCATATGTATACATTTACGACAGTAATGTCCTTGCCAAACGTCACTGAGTAACAGCCTTTTGTCTTGTTTACTTCAGTTTTTAGTGAGAAGTAGGCAACAAAACATACGGTGATCAAATTTGTGTAGGATGCCTTTCAAAAAGTATTAGAATGTGTTATTCTTTGTTCTTGTATTGTCTACATAGGTACTAGCGCAGACCCGCAAAAATCACGGGATATTATAATTATTGGATTAGTTAAGCTAAATATTAAGCTAAGTATTAAATTTGCCTCAGGATCATTGCCTTTCAAAAATAAATATTAGGTATCAATTTTACGGAAACAGAACACCGTTGGCACACTTGAAAAAATTATACAAAAGAAATACCTACACATTTCAAATGTAATATTATAAATTAATTGATTTTAAAAACTGTCGGCACATATTCAATACAAGAGATATGGTGTCCGCCCGACTGTCGACGGGATTACTTCCTAATGGGTGTAGTTTGAATACGTAAAATAGTTGATTTTTTTAAGGTTTACAGTAGTATTGGTTAACAATATCGGCGACACCAAGAAACACAGTCCCACCCAGTAAAAACTGCGGATATCTCATCTCTTATATATATATATTTCAATATCTTTGGTACCAACTTTGTCGCTTATCTGAATTCTCCTAACAAACACTTCCAACTTTAAAAATGTGATATTTAAATTCAAAACAAAGGTTCTAGAAATCATTGTAGCTACAGGCCCCTAACTGAAATTAGTATTTTTGAAAATTTCTATTCTACAATCGAATAACAAGATTGATCATGCTGTATGCGAGCAATGCGTCTGTGTGAGTACTGTGTTCGCGTCAACCATGGTTTTGAATGTTGCAATCCCTATTATATTGATTTATTCATCAATCATCAATCACCACAAATAATTCATGGATTGAATCATTGTTTTGTTTCGGAGTCATGGGTTCTTTACATGCATAATTATTAGCAATTAGGTAGGCAAATCCAACCTACGTGAAAGAATGCTAAATTTTCCCGTGATTCATACACACAAAGTAAAAGTATTGGGATCAGCATCAGTTTTCTATTTACTGATGCATGTATGTGTAAAATGTGTACTTACACAGACTTCCATCCACCCCCAAGCATGATGAAAATCGAGAATTGGGAAAATAATAGGAACACCACTTGATGATAGACACGGATTCTGAGAAAGTACAAGAACGAAGAAGGCAACACTTTTGAGTTCCAAAGACCGCGATTTTCTGGCCGTGTGGAAAAAATACCAGATGAAAATCATTAGCAAGCGGGTGCATCAGTGGAAGCGATCAAGAGTCAGACCGAGAAAGAAGTGGAAGAAGATTGGAGCAGGAATAGAAGGCCTGAGGACTGGAGACGAATGGTTTGGGATCGCAGCCATCTTAAATCACACCTTGACAGCAAGAACTAATGTAAATGTTGTAATTGTGACCATATTGATATGCTAGATTTTATAAATGTATTGTAAGTTTGTGCAGCGCCCTTGAGGTGATTTTTCACAAAAACGGCGCTATATAAATCATCCAATTATTATTATTTTATTAACAAAGAATATCAGGAGACTTAATCTATTTTTAAAGATCTTAGACATACAACTGACAAAGAGAAATTAACAACCGTCTACTTTGCCGTAGTCCAATCTCGACTTTCTTATAACATGGTAAGTCCAATGTAGAGCCACTAAATATTGGTCACAAATTGATTCTTAAAGTTATGCACAAAATTTAAAAAAAAAACCTATTCATCGTACCTGCTTTACAAGGAATCCAATGTGATGAATATAAAACAGCTATATGTCACTGAAATATTTTGTAGATTTTTACGAAATCTGCAGAAAAAATACAGCAAATCCGTATGGCTCTACAATGAACTTTGTGGCAGTACATTCAAAAACATCTTTTGACCAAAGAAACGATTTATATCAGACTCCACTTGTTTAATATTCTGCCAGATTTTATTAAGTCTTCCAATTCCTTGTTTAGTTAAAAAAAATGTTAAAACGTTTGCGTTGACAGAAAATTGGCATCATATTTTCGTCTCCTTATCCTTTATCCACCTTATCATCCTTTTCAAATAATAAGTTTTTTTTAAAGTCCCATTTGCTAAAAACATAGTGTCACCCTACTCGTAGCTGTCTTTAATATTCACTTTGATTCTTGGTGAAAAAATGATCTATTTGTGGTTGAAATGTTGTTCAAATTCAATTTTTTTTCTTCATTTTTCATGTAATATTTAATATGTTTGTATAAAGTGATTAACTATGCTACTTCAAAGTAAATGTTAATCTGAATACAGGCAATTAGTCCTAGTGAGTTTGACGTTTTTGTGTAAAAAAAACATGCGATTTACGCAGTGAGAAGCTAATCTTAATATATATATTTCTTCTGTCCGTGTGTATGTCACTGATCTCCTCCTAAACGGCTGGACCGATTTTGATGAAATTTTTTGTGGGGGTTCAAGGGGATTCGAGAATGGTTTAGATTCACAGTTTGGTCCACTGGAAAATGTTCTTTTAATTATTTTTTTTCTAAGGAGTTGTTGATTTCGGAATGTTTTACATTGGATCCGGCAGACTGCGCTACCATCGAAGTATCGAATATTCAATATTATTCTATTTTAATTTTAGTTTGTCCCGACAGTTGTATACAGGACAACGTTTGTCGCCATAAATAAATTGTGGGAACATTCCAGAACACTCTCGAATGTTGTCCTGAGCGAAGCCGGGTAACCCAGCTAGTAAATAAATAAAAATAAATTATGATGGAGGCTATTATTACGATGAATCCAAAAGCCAACGAGATATGTAGGTACCTACGTATTTAATAAATATCATACGAAAATAGAGTATTTACTAAAACATTGGCGAAGAGAAAGCGTTGACCTTTCTCAAATATTGAAAAAAAAACAATAGTCCAGTCCAGAAATCTATAAACGGCCATGATTTATTCGTGAGAACAAAACGTGTTCAAAAAGAAAACTAAATCATGTCCCACGCCGCCACACCTCTGCAAACAAAGGTTAGTTGTTTGTTGTTGTTCCAACAATGACGACACGTTTTGGAATGTAAATATTAAACTGTTTAGCATTTTCTCCGTCATTACTTTATGAATTATGTTGGTGATGTCTGTGGTAATCTTCCCATCTACCTGCCTTCCAAGTTCCAAGAATGACAACCACGTTAGGTATGTTACAATGCTACTACGTATTTGCGTAATTCTTTGGCGATGTGTCAGATTCAGGTATTTTCTGATTGTCTGTTATAGATATGTATGTAGACCTAGCAAGCCCACACACAAAATGCTTCAAATTAGACGATTTTTAGTGGCTCTCAATGGGTGTGCAATTGAATTTCTGTAACAAAATGGGTTTCCAGAAAAAAAAAACTTCAAATGTGATTGAGTGCTTACCCACAAGGATAAGCTTTCGGATTCCACTACTTACATAGGTAATTCCACCAGAAGTCGAGATTTAATCCTACGACTAACTATCATACGCATTGACCTATACGCGTTCCTAATTGCCCAGAATACAAATTCAGAGAAATAATTATGCCTAGTCAGTGGATGTCTTCAATTATTTATCAATAAACAAATACTTAAAATTGTTATTGAGGCAGCTCAGCTATGTATAATGCAGTATAACTTTTTATCTTATGTAAAATCCCCCGAAAAGGGCATTAATAAATAAATTAATGTTCGTTATTTATTTTGGGGTGTTATGCCGTGTGCGCTACCTCTTTCTTTAGCCAACGTTACGGACAGCGTTACATCTGCCCTGATGATGGACACCGTAGCGCAACACGGCATAACACCCCAAAACAAATAACGAAAATACTTTTGGCCGTGAAAATCTAAAAACGTATCTAATAAATTAATTAATTAAAAATACGAGTAAATTAATATAGTAGAATGTGTGTGATCTGTGGCGGGTGGTGGGTGGCGTGGTTTTGATATTTATAAAAATCTGCAGTTTTTTTCCTAAATTGATTAAATTTTTCACACTTGACCTATCGAATAAAGAAAAAGGTCACTGGTTACATTATATTTCGAAAAAACACCTCCATCTTCTTTTACCACCCCTAAAGCAGAATTTTTATGAAATTCTAAGGGAATCTAATTCTAATGAAATTTTGGGTACTTTACGTTGCGCGACGACATTCAAGATAAGAGGAAAATTACTGTATACGTCTGATTAAAATTCACCTCTGTGTAAATTCCGGCTAATGCCGGGCCTTCAGATAAAAAAAACATGTGTGCAGTTCACACGCGGTAGAAATGATACCTTCAGAAGACTAAATTTCGAGAGAATTAGACGAACGCAGAATATTAGAGAGACATTTTCCAGAGTGATCGCCAACGTCGGGGGACCTGATAGGGCACACGAAGAAGAAGAAGAAGAATATCAGGAGTAGGATAATCGTAGGGTTTATTTATTAAAATATTGAAACCAAGTTTAAAAATTATTTAACATTACATCCTACGAAGCACCGCACAAAGAGGACACCGATTAGTATATCTCATTCTCTCGCAGGCTAAATCCTAAAGATGTATGTGTTTGTTTCCTTTTAATGTCGTTCGTTTCGGTTTCATCGAGTTTCAAATCAGAAAGGTGCTAAAGAAGTTTTCACTTCAAAAACTGCTATTCGCCCTACATCTACGTAAAAATATGAAAAAGTTTTTTCGATTTATTTTGTTAGAAACCAATTTTCTCAGAAATCAGTATGTGTGGGTTGTTTTCTCACAAGGTTTTGCCGCTGTTGCTGCATTACGAAAGACGGTCCCATTAGATTGTGAGAACTGTCAAATCGCGTAAGTTTTCTACTTTGAGCCATCGAATAAGTTTGCCATTAGAGACAATTTAAAGTTTTTGTCGTAATAACATAATGGTGAATACGTGATTCCAAAAGATAAAGATTTGACGCTGAAGTAATCGATTAATTCCATCAAACGTTGAATGTGTGCCACCATCTTTGATGATGAATTCTAACTACTCGTCCTTTGTAGACTATCAATCTTATTTTAGTCGTTTTGTTTCGCCTTCTTTCACCGTAAAAAATATTTGTTAGAAATATTTAGCATTATTATATATCGTGCTAGTCTGGTGTGTGAACCGGTACTTTATTTTCGGATAGAACCATACCTACTTCCTACCTATTATTGTCTTAATTATTTTTCATGAACTTACAAAACCTTCAATCGCGTTACCGATGACCTCTGACCATAAAGTCCCATCAGCAAGACAAACAAATAAATTTGTCAAAACGACGAACAATGAGCCAGAAGTTGGCTGATCGGTCACGACGGAGCAGTTATCCGTGGCAAACCAATCAGGACATCCTGCTTTTGTGCTTAACCAACAATAATAAAGATACATTACATCCAAAACATCATGAAATTGTTGGCTTTTAGGTATTAAAATAAAGTACACATAATAATGGTTCCTTTGAAGATAATAATGTGCGAAATTGTGTTCTTTTGACCTTGGCTGAGGCAACTACATCATGGGTAATTATATGATACGTTGCTGTGAGTTGTTTGAAGCCGTAGGTAGTAAGATCGAATCAAAATATGTGCTCTAAGACCGTGTTTTAAAGTTTCTCTGAAGGCCCGTATGCTGCGCCACAATACACATGAACACTAGCTTGAACAGCACCCAAAACATTGAAAATTTGAACACGAAGTGTTCAAAAACCCTGTGTTCAAGCTTTACCACAGCCGACGGAAAACATTCATCTCCCGGGCGAAGGGGGAAGGCTGGCGGGGGGAAATGTGTTCATATTTTTACAAGAGCCGCGCGATGCGGTCATGTATGGAGAATCAAACCGAACAAGTTTTTGAGGTTATGCGCAATGAGCAAGCTTAATAATCACTAGTTTAAAATATTATGATACCTAAATACAATATAATAAATATATTTGATAATAAAATTATAACGTAATAACGAATATTAACAATATTAATATTAATATTATTTTTGAAGTGGGTGAAGCGGGAGCGGGAAGGCAGGCGGGGCCGGCGGGGCCGGCGGGGGGGGAAATAAGTTCATATTTTTACAGGAGCCGTACGAAGCGGTTGGTTGGTACCGGAGGTAAATCGAATGACGTTTGGGGTTATGTCAACCGCGCGAGCCTAATACCTAATTATGACTTTAAATTCCAAATAAATACTGTCGTAATGATGATTATATCTTTCGTGATCTCACTTGTAAATAAAGTCTATTAATTTATAAATCGGTTTCAGAGACACGGAAGAAATGACCAATTAAAATAGGTATTCTATTCTTTCCCTGATAAATAAATACCTAATAAAAATCTAGTTAGGTAGGTTAGGTCTAAGTTGAAATCTGCGTGTTCTCCTTTATATTTCGTTTACAATATCATCGCTAAATTTCTTAACAGAACTCGACTTTTGACGTTTGAATTTCGAATGCGTAATTAATTACGCATTCGAAATTCGAATACTGACTTTAGGTCATAATAATTGATATTAGTCGGAAATCTTTCCTGGTAAATAAACATCTATTAAAATATCTCTGTTTTCTCCCTGATGTAGCATCTCTTCTTCATCGGAACATATTTTAACATTTATTTAAACGCTAAACGTCAAACGTCAAGTCCTTTGCGTTCGCGTGGACGCGTGGACTCGTGGACAGGCCACTAGCAAAGTGTGTGACCGCGCGAACTTCACACCTGTTCACACCAATCTTTCAAACCATGTTTAAAAAAACGCAGGAGACGGAAAACAAAGAACGTTTATAGTGGGGTTCAAGCTAGTTTTCTTGTGTATTCTGGCGCAGGAGTTCCGCCTTGACAGTGCAAATTTTGGTCGAAATAAGGTAGTATCCGATCCTTACTAATTACCTACGATTACTCGTGTCGCCTTTTTTTTATTTTAATTCACTTTGACACTTTGGAGGTTCTGTGTGTACGGTCTTTTTAAGGAAAAGAAGGAGTGAGTCTTGAAGAGATGTTGTAGGAAGGAGGAAACACAGAGGCCGGAAAATCGTTACACAGCCTAGTTGTTGAACTCAAGAACGAATCGTAGAAGCGATCCATGGCATATTTCCGACTATACATCGGTACCGAAGGGATCGATGACACGTTCAGTTCCTCTGAGCATCTTGTTGTGCCATTATCCATTGTAGTACCGGAGAACAAGGACAGCATACCTACCTGACTCCTGAGGTCTAAAAATTGAAATCCGCTTGCTAAGACGTGTATCTATCAAATGGATCGCCCGTTTCAGAAACAGAGTCAAGGGTTTTATCGAGTATTTTGGGACTCCAGACCAGAAGTTGCTGCCAAATTCAACATCATTATTGTTATTAGTAGAAACCGGTTTATATACACTAAAAATAAAATATATGCACAAAAGATACCAAAACATCCCTAAACAATTCCAAATAAAACCGTTATCTAGGAATTGTTTTTATGCTTCTAAGGAATTTTTGGGACGTTCCCATTTTTAACCCGGGAGTCCCATTTAGCCTAGAAATGACTCTGGCTTAAAAATGCTAAAATACACGTTATGCATAAGCAAAAACATATTATCCTATATATACTTATTAGACTGTTTTTATTTTATTTTATTTATTAATTTTATTTTGGTAAATTGTACACTTAAGTTTACAATTTGCTAATATTGCAAACTATATTCACAAACATCTGCGCATAATGGCAACTAAACTGTGTTGAGACAAAACTGTATAGTTCCGCCTCTCGAACGAGATCACTAGCGCTCCGCTACGACATCAACCGAGTGAATGGCGCGCATTTAAAAAAGGAAGTTATGCTGCCGCACCCTGTATTAGTAAACACGGATGTAATATCAGTAATTCTGGGTGCATCTGCAACAACCGAAGGGTTTATTAAAAAAAATTATATTTTTCTGAAATGCTGACACTGGCAATGCTGCTGGCACTGAATATAACTATTAAAATAGTGCAATCGATTGTGTAATGATAGAAAGTAATAATATTTAATATGGGAAATTATAAAGTAGAAATTAACTCGTTTCGCGAAGCGGGAAAATATTTATCAGTTATTCCGTACAGCCATTAAAAACTATTATATTTTTATTTCACACTTTGAAAGATAATATTATTGCAAGCATAATGCATTGCTAATGTATAATGGCAGCTTTAATAATTCTCCCAATAATTGATCTATTTTATGATTCGATTCGATTTGATGACAGTAGAAGTCACTTACCGCAAATAAAAATATGTTTATAAGTTCCTACCGACTAAATCACTAGCGTGACGAGACCATTCCAGAAAACTTGATATCTCAACCAATAATAACCTAGAAATTATGGATTTGTAGATATCGCAGAGTTGGCTAGAACACAATACTTACGTAGATGCATTGTTTGCATAAAGAAATAAGCTGGATGGACCGAGCTACGAATGAAGATGTTATGGTTCGGATGAATAAAGAAAAATAAGTTATTAAAACAATAAAAATCCGGAAACTTCAATATCTAGGACACGTGATGAGACATCCAGATCTTGCATCTCATAATGCAGGGAAAGATTGCCGGAAGACGGGACCCTGGAAGAAGGAGAACATCATGTCTGAAAAACCTGAGACAGTGGTTTGGCCAGTCTACTGTAGAGCTGAGAGCCGTTCCGGGCCGCAGTAAACAAGGTCCATATAGCCAACACGATAGCCAACGTCCGTTGAACGGACAGGGCATGAGAAGAAGAAGAATTGGTGAAACGTGCATTAAGTTTTGGTAAAAGAAAACCATCGAAAAAGGAAAAACAAATAATGTCTAACCACTCAAGCTTATTTGTTGGGAGGAGCTAGGTAATATGGTCTCACGGAAATCGTGGTCTCCCTTTCTATCAGGATGATAAATATGATCTAAGTGGCGATAGAAAGAGAAAACACCAAGCTTTATATTCAAATCTAGAAATTAAGCACAGATCTACAGTTATGTACACCTGTACAAAACCGAAGTTTTCGACCGCAATTTAAAAAAAGGTATGCCG
Organism: Glyphotaelius pellucidus; assembly: GCA_936435175.1. Lineage (NCBI taxonomy): Eukaryota > Metazoa > Arthropoda > Insecta > Trichoptera > Limnephilidae > Glyphotaelius > Glyphotaelius pellucidus. The sequence goes on from OW386555.1 coordinate 31,997,980, forward strand.
TGATATTTTTATGTATTACTTTTGTATGAAACGACAAAAAGGAGGTGACGATGACGTTTATAGTACGTTTGTAATAAAATGTGTGTGAGTGTGCTTGATTTTTAGTTATCAGTAATATTAGTCACAAAATGAAAGGTGAGCCATTTTTAAAACTTTTTTATGTTTGCGTTCAAAATTTTAATATTTAAAAATATGTTTATTCGTAATAATTAATAATTAACTTTGAAAGCGTATTAATTCACCTCTCAAAAACAGTTCTTAATTATCGGACACGTTTAGAAAGATTCCATTTAATTGTTTTTTATTGCAAAGCGGAAATACTCCGACCCTCTGACAGAATACGCCCGAGGCTTGAGGTGTTATAATAAAAGAACGCACTGTAAAACTTTTCAAATATGTTTATTCAAATTCGATTAACGTAAATACTTGCTCTCTTTTTCGCTAAAAACAATACGTGAAGAGGCCTAAGCAATACAAAACGCTGTTTCAGTGACGTTTCGCAAAAACTGTCTGAAGTGTAAATGCACATCATAAACACAATCCTAGGTACGTGTTGTTCGGCAAACTCTAATAAAGTATTTTCACAAACTGTGAATACCGTTAAAAATGTGTGAGAGATTTTAAATTTATTTTTCTGATTCTGATCATTGTACTAAAAAGGTATAATTTATTTATTTTCATTCATAATTATTGATTTAAAAAAACAGCACATTCCGAAACGGTTCCAATTGACTACAATGTCATTATGACATAAAAACGCCACTTACTTGCTGATAAGGCGGCCGCCACCGACGTTGCCCGACGTGACTTCATCGCCGCCGAATTCAATAATAATTTTGGCAACAAATCGAAATAAATCGTCACATTTTAAATCGTTATAGAAAATTAATCGTCAATACAAAAATAAAATAAAGATACCTTCGAGAATAAAAAAGAACCAGAGTGCAATTCGCACGCGGTAGAAGTGAAACCTTCAGAAAACTAAAATAGACATGAGTGGGGAGACTACAAAGCACTTTTTTTATCAATGTGAAGGAGATTGTTTTCATATTTTGGTTGTCAAACTCCAGTGCACCTTTTCCTACACATTTGATCATCTTCTTAGTGTTTGTGTTTTCTTCTTCGGAGTCGCTAGACGTCCCTTTCTTTTGTATTTTCTTTGTCTGTTCATTTTGGAGTGGTTTGAAGATTGGGTATTGATTTTACAAAAGTATGTACATATTTTTTGGATTTCGGAAGATTCGATCCTTGGTTCGCTGAATATCTGGCCGCTAAGGTTTGTTTAAATCAGACCCCTGGGGGTCCATCTGGACCACTTTGGGAATCACTGGTCTAAATCCTATAGATGTAGGTTTTTGTACTTTTTAATATCGCTTTTTCGTTTCATCTAGTTTCAAACAAGGAAAAGAAGTTTTCACTTCAAAAATGTGTGTGCAGTTCACACGCGGTAGAATTGAAACTTTCAGAATACTAAAGTAGATAAGAGTGGGGAGGCTACGAAGCACCAAACGAAGAGGAGACCAATTAATCGATCTTATTCTCTCGCTGACTAAATCCTATAGAAGTTTTCTCCCCAAAAACAGTGAAAATACCCTATTGTGCGACCTGTTTACAATCCTCCCACTGAAGTTCGTTTTTCTTCTTTGATATTTCCCAACCTCCATTACTCCAGTAATTTCTAACTACCTACAACCTACTCTTTCAATTCTTATGCAGCATCCATCCACGGAAGTGTCTGTCAGTGTTCCGCCTCGTGATGTAATCTCGTAGGTATTATTGTAACTCACTGACAAATCAACAGTAAAGTTGTAACGAGATACTTACTATCCGCCTCTACTACCTCCAGTTTGATTGTCAGACTCTTACTGACTCGGGTTAAATAAGGTAGTATTAGCCGAGTACGCAATCGTGGTCTCGATCTGGTTTGAAAAAGTAATAAATAAAAACCACTAGGCGACGGTTTACGTCAACCTAATGATTGTTAGGAATTAATTAGTTATTACTTCGTTGCTCGTCTAGTTTTGTGAGCTAAGATTTAATTGAATTTATTTAATAGCACTAGGGGATATTATAATAATTGTAGAGTTGTTAATTGCATGTTAATGTTGCGAATCACTTTTTACTTGAAGAAATCCACATTAAACATAATTTTCTAGTAACAAAATATTATGTCATGGGTAGGTACTTTTTTGCTTGTCTAAATTCTCGATACATCAGTTCCAATTTTGAAAATGACCATTAAAATAATTTTCTGTTATACATATAGAGTGGGCCATAAACATTTGCAATTTTGTAATCTTGCTAGCGGGGTTTCCGAACGGGAGAAGAGAGCGGTGCCAGCTTCTTGGAAATGTAGTTATAATGGATCGCTTTACGGGAGAGCTACGCACTTTCTGGGTAAAACATTTTTACGAAAAGATGATGTTCAACTCAATTGATCTGTTCAACAATGTTCATTCCTTCCTATCCTCAAAAATACCCTCCACACAGCATCCCAGATAACATAGGCCCTGAGGGAAAATATTTTCCTCAGGGCCTCCTGTGTGGAGTTAATGTAAAAAAAGAAATTGTTAATGAACAATGACCCACTTAAACACATAAAACTATGTTTTACCATTAATCGTATCAAGCTGAGATTGTGATGAGCCCTTTATTTAAAGACATTCGATATTGTATCTATCAAATCAATATCCCATCAACACCATCCATCAGCAGGTGCCTATAATTATTTTGTTTATGGAACTATTTGTGTTCTACCTTTTATCCAGTCGAGTTTGTTATTAACTTTGGCATGTTTAGCTAATTATTTTTGTTACTATGTATTTAAACGTATGCAGATTTTTGGGCATCATGCCTGTTTTCACTGAAAAAAAAATATTTACCACAACTGAGTTTTGGATAGTCATCAAAACAAAATTTGTTCAGTTGTTCGTGAGGTTAGAGTAGAATCGGCCTAATGATGATGTTGATTGATGATTAAGATTGAATGATTAAGATGAAATTGTGATGAATTTCAGCAAAAGGTCGACATGCCATTCATGTGCATAAATATGAAAGTTTAATAATGTACCTTTTTAATGTATTATATTTGCCTTGGGCCATAACTCGTGTACTGTATGTACTCTAAATTCTAAATCACAAAGCAATTACCTAGTAAGTACTAATACTATTTACGTATTACAAAATTAATGAGCCGGTACAAATGCAGGTACAGGCGCCAAACTTAAACGACCTTAACTTGTTGCAACCTTTCTCGCGCAGGTACCGTCATTTATTGATTTTACAATTTGTAGGCGGGAATGGGTACCTACCATTGACCCGGGAACCATTTATTGGATAACCAACACATCAGCCATAATTCATCCCAAGCGGTTCGCTACGTTTGACGACTTATCAGGATTGTCCGGGTTCATGGGGTTAGGTTTGTCCGAACCTTGGCGGCGGATGTGTCAGCCCACAAACTGCATGGCAGGCCTGATCGGGAGAGACTGGTGAAGGGAGACATTTTAATTTCTCCAGCAGTACTCTCCCTCGGAATATCGAATTCCCAGAACTTCCTCTCCTTCCTTTCCTAAAAAAGACCCTCCACACAGCATCCCCAAAGATGACAAAGGCCCTGAAGGGATTTTTTTCCTCAGGGCCTCCTGTGTAGAGGTAACGTAAAAACAAAACTAAAGAGAAAGATGCATACAGAGAAAAGCGTAGGCGGGGAGAAATGCCGCCTTTCTGAACTTAAACTCGCCTAATGCGATCACTTCTGAATCAACTTCAGGTCGGATTTAAGTTTGGCACTTATTATACTTCTCTCTAATCACTCAGATTCAAAATTTGAGATTTTAAAAATCCTGCGAACGAATTAAAATTTAAACCATTATTACATTTATATAAATGAATATATGGCAATTATTAAAAAAAATCTGAGAATCGTAGCAAGTTAATAGAACTAGTAAATGAAACACAATATTAGTAGAGTGTTTTAAACCGTCGGAAAAATCGCCTGCGGCGAATAGCGTAAAATAATAACTAAGTTCACTCCTGTGCATAAAAGCTATAATATTATTTAATGTATGTATGATATTTGATCCATTGTCTTTTATTGTAGTATAATTATTTTGTTATCGTTAAAAAAAAACTCCCACAGCTCCGCGGCTGGAAACTTCGGTTTTTTTTATAATTAAGATTGTTGGGTAACCTCGATAAGTAAATAATCGCTTGGGATTTGACCAGCCACAAAATGTGTGAAAAATTACAAGGCTGACTCTAGTTACAAAATAGCCAAATATTATAATTTATAATATTCCTATTAGCGCAGAATCTGAATTCTCGACAAATCAGTTCCAATTTTGAAAATGGCCATTATTTGTTTTTTTTTTGTTAAAAATATTATTTTTTATTTTTTATTTTTTTATTTTTTTATTTTAGGGAAATCAACAGTTTACAGCTTGCTTAATTTATACATGTTTAATTTACCTATCTGATAAACCAATTATAGATTTCCTCATTATACTATTACATTATGTATCTATAAAATAAAAAGTAATTTTACAATAGCTAAGAGAAATTACATTCTTACAACAAGAGGCAGTACATAATATAAGTCGTTACATAATATATCATACAGTTTTGTACTCATTTAATACATTTTTAATAGATTTTTTATATTTGTTTTCATCACAATTGAAGATATCTATCTCAGAGAGAATATTATTATACGTTGAACACAGTCTTATAAGGCAGGAATTTTTATTTGAATTTGTATTGCAGTGTTTTTCTTTAAAAATATTACATGAACGTGTGTGCCGTGTAGGTACTTTGAAATCAATTCTGTTCAATAATTCAGGGCAGTCTGTAATATTGTTTACAATTTTAAATAGCAACATTGCATCTAAGAATTGTCCACGTACACTCAATGTATCAATTTTGAAAAATTTTGTTGCATCCAAGTAATTATTAAATCGATTGTGTGATTTATAAGAAATGTATTTTATGATTTTTTTCTGAATCGATTCAATTTTGTTTACATGTAATGTATAAAATGGGGACCACACAGTTGACGCAAACTCTAGATGGCTTCGTACATATGCAAAGTGTAGTTGTTTGATAATTACAACGTTTGTTAATTCTTTTCTTACGATGAAACCAAGCATTTTAGCTGCTTTATTTGTTATTTGATTGATATGACATTGATATTGTAACTTACTATCGAGAGTCACACCTAGATCGCGAATATTGTAGCTGGTTAGAATTTTTTTTTCGTTTGTAGGTATGTATTTGATTGCTCGTCTCAATTCTTTTTTTTTCATTTTGTAGGTAGGTATTTGATTGCTCGTCTCAATTCTTTAACGTAATATTTTGCAGGTTAATTTTATGCTATCTAATGTAATTTTTACTGAAACACATTCCTTGAATACTAAACTATACATAATAACAATTTTACTTGCGTTTATTCAATGCATTTATACTTTTTACTACGTTTCAAATAACACGGAAAAAACGAAAAAATTTCGCGATGTTTTGACTTTTACGTAATATTTTGCAGGTTAATTTTATGCTATTCGATGAATTTATACGTTTTACGATCATTTCGTCGCCCGCGACGCGAGACCTGACAGCCGCCATTTTGTCAGCCGAGCGGCGCGAAAAAGTTCCAGGCCGTGTCATAAACAATTTCAAAGAAATTATATCGCTGCTCTAGGTGGGTTCACGGTATCTAATACCTTATGAACAAGAATGCCCCAAGCGATTCTGACCTTCTGCTTCACACGTTTTCTGTATACATAAGGGTTAAAATCGCATAACAAAATTATTTTTTAGTGATTATTTTGGCTTGCGACGATGGTATGCCGGCGGACGAACGGCAAGGGGCAGGTTAAACACACACTTCTAATTTTGAAAATGATAATGACACTTGTTCTAGAGTTCATCGAACCGGAATTACAGAGAGCCGCAACCGAAATTAGTATTTTTAATTATATAATATACCTTTATTATGATTTATTTTTCGGTTTTTATGCCGTATTACGTTGGCTCAAGAAGGAGGCAACGTAATACGGCATAAAAACCGAAAAATAAATCATTACGTATTACGTTGCCTCCTTCTTGAGCCAACGTTTCGGACAACATAACATTGTCCATAATCAGGGCAGATGTGCAATCCCTGGTGTGTAATTCCATTACACATCTGCCCCGATTAAGTACACTGCTATCCTAAACGTTGGCTAAATAAGAAGATTACGTTTACGTTACGTTTTTCCGTTTTTTGCCGTTACACGGCAAAAAACGGAAAAATAAATCACCCTAATACTTTTTGCCGTGAAAATCTCAAATAATATTTAAATATTATTTGAGATTTAAATATTTTGAATCTCAAATAATATTTAGATTATAACAAGTTGTATATAATTTTTAAGTTGAATTATTTAACTTATCTGATAGAGCATGGGTCGGTAACCTGCGGCCCGCGGGCCGCATGCGGCCCGCGAGGCCTTTTGGTGCGGCTCGCAAGATTCTCGCCACAACGCATGTGACGGACGACATCATACACAAAATAGTGAAAGAGAGCAAGAAAAGGAGCGAAGGGATAGCGTTACAACTTCAAAACTGAGTTTGAAAACCGGTTTACTGATTTCAAAAAGATCTCATGCTCGATGGAGATTTTGAAAACCCCATCGCAGTGGATATCGATAATCTACCAAGCGATTTGCAAATCAACGTGATAGATTTGCCTTTTGAAAACTACAAGGAGTTAAAAGGGTTTGCTGAGCAAATAATTACTATGTTTGGTAGTACTTACTACATATTTGTGAGCAAACTTTTTCAATTCTGAATTATCGAAAAAACAAAAGCTGTACTCGGTTATCGGGCTCACATTTACATGCAATATTACGCGGCTCTACTTCAAAAATGCAAGCTAATATAAAAAAAACCCAAAATGCAACCACAAATTCTCAATGATTTTATTAACTACAATAAATGTGGTAAAAATAAACAAAAAGCGTTTTATGATTAAAATTAAAATATTGTAGGTTTTTTTTTACATTAGCTCCACAGGGGAGGCCCTGAGGAAAATAATTTCCCTCAAGGCCTATGTCATCTTTGGGGATGGGATGTGGAGGGTCTCTTCAGGAAAAGAAGGAGAGGAAGTTCTGGGAAAGAAAAGGGTATTAGGGGTGGATAGGATTCTGGGGGTCGGTGTGACCCGGAGTATGAAAGTCCGAATGAATCTATCCCTCCCACTGCGGTGTAAGGCGATGTTCCAAGAGAGTACGGTTGGAGAAGTCAAAGGGACTCCCTCAACCACTCTCTGCCGATCCGGCCTGCAATGCTATTGGGGGGCAGTCACGTCCACCGCAAAGACCCGGAAAAACCTCACCCCTAGAACCCGGGCACACCTGCTAACCACCCCTGCTCACCAAACGTAGCGAACTACTCGGGGTGACTTTTGACAGAGGTGTTGGTTATCCAATAAATGGTTCTCATACCCGCGGCGGTGGTACCCATACCCGCCTCCCAAATTGGAATAGGTATACTTTAATGACATGTGACCCAAGTGCGGCTCGCTCTAATCTCAATGTAAAATATTTGGCCCTTTTACAACAAAAGGTTGCCGACCCATGTGAGTATCAGGCGTTCTCTAAAATTTATCAATCGTCGATCGAAATATCTCTTATCAATTGTTCACCGTGTTCGCAAATATTGATAATTGACTGTAAATGACGAGTAGTCAATTTCGTACCGATATAGGGTTTTACTGATCGTCCGTGCTAGACCTCCTGAAGAGCATTCTCTGTCTTTTGTGGGATCGTTATCAAGATAACTGAAGTGATCTCCTGTCAGATTTGTGTGATTTATTTGCTTTTTCTATGTACAACGTACATTCATGAATAAGTAATCATGAATACTTGCAGGAATTCATGTTTAAAACGAGCTAAACTAATATGTTACAATAAATACTTTAAAATCACACAAATCTGACAGGAGATCACGTTCGTTTTCTCGATAACGATCCCACAAAAAATAGAGAATCACTCTTCCCTTTTGGGTCAGGGCCGGGCCTGTTTGTTACTTATAGTATTATTATTTATTAAGTTTGATTAATTTCCAAAAATGACCTAATTTTCCGTGAAAAATATTGATCTGTTTATGAAAAATTAATATATTAATTTGCACTAGTATCTCAGTCCCAGCTTTATAAATATTGAATGAACTAAAAGCCACAGAAACGTGTTTTTAATAATAACTTTCGACAAAAGTAAAAGTGGTGCGCGCAGCTCACTTGTTCAAATATCGATACCGGTTTTTGTTTGAACTACTGTTACTGTGGTACCTATAAAACATGCCGAAAGAAGTGAGTCACTGAGGCACTGTACGATAAAATAATACAAGTGTGTTATGCGCGAGTCTTTGTGCCAAAAGTAAGAAAAAAATTACCTCACTTCGACCAATAGTTCAAACTTTTCCAGATATCGAATTTATTTCCTTATCTCTTGTCCAGCGGAATACACGATTATTATTGTAACTTTTTCGATGTTATTTCCTTTTTCATAGGAGTCGTAGTGACCTGAATTTGCATGTATGCGTGTGTGTGTGTGTGTGCGTAGATAATATCTACGCACACATATTATGTGTGCTACCAAAAGATGATAGAATGTATTGTCGTCGACAACGAGCCTATGTTTCAAGTTTCAGCTCGGGAAGTATGTTATTTTCCACTTCTACGATTTGCATTCATTCATTCGGAAAAACAAAATCGAAATTCAAATGGATGTGTATGTTTTTAAAAATGTTATAAGTCTAAAATGTTCTACTTGGACCTTCGACCAAACCCTAGGTCAATGACTTGGACACCTTTTTTTCGGATTTTATTATATGCTTTTATTATTTCTAATATTTACTTTTGCGTTCTTTCAAATCGACTGGAATAACATTTCTATAGATTTTCTGTTCAGCGCAATGAGACGACTGAGATCTCTTTTCTGTAAAATGGTTAAAAAATAACGGAATACTAAAATCATCTTGTCGGCAGCAGAGAGCGAGTTTCTTTTGGGTTGATTGGACTTGGTTTCTACTGTTCTTGATGACGGATACGTTACATCTTTCGAAACGTTGAAGGATGAAAGCGAAACATGAATGAAAGTTGTTTCAATTCGATTTCAGATCACAATTAATGTAAATAATGCAAATTCTATTTTTATTGTTTTCTAGACTTTATGTCCGGGTTCAATCTTCCCCACAGGAAAAACTTAACCCTTCCACACACTCTTCCACAAATGATCATCTAGTCAATCCACGCTATGCAATTGCATTGTAATCTACCAGAGACCAAATGGGAAAGTAATTCACCGACTCCAGATATTTTCATATCAGAGGGATCGGCTCGATAGAACTCCTAACTGGACCGATAAATCCTACTGATCCCTCAATATAAATATTTAAAAAATCTTTCGTAATCCTACATGTATTTAATATGACTGACTTTTGCATTTTTATATATAAATTCTTTGACAAATCTAATAAGCCTAAATTTTGAATGAGAGAGCTAGGTACAATGCCACTAGCCGAAATAACAAGTGGTAATATTTTTATAGTCCAAGAATGCCAAATTCTTTTAATCTCATTTCCTAAATCTGTATATTTTCTAATTTTTTTCAGAAACAGATTTTTGAATATTACAGGAATTTGGAAGAGCGACATCAATGATATAAGTTATTTTTAAATTTTTTCACGTAAAACTATATCGGGTCTGTTATGACAAATTTTCTGTCTGTTAGTATAGTTTTATCATAATATACTTTATAAAATTCATTTTCTAAAAATAAATTTGGTTCGTATTCATAATGTTACTACATTACAGCAGTCAATCAAGTTGTTTAATTACCAAACTTTTGTGAATTATGTTTAAAACCTGATTGTGCCTAAATGTATACTCGGTCGGCGCTAATACAGAACATCCCGATATAATATGTTCTATAGTTTCCGGTAAACCCAAACATTTTCTACATAAATCATCAATTTGATTTGCATCTTTGATTATATACTTCCTATAATTTTTAGTATTAGTGTCTCTATCCTGAATGGCAAGTATAAATCCATCTATTTCTGCGCTCAATTCTCCAATACTCAACCATTTGTTTGACGAAAGTAATATTATTTTTCAAATTCTTTTATTTATTAACTATTTTATTTTAATTTACTATTACTTTTATTTATTATTAAGATTAAGAAAGGGACGCACAGGTGGTTTGGACATTTTGAGTGGACGATGGAGTCTAATGAGAATGTGTGACGCAATAACAGATGGAGGAAGACGTCGGGAACGCCTGTACAACTGTACAAGACATCAAGTGAATCAATTAGAGAGATTCAAGAATAGGAGATTGTCAAATACTGTCAGGTTATTCGTAACCCGGGAATGTTTGTCTTTCTTTTAAAAATGAAATATGTAAATACATAAATGGGATGGGTCATGTCAAGACAAAGAATACGTAATAGGCGACCAGTCAGTGGTTGAGTGGGCTCGCGTTTGGGTCCAACCCGGGCGTACCGTGTTCGATTCCTCGGCTCACGACTCATGCAACATTCTCGGCTTACTGCGGTGGTAGTAGGAGATTTTCAAACATTGTTGGGTGATTTGTAACCCGGGAATGTTTGTCTTTCTTGCTAAAAAAATAAAAAAAATAGAAGAGTGAGGTGAAAAATGAGATGATGTACGAATGTGAATAATGATGATGTATGGTTTCTACCCCAAGGAGGGGGTTCGATCTCGGGGGAAGTAAAGGAGAAGAGATGGGGAGTTTGTAAAATTTACTAGAAAGTTTTTTAGCCGTGTTTGATGACCAGATCTTAAGAGCCAGATACTTCTCACCTCCTCTTCCCCATCTCCTTCCCCTTCCCACTGAATCAAAACGGTTTTAAAAATAATAACACCGATAGAGAATCGTACTAATATCCACAGTAAGAGTAGTATCGCCCCGACTGCATTGTTAAGTATTCGAATGTGCATTTTGTCAAACAGCCTTACAATCTCTTCCCATATCTTGTATTTGAGCATTAAATGCGTTTAAGAGATTGCATTCACAATCAATACTACATTCTCTTTGCATCCATCGTTCCTCTACCGGTTTCACGCCTCACTAGATCCAATTATTTCAAAGGAAACCGCATTAAGTTTTGATCATTGTACTAACTATACTTTTAATCAATTTGCCTCTTTCCTTAGTCTATACTCTTTCCTGAGTCTGTACTCTTTCCTGAGTCGTACATTTTGTACAAGACTATTTACAAGACATTTAATTTCCTGTATAGCACTGTTTCTCAAATTGGTGTTGTTATTGAAAGGGCGCGAGCGGCAAGAACAGTAAGGGATAAAAACGGTGACCCGACTCCAAATTATAATTATTATAAAATTATAGTTTTGTGTCATTTGAAACCTAAAATCGACTTCCAAAATACTTTTAATAAAAGGCTGGTACGGATATGAAACGCATTTATTTACAAAGTTGACTTTTGCTCTTATGTTGGTAAATAGTACCTACGTTCTATAAGTATAGACAAAAAGTTTTATTCTTGACGCATTTGAATGACAAAAACGGTGATGCTTTTGTTATTCGGCGGTACGATCTTTCTGCTCACTCCTTATTGCATTTTCCTTAAACCGACTGCAAATTGTGTTTAAGTATGCCGGGGGGCCAACTGCCGGGGATCAGCCACAGTCGTGAAATCGTGTGAAAAAGTGAAGTCGTTAAAAAGATATTTGTTTTATACTTGTCGTATTATTACAATATAATATGGTCCTGCCGCCAAGAGCACGGTTGTAACGTGTAAGCTAAGTGTTAAGTATTACGCTCGTTTTTGAGAAATTTGAAATGTTACGACCGAGCTAACAGCTGAAAGCTAAAAATAATTAAAGGGTAATTGCCTAATGGTAGTAATACGAAAATAAAAAAATTAGTTGAAGTTTATATTGTTAATTATAAAATTTGAAATAATAGATTGACTAACATGACGCTTTGACAGAAGGTGGCAATGGCGGAATTGTAAACGCGCACGTCCCGGTTAAACTAGAGGTTCTGGAATCGGGTTCCAGTTGCGACCATTATTTTTAATCTTTAATTTGTCTCAAACATGTTTTGTTTTGTTTTCTCCGATTCTGTTTAATTTTTATTATCATTTCTTTATTCCCGATTGTGGGGAAATTAATACAATCCCACTCATCCAACAAAGCATTATAATATAAGCATATATTTGTACAAGAAATAGCAGAATACTAGTAAGAATGCATGTTTTGGAAGAAAAAAACAATATTTAACTTCTTCTAAAGATTCGTACCGAATGAAATATTGTAGGTAGGTACTTTTACTAATATTTTTTTTTAATATAAATATATGCCTACTCAGATTGTTAAGAGTGGGATTAAGCTGTCGGGATTACTGTCAAATGGCAAAGCAACTTAACGAATTCGAATTAAATATATCTTAAGGGGAGCTTAAAGCAACTAAAATACCATAAGAAATGTGAAGACGATTATGCGAGATACAAATTAAACCAAATGCTACTTTTAATCTACTAAAACCCTCGACCAATGTCCTTCTTTGGTTGAAGACTGAAACATTTAAAAATAAGTTGAGATATAAATTTTCTCTGTTGGCATGGCTTCGATTCACATTCACAAATTTTTTGAGCCAAATAAATGCCACAAAGATTTTGAGTTTTGTCAAATGCAATTCAAAGGAGTTGACCAACCTTACAGTTATAAGAATTCATTCCATTCCAGTCAGAAGACAACGTCCTTGTCGAGAAAATACAAAATAAATTTTACAATACACGCATGAGAGGGTACACGCGACGCCCGGGGACTCAAACGCGATGCCCACTCAGTCACTGACCGGTCAATTTATCTCGGCCAATAAGCCTCTGAATACCAGAAATTCTGGATAAAATAGGATTCCGCCAATACAGGCTTCTGATTGTTCCCAGGTGCAGAACCAACTTACCAATGGTGATGTCTCTGGTATATTAATTAGGCTAATTAACTGCTTCGCAAGAAATGTGCATATATTCCGTATAAGTTAAACTTTATCTGTGTGTAACTACGTGAAAACCTTTGGTCCCGTAAGTAAATGTATTTATTATGATTAGAATTAATAGCACGGGTCGTAAACACGGCTGATAACTTGATAATTCCAACGAAGGACTCTTCTCACACTGTTTTCCCAATCCTTCCGCAAAACCACTTTATGAATTCAAATCTATCCATTAAAAAAGCATCTAGTTTATTTTGAATGTGCTTTTTGCAAGCCGCTAAAACCTGTTTATGAAACCACCTCTTGACTAAACAGGAATCAATTAAAAATGCAAATATTAATTTCGCAATGCTAAACGATCAGCTCAGATGTGTATTATTTAGCTCGTGTCAACACTGCAATTGGACCATCAGAAAGACATCCAGCTGTAATTTTGTTTACCGCTCTTTCAATGTGCAGGTTTTTATACTGTTTTGCAAATAAATAAGTTTGGGAAACTCTGTCACATTCTTCACAACGAGACAAGTTTGTTTGTTTTCAAAACATGTTTTTCTCATTAGACCGCACAAAGTGGATTGTCCTAAAATACTACGCACTGGACACTAATTACATGACACCAGTGTTCAATGCTTCATAATAAGTAATAATGATAATTGATGGTTTGATAAAGATCCAAGCCGCTAATTGTTTAATTGTGTACCTAGGATTTCCGTTTCTCCGGGCTTTAATTAATATTTCGATCGGAAAACATTGTCAAATAACCCTCGAGTCCAAGTTTAAAATGCGAAAAGACAAAAGCCTTAATTGGTTTGACGATTTATCTAAATTAATTCTACAACTTTGATCTTGGACATTGATAAGATGATAATAATAGAAACATTAATATTATCGTTTTTCTCTCTACGACGGATACGCGAAAAATTATAACAATTAAAAACGTTAACATTTTTAAAAATTAAACCAACACTTAGTTTTAACCTCTTTTTATTGTTTAAAAAACCAACATGTTTCGTGAGCAATGTGTTACTTAAAGGGATTACATAAAACTTGAATGTTTTATCTAAAATCTAAACCATTGACGTTAAAATATGTCTCTGTTAAAAAGACCCTGTTTTACTCGTAGTTTTATGTAAACCCTGAAGAAGTAAGCATTACTTACAAAACATGTTGGTTTATAAACAATAAAAAAGAGATTGAAACTAATTATTTGTTTAATTTTTAATTATAATGTTGCCACAAAATAAAGAAAATACATATTTTTTTCGCTGAATGGATTTGAGGCATCCTGTCTATAAAAAGCTTAAAAACTTTTGAACGGCGAGCTCTAGCGTTATGAAATTTACATTGCTTTGTCTAGATACAATTTCTAGATCAAAACTTTTCTCGGCTCGATAAGTCAATTGCATCGTGAACTACGGAGTTCTGAAATACTCTTAAAAGTGACATTAAGTATCATTATTTATTTTTCGAATAGTAAACCATCTTCGTTGGGATCAGCACTTAGCCAGTCTAACTCCCCGAATTCGCAAGCTCTCTTATGTTTTTCGAACTCTAAGAAATATACTTACTCCTATAACACTAAAAACGGTTTACTATGCTCTCTGCCAATCCCAGTTAGCATATGGCATCATAATTTGGGGCGGCTGTGCTCTTAATTTTATTGATCCTCTGCAAAAAGCCCAAAAAATGATTTTACGTGCTATCAACAAGCGACCAACAAGATATTCCTCCAATAGACTCTTCACAGAATATAATGTCTTAAACATACGGCAACTTCATCTAAAATTTACACTAACACATTTCATGTTCAAATACAAGAAAAAAACTCTTTTACATCACAGTTACACCACCAGAACAATAACCAAACGACACTACAATGTTCCTACACTACGCACCACATCAGCTCAAAGACATTTCATGTACCTAGCTCCTAAAATGTTTAACCTTCTCCCCGAGAACCTAAAATCCGAAACCCAACCCCATATCTTTAAAAAAAAATTATCAAAATGGGTCCTTACATTCAGTAACGATGATGTGTAAAACTTGCTATTTTAATTGAATTGTAATATAATTAATACATCTTGTAACTTAAACTATTTAAATGAATTGCATAATGACTGTACACTGTACCTACCCAATCTGTAAACTTCATCCACCATAACACAGGGACATCCCTAGCATGGCGGATGAATTAACACAATTTTTTTTGTTCATTGTATAAACTTCTTTTAATAAATAAATAAATAAAAATAAAGTAAAGGCAGGTTCAACTTCATGACTAGGAATAGGATAGGAGGACGATTTAACAGATAGCTATAACGGAATTTCAGTATCCCTCCACAGTTACATACATTACATAGTTTGGTAACCAGATCTGAATAGCCAGGCACTTCGGTTTCATAGGGGTGAGGTTTGTCCGGGTCTTGGATAAGATTTTACTTGTTATTGTTTATGAAACCATGACAAAAATAATTACAGACTTATGTGGCTTGGGTAATCTTGCTTCACGAAGTCGAGAAGAGCCGTTTAAAACTTTAACATTTAAAAAAATAAACCAACTATATAATTATTATTAACATAATAATAATTATTCACATCATATGCGTCTGACAAAGACTATTTTTTCTTAACAATACCTACCAAGTACGGTATTTCGTCGGTCTATGTGTTTTGTTTTATTCGTATATCCTTTAAGAAAGACTCCACATAGACCCTGAAGATTCCTTTATGGTCAATGTCATTTTTGAGATGGTCTGTGGAGGATCTTTTTAAGGGATAATAAGCGAACCAGTGTCTTAAAGAAACCGATGTAGAAGAACTGATAAAGTACTAAAGACAACCTATTCCCATTTGACAAATGTGAACCGCGTAAAAATGTTGGGCAGGCGGGTCTTTCGGCCGGTGTCGGTAACAAATATATCAGTGAGGCTACTGGTAGAACATGCACAGTTTCCCACCTGATTTTTTTTTTTGCGTAGAGTAAAAAGTTTATTTCTAGGGATTCCAGACCAGAGGTCGCTCCCAAACTCAACATTGGGTTATGGTTTGTTCTCAAGGTCAGTTGTAATATAATAGCGCTTCAATGGAGTCCTTTTGTGTGGAAAACTTCTTCCGTCGAAGTGTTCCAGGATATTATTTCGATCTCTTTTATTCTTAACCAATCGCATCTCACATTAATGAAAGCACTTATGGGGGGGGAGGAGGGGGTCGATTTCCTCGCAAAGCAAACATGAACATCATAACTCAAAACCTACCATTTTTTTCCATTTTATAATAACAAATTCATCGAAATTTTTTAGCAAAAATCGCGTTTTTCACTTCAAAATGCTGCCAATAACGTGTACATGAAATAAATAAACCAACATTATTCATATCTCAAAAAAAATGAAAGTATGCATTTTTTCGCCTAACCTTACCCCCCCCCCCTTTTGTCAGTTCTAATTGTTAACCAAATATCAATTGTTCTAATGAACTTACCAGGACATAAACGGCAACCACTCCTGCAGCGACAAAAACGCTACAGCAGAGGAATCTTCGTACTGCTGGCTTCATTTTGATGTCCATGTCTAAGTTCTTCGTAAATACTTACGATTCTACTACATTCTTAGCGATATGTTCATAAATCCTTTCGGATCACCAGGAATAATCTTAAATTTCAAACACTTCACCAGAATTTTTCACAGAATCATAGAATATTTTGAAGGAATCCAAGTTAACTTAGCACTGATCGTAAACACCGTTGATAACTTGATAAATCCAATCAAGGACTCTTCTTACACATTTTTCTGAATCCTTCCGCAAAACCACTTTATGAATCCGAATCGATCCATTAAAAAAGCATCTAGTTTATTTTTAATGTGGTCGTTGCAAGCCGCCAAAACTTGTTTATGGAACGACCTCTTGGTCGAACTAGAATCAATTGAAAATGCAAATATGATTTTCGCAATGCTAAACGATCAGCTCGTGCAACAGATGTTTCTTATTTGGCCCCTGTCAACATTGCAATTAGACCGTCAGAAAGACATTCAGCAATCACAATTTTAAACATCTAACACTGTTAAAACTTAATTTTACTTGAAGATGTCAACACAATAACAACACCCAAAATGAATGCGTGGAGTCTATTAACAAATCTACACAATTCTTTTAACAAACTTGCGCAATCGACATAGTATTTCAACAATTTTGCACCAGGTTTCTCACAACCTTTTAGAATGAAAAGAACCTTCACGATTCTAGAAGAGGTTTTACCTCTGTCAATTAAAAACACTTGTTGTATCGTAATCTAACAGTTTTAGACCTGTTTTAACTACATTTTGATGGATTTTTAGTCTCGTTCGGTTTTATGTTCGTGTTGGCGTTGAACGTCGTGGTTGATTCTCGCGGATTTTGTCGAAGTATACGCGGAGTATCGTTACTCGTTACAGTCGTTACCGCCCCGCAGCAGCCTTTTTCCTGAGTGGCTTTGCGGTGTATGGCGGGAGGTGGCGATATGGTTATGACGACTGACGTTCTAGTCTGTGGTGAGATCATTGAAGAAGGAGGTCCGGAGGAAGAGAGGTGGTAAGACCGCAGAACCGGCTCCAGTGGAATCTGAACATTTGCTCTTACTTGCGTTCAGAGTTCCAAAGTACCAAAATAAATTATTAATTACTGAATTCATACTGACGATGTGTTTTTTTTTTATATGAAGACCGCATTAGAGTCCCACTAACTGCTCCCTGCCATCAACCAGTGGAAGCCAGTGAGATTACGCCATCTCCAATTAGAGCATGTTGTGAGGCTGAAGTCAGTGGGAAATGAATTAGAAAGAGGCGGTCTGAAAGTATCTGACTCTTCAGATCTGGTCACCATACACGGCTAAAGTAATTTCAAGATAGATGTATTATCACTTTTCATGATTTTTCCAGTGGTTACCGCCAGAAAATCAATGTATTAATTTTTAGTCAGTTGTAAAATATGTTAAAAAAGATAGATGAAGGTGTGCAAATTTCATGACGCCAGAGCTCATCATTAAAAGACAAACAAAAAGATTTTCAGTTTTAAATGTCGCGAACTTACATTTTTACTCCTGTTTGAATTCTGCTTAACACTTTTAAAACTTTTTTTTGTGGTCCATTGGTTCCAATGTCGCTGCAAACCATGAACCATGTTGTTTGTTGTGACGCCAACTGAAAACGTAGATATGAAAATAGAGATGAAAATAGCGATCGCGTAAAGCGAAAACTTTTGTCTTTGGTCTTTTAAAGACCCCACACGACCGGTCGAGGGTGTCATTTTCATAATTGGAACTGATTGTGTGAAGAATTCAGACAAGACGTAATGTTTACCCATCTTTAGTAAGTATTTATAATATTTACTCCGTTTGTGATATTCTATTTCGAAATGTTGTCAAGATCATATGATCGCAAAAAAACGCTCTTCTGTAGAAGTAAATTTGGAGCCGAGTCCAGGCCTGCTCACTAACCCGTATTACCCAATTGGTATTCAAGACACCTCGTTGCATATTACGTGTCCTACACTTTACACTTTACAGTTTACAGATCCATAATACGAGGCTAGCTTCAGGAACGAAATCATTTAGTTATGGTGCCTTTACGTTTTTAATTTATCTTTGTCCTACTTAATTTGGTTCCATGGTGTCGCATGAAAACCGGGTTTCCTTTTTAAAAAATCAGACTATCAGGTACCTGTAAATACATAATACAGCTAAATCAGGTACCTATAAATACATAATACAACTAAATCAGGTACCTATAAATACATAATACAACTAAATCAGATACCTATAAATACATAATACAACTAAATCAGGTACATATAAATACATAATACAACTAAATCAGTTACCTATAAATACATAATACAACTAAATAATAATGGGTTTGATTATTATGTTTGTTTTTTTTTCAAAAGAAATTTGTTTACTTATTAAAAAAATTATATAGGTACTCTCTACATATTTTTATTTCATTAACCCCAACCAGGAGGCTAATGAGGAAATTGTTTTCCGTCGGGCCCAAGTCATCCCTAGGAATGCTGTGTGGAGGATCTTCTTAGAAAAGAGAGATCTGGGAAGGAAAATGGTGTGAAGAATGGGTAGGAATCTGGGGTAGGTGTCCAGGAGTGATGGACGTATGAACCAGCTCGCCAACGTTTCGGATAGCATCACAGTGTCCGGCGCCAGGTACCGCATCTGCCCACAAAAGCACACACTTCACCACAATCTTCAAATACACATCTGCCCTGATGATGGACACTGTAATGCTGTTGGCTAATCGCTTACCTTTAATCTCCCTCTTTGCAAGACCAACTCCAAACAGAACTCATTTATCTACAGATCCACACATTCAATTAACAAATTATTACCACATTGACATTTTTAACTCGACTTTACGTGACAAAACGAAAACTCACTAAGCAACATCACTTAAACTAGAAAGTTCAATCCCTATATATTCCCGTCCTTTACATCTTAATCCTAATCCTATTTCCTCCCTCCCCCCTTTTTATATATCGTAACCAAAAAATATTAATTAAGAAAACACCCTTACAATGTCACACTTTATCATCCATACTAATATTATAAATGCGAAACTGCTCGAGTTTGTTTATGACCTTTTCAGGCATTAACCAATAAAAGGACTTTAAAAATTCATTCACCAATAGAAAGCTAAATTATATGCGCAGACTATATGTTTTATATGATGGTAAGCTCTGGCGTTATGAAAATATAAATATTAATATATTATATTTGTTATACGTTTTCTGTCGCTAACAAAAGCGAGTTAATTGCAAATGTCAGAAAAAAATCATTCCCATGGAAACAATGTTGATATATTTGTGGGCTCTAAGCTGGTAGGTACTCAGCCCCTGGTCAGCTACTGCCCCAGAAAATTCAAATATTAGAATATGTTTTGTTTTTTTTGGACAAGCTGGAATAAATGTCAATTAAGAGTTCCTACATTAAAAATATAATTCGTAACGATTATAAAGACTGAATAATAAATAGAGTAATTTTGTATTATATTAACAAACTTCCAAATATTTAATTAAAAATAAACATCCAAAATGTTTGTAAGCACATAAATTCCGAACGAATGAACAAAATTGGATAATTCTTTTTTTCTTTGTGAAATTTAGGTGGCAGGCTAGATGTTTGAAAACTGAATGTAAGGGAATGAATGTATGGAATGCGGGAGGGGTGGGGTGGGGAGGAGGGGGGATAATTGATAAGTTCAACCGCTACAGTAATTTCCCGTAATACCACGCGAGCGAAGCCGCGGGGAAAAGCTAGTTTACTATAAAGGAAAGTTCATAATTGGCATAATTAACCATCTTATTATTGTTTTATTGTGTAATCTCAGATTTGTTGTCAACCTTCTCTAAAATAAATACAATAAAAATCAAATAAAATAAAGAAGGGGGTAGCAAAATAATAATAATAATTTTAACTGTGAAATTCTCAATTCAAATCTGATGTTGTAATTAATCGTACATTATACATTATTTACATTTCAAAGACTAGAATCATTGAAACAACCCGTGTTCAAAATGTTGAGCACGCGTTTGGCGTAGGTACCCATCTACAATTTGAGCGCCTTCAATTTGAAACACTGGGAAAATAAGCACAGCATTGCCAATTGACGTTTAATCCTGTTTGACTATAAGAAGTGATGTGGAGCATAGCTAAGTCTGTACTTTAAATAAATTAATCCATATGGATGTGAAATATCAACGAGCACTTTCATGTTACATCGATGTGCTTTACATAAATATTTAATTTATAAAAAAAAGAGACAGGTGCGTGCTTAATGCAACACGCATCTTCCATAGTTTCACGTTGCACCTATTAAAGCAGAGAGATCTACGTGCATTGTGCAGTCACCGTGAAATCATTAATGAAAGGGTATCTACCTACCAAAGCGCGATGACGTAGACCCGTAGGCAGGTGCTACATCATTATAAAACTTAGTTTTTACCATTTTTATTATTTATAAAAAACTGACATGTTTCATGAGCAATACTCACTTTTTCAGGGTTTATTTAAAACTAATTAAAAATAATAGACATTGACAAGGATGTCAAAGGAAAGGTGAGAATGGGAAGAGGGGCAACAGGGCACAATTTCCAAAGGGAACAAGTTTAATAATGAGTCTTAAAAACAATTTTTAATTATTTCATTAATTTTTAATTACACTATTTCCATATCTACGATTACGGTTGACATCACTGCAAACAACGCACGAACCATGTTGTTTACAGTGATAACAACTGAAATCGTAGAAAAATAGCGATCGTGCAAAGCGAATTTTTTGTCTTTTGTCTCTACACGGGAATTGGGATAAAACAAGAGATGGTGTAAAACGGTTATTAGACCCAGTTTATCTGCATTGAAATAACTCCCGACTTTTATATTGTTTTGTGGAATCCGAAAGATTATTATCAATGCAAACAATTCTAGACTAAGGAATTCGCTATTTCAAATTTTATATCAAATACCAAGTTAATGAAAATCCTTCTGTCCGACAATTTAAGCATATTATTCATTCATAACGTATACACATGTGGGATGCGTGGAATTTCAATGTCCCCCCACATCCTGGGAAAAAATATTAGTGTCATTTAAAAGAGTATTGTAGTTCAACCAAATTCCTGGAATACCTATTTTAAAAGTTAGCAAGTAATCTAGTCAGTTAGTAGTCCTAACGCCTAGAAGTCCCTTTGGAGTTAATGTAAAAATATGACCCATTTTTATTCGTGTAATCTTGAGCTTTCTTCTCCACCACTGCGATTCGAGGTCGTCTATCATGTTGGCGACACTTTTATGCGTTTTCATTCTTATTATTGTTCACGGCCAATCTCCCTTGTTTAAATTCTACTCGTATACCTATATCATTGTCTACCAATCCCGAAGACGTAGACAGTAGACAGTGGGCACCGCCAGTTACTGGTAGAGCGATGATGCGCGTGGTTTGTTGGTTGTTGGTTATCTCACGGTGTAAACCAGTTTCCAACGGTTTTCCCTTTCGGGCTCTGCCGTGACGATAGATTTACGACTTTGGGGCAAGTAAACTCCGTGCAGTTAAGAGATGTGCGAGGGAACGGTTTCCCAATGCTTTTTTAGTTTAGTTGGTAGGTAACTAGTGAATTTTGTGATCCTTAAAAAACTTTGGTGTTTTAAAGTACCGATAATTACTAAAAAAAGACCTTCGTGTTTTATCTAACAGTTCAACCGATCAATTAAAAAGGAGGGGTGGATTCATGCGTCCACCACTCCTGGCCACACTGACCTGTAGATTCCTACCCACCCCTCATTTCCTGCTCACCCTTTTTCCTTCCCAGAACTTCCCTCCATACAGCAACCCCAAATATCGATGGCCTTAGTAGTCTAGGGGTAAAGCTCTTGACTAGTAATCCGAAGGTCGTGGGATCGAATCCCGGCGTGCGCAAAAAAATTGTATTTGATTCATTTGCGTTATTTCACAATTAATTCATTTAAACTAACATGCAGTATATTCGCGGCACGTTCCAGAGTGGAAGATACTCTCAGTATCGCCCTGGTGTAGGACCACCATTCAAAATTGAAACGATGCTCGAAATGACTTTAGCCGTGCTTGGTGACCAGTTTTGAAGAGCCAGATTCTTCCCTATTTTCCTCTTCCCCGTCGCCTTCCCTTCCCCACTACCTTCAGCCTCACAAAATACCCCCATTTGAGGACGCCATAGTCTCACTGGCTCTAGACGGGAGCAGCTGGGACTCGCGTGAGGTATTCACATTAAAAAAATAAAACATGGTTTTAGGCCTTGAGGGATATTATTTTCCTCTTAAGCCTCCGTCTGGAATTAATGTAAGAAAATAAAATTAAATAAAATCGGTTTAGTAATTTATTCGCTGATAAAACTTCTGCTAATAAACCCGGCCACCTCGCTGTGAACATAACTTTTATTTTTAAATGCCATTTTACTTTTAAAACTGATTCACCTTCTGTAGATTTCGTTGTACGAGTAGCTAAAAGAAGATGGTAATCTTGGAAAACTCGTTTTAAATGGTTCATTTTGATGCTAACCAAAAATGTACACCAAGACTTGAATTGTAACCTCACTTTTTGTTGTAATATATAATATTATATGCGCCGTTTATGAGAAAAAGGGAAAGGTTACAACGGACCTTTCAGCGGTACGTCGATTAATTTATATTCGTAAGGAATGCATTTGACGCGGATCTGACAAACCCCAACGAAATGATGTTTGCAAATATCTCCGAGATGGTATGAATGTTTAAGATTGCACGGGGGATTTTTCAATATTTAATGGTTTTTGCGCGTTTTTAAAGTCATCTATGTCCATATTTGTACGAACAAAAAAGTTAAATCATAAAAAATGTTAGTTACATTCTATCCGACAAAATATAATTATTTATCAAAAAATACTTTTCTTACTTTATAACTGTTTGCAAAATAGCTGTTTTCAACCATTCGTCAATTGGCCTGCAAATATTTTTCTATGTCGTCATTACAAGAATGAAATAAAAAGAAAAAAAAATAGATAGAAAACATCTCAAACTCAAAAGCTTAGACTCAAAAGTCAGTCAGCAAACATAACAAAGGAACCTTCGGGGAAGGGAGGGGGGCTAAATGTCTATTGTGATTATGATGATGTGTAAAAAAATTAGCGCGGTAATTAATTTAAATTAGTAGGGAACGGTAGCGCGGCCTTTTTCAAATAAATGCAGTCACCATTTGTTGAAATGCTGACTGCATTTAGCAGTCTTGGGACTCTTGCACGAAATCGACAAATCCTTGTAAAATATCACCGTTCAGAATCAAAATATTGCTTGATATTGTTTTAGCCATTGGGGGCAGATCTGAATAGCCACGTACTTTCCTCTTCCCATCTCCTTCCCTTCACCTCAGTCTCAGCTTCACAACACACCCAAAATACAGATTCCATAATCCCACTGGCTCCTACAGTCGGGAGCGGTTGGGACTCTTGCGCGGTTCTCAAATAAATAAATAAAAAAATTAAATATTTGTACGGCACCTATCAAAAACATAAATATGAGGGTCATAGATCTGGTGTTGTATTTGGTTCCATGACAACTCAGAATCAACTCAAGTCAACACTTCTTTGAAAAGTCATTAAAAGCTATGAAAAAAAAATAATTGAAGAAGAGCTCATAACCTAACCTAACGTAACCTATTTAACCAATTTTTTCATATAATTTTTTATCACTTTTCATGACCGTTGTGTTTGTATACGTTGTGTATATAACAAAAATTGAGGTAAGAAGGGATCTTTGTGACAGGAAATAATTGTTGTCGTAGGTACCTACTTAGATATTATTTGATAGAATTCTATTCACTCAATCTTCTAATTAATTACTGTTAATTTTCTAGGGATACCTAGCATCTCAGCCCATGTGAGGCTCCTCAGGTTGAGATGGGCTGAGCACGCAGAGAATGCCGGACACACGCGTCCCAAAAAGAATTATGACTGGACACCCAGGTGGAAGGAGAAAAGTGGGAAGACGCAGAGTGGGGTGGGAAGACGAGGTAAGAGGGGATGCAGCACAGCTTCTCCAGGTAACAAACTGGAAGTCAGCCGCTAAGGACAGGAGGAGTTGGAGACGAATGTTGCGGGAGGCCAAGGCTCGCTAGGACATGAGCTGTAGCGCCATCGGAGAGAGAGAGTTCTAGGGACAGTATTTTAAAAACTTCGAAATACCTCGATTAAAAATCAATAAATGTGCCACTGGCAAATAAAAACGTCGAACAATAACACAAATAACACCTTACTGGTACCTGCTTACAATGTACAGACATTTTTTTACCAATATGGATAATGAATGGATTCCAATATGGCAGTCCAGGAAGTGACAAGTATGGAAGCCATTATAGTATTATTTTTTTTTAAATTTCGTGATAGCACTAATAAGCGGTGTTGCCATATTAAGATACGGCAAAATAGTACCTACCTGCCGATTATATGTAAATTCTTTAATTGGTGGGTTTGGTTATGAAAGGGGCGGAATTAATATTGAAAATAATAAACAAATAAAAATTAGTTCTAAAATGATTTCCGCAATGAAAGGCGGTGATGGTTAGGCAGGTAGCGTTGAAATGAAAACACAAACTTAGGATTATGTGTATACATTTGGGAGGCGGGTATGGGTATTGCCGCCCCGGAAACCATTTATTGGATAACCAACATCTCTGCCGCCAGGTGGTTCTGTTAGATTAGTAGGAGTTCCCGGTTCATGGGGTGAGGTTTGTCCGGATGTTTGGGGCGGATGAGTCTGCCAACTGTGAGGTAGGCCGGATCGGGAGAGACTGGTTGAGGGCGACCTTTGGACCTCTACAGCAGGGACGGATTCATACGCCCATCACACCTGGAGACACTAACACCTTTTACGCGTTAACCCTTCGAATAATGAGAAAATAATATCTTTAAACTTTTGCCTGTCAAGATTTGCGTGCAAAATTCCCGATTCTTGCCATGCATTTTAAATGTTCTTTTTTATTAGTTATTTTGTAACTTTTTTGCAAAAACAAAAATTGTTCTAAAATCAAGATTAAATAATCTTTCCGATGTGTTTATTAGAAATCAATTTTTTTTGTTTTTAAACATTAAAATTTTTATATTGAAAATGTAAATTGGCTTAAAAATACGTACCTGGGGATTCCTCAAAAAAATACGTTAAATTAAATAAACTTAAAATTTTAAATACAGATTCATTTTTATATGAAAATTTGTAATGAAAATGTCACCTCACTTTTTACAACTTTCATACAATTTTATTTTGAAATTTATTGTTTGTTACGTCACAAATTGGCGCAAAATAAAATCGTCACTTATGATCGGGTTTGTAAAATATCTAACCAATACAGCTTGTATATTTCTAAAACAATAAGAAGCATAATTTTTTTCGCTCTCTAACATAAAAGAAATCACAAATGTTTATATGACAGGAAGAGAGATATCTAACTTTTAATAATGCACGGTCGCTCTGGGACAATCTGGGTCTCCTGTTATTATAACGGCATATGATGTTTTGGGACAATTTGGGTCTCCTGTGATTAGACGGGTTAAGTAGTTTGTAGAAAAATCAATAGATGTCGCGCATTAAAATAAAAATGTTTGTATTTATCCAAGACAATATCTGAATTGCTTTAGTTAGGGTAGAATTTTGTAGTCATATTCTCAGTCGAAGTACAGATTAAAACAGATATTAGACGAGTTAATATGGTCGAATTAGTTCAGTGGTCAGAGCACTTCCCGTCAGGGAAGAAGTTCTGGGTTCAATTCTTAGATGCTGCTGAATCTTTTTCCGCATTTTTTGCTTCACATTTTTCCGAAAGTCATTAATACTGCCTTCAATGATCAAACTTTTTAAAATACTTTTTTTTAATGTAGGAACTAGGTACCTACTAGTGATTCGTTCCCTCGTCATAACATCGCGGTTCATACATATTATCTAACTTCCGAGTTTCCAACTTTTTCTTATAACACCGCTTTTATAAATTTGAGTGCTTAATAAAAGTTAATCTGTTTTGAATATCGATTGTTCAGTTGATTAGTCAGATATCTTCAAATAACGGGAAAGCTATATGAATGCTCGCCATAAATCAAATATTCTGTGTTTTAGGTACATGTTTATTTTGCTATAAAATAGCACCGGGAAGCATAAAGTCCGGTACAGTAGGCAGTAACTCAGAAAACATAACTTTTTTGTTTATTTCACTAAAAGTTTTTCCGCATTATAATAATTGATCTGGTGACGTTTATGAGTAATCTGATTATAGTAGGTACCTACCACTCTTTTACAAACAACTGCATTCTCAACTCAAATTTCTCGGAGATGTCTGACTAATCAACTGGACGATCGTAATATTAAATGAATCCTAATATAGCTTCCGCCTCCTTTAGCAATCAGCAGTTCACTCACTTGCAATATGGCATTTGAGATAGACGATAAAGAAATAATATTAAAAATACAGGAATTCCTAATTCTACCCTGTGCTATCAAATAATTGGCATCGTATCAAGCTTCAAGTAACAGTGAGTGTAGGTTGTGTTGTATTGACTTTGTGGTGAAGAGTGCGATGTGCGATGTGCGGTGGAATGTCAATGAATTCCAACGGTGACTACGAAAGTTAGTAGGTCTGTGTGACACCTATTTATCTATTTGGTTACCAATGCCGGCGCCGGCAGTAGGTACTACTTACTGACTCGACACAAAAACTACAATTTTGGGACCTATACTTACCACAACTCATTATTTTTATCAAATTGATAAAAAAACGTGTGTTGCAAATAGTATTTTTGTATTTTCTATGAACGTAATCTACGAGTACTAATCTCTTTTTCCTACACATTACTGGTGATAATAAGGGAGAGGGGGGGGGAGGGGGGGGGGGGTTGAACCCCCTGTAACCCCCTATTGTATAAATAAGCCCTTGATCAAAGCATTTACACTCTATGTACTGTTCATTAAACTCCCATTTAAATTCGTGTTCTTGTGTAAAAACAAATTTCTTTTAGTGTTTCCTAAATTTCTTTCAGTTTTTCTTAAATTTATTTAATTTTATTTTAGTTTTTCCTAAATTTCTTTAATTTTCTTTTAGTTATGCATATAATGCTGTCCTTCCCGAGATGAGTTTTATTAAACATACGATGTTTTTTTACAGGAAAACTATGGTAATCTATACCCATAATAACTCTTCTTCTTCAACAACATTTACATCACATCCGATGTGTTGTACGATTTTCGCAATGTCTTTAGCAAATAAATCATTGCGTAAATTATTCAAGAATATAAAAATCTCACCCACGACTGAACAATATGACAATAATAATATAACGTCGGCGTAATGACACAATAACGAGGATGTTTGATATTGTGATATCAAACGTTAAATGGGCCACTTACACTTGCTTTTTTAAATTATGTAGGTAAGTAATACTTTTGTACGCTGATATTACTTGAGGTACTAATTTTTAAGAACCGTTCAAATCCCACGCGAAATTACCTAATGATATTCTACGGACTTATCTAATAGGTATTATAACCATGTGATAAGTTATTTAATATTGCTCTGTAGCGCAAGTTATAAGGAATATTTATAAAATGCATTTCAAGTAGGTATATTTACATATACCTACTTGAAATGCACTTTTTATACATATACTTACGTACCTTATATAATTACGTATACTTACTTACTTACCACTCCCAACAAGCCCCATATTTCTGTACGATGTGTAAACGTGGACACGTGGAGCCAGCGAAAGAAAACCGGATAGATGCCCTCGAAATGTGGTGCTGGAGAAAAATGCTCAGAGTTCTGTGGAAGAGCTAGGCATCCACAGTAGGCTTTGAACTATCTCCCTACAACGTAAATTGAGTTTCTTTGGACACGTTGCTCGCCAAACTGAGGACTCGCCAAACTTGGAGAAACTCATAGTCACTGGCAAAGTGGAAGGCAGAAGAAGTAGAGGACGGTCAGCAATGCGCTGTAGTGACTAAGTATCACTGGCACCTCGTGCGTCGGTAATCGCAGCACTACAGCTCTCCAGGCAGCGCAGGACCGCGAGGAGTGGAGGAGCCTTGTCCACCAAGGAAATTGGAGTAGGAGTCACGATCCTCAGTCAGTACTGAGGAACCGACTTGAGAAGAAAAAAGAAGCATTCACAGTGGAATTTTATATGAATACATTAAGAAACTGACAGTATTAAGCCTCGCACTGTACGGTTGAAATTTAAGAGCCCGGCTTCGAGTACATCTCCGACGCTGCGCCTTACCGAAAATCGTTTTTGTATGGGTGTTTGTTACAAATCGACTTTCGTAATAGAACCGACTTAAAGAAATGCCAAAAGATGGCGCCACTTACTTTAACAGCTAGCGTAAGGAGCGTCGCTGGCAGGCGAGGGATGAATGGTATGATTATTATTGTAGTTGTTTGTATTGCATTGTAGGCAGTGAATAATAATATCACGTTGTGAGTTTTACCACGCGTCTTTAAATTATATATGACGTCATTACCTGTTGCGGTTACTTTGCCCCGGTGACTAGCTGTCACTGGATCCAAAGAACCGGCTATTTTTTTAATCAGTTCCTATCGGATTTATAAAATGGTCACCGAACCAAAAGCCGCCAAAACCTGCGGAGCTACTCACGTCACATAATAAGTTTACGATTTGGCATTTAAAAATGAGGCAATTCCATACTTTCTGTGTTTAGTTTGGTAATTTGTTATTATTATTTTCTAAGTCGGTGAAAAATTATTGCAAGTGACCCATTGAAGATGGATGGAGGTTTGCAGGCAGATTTGGCAATAACTCTGTCCTTCTCACTTCATGTGGGAGACTTGCGAGATATTGATTATACCTGCCTGCCTACCGCATTGTTGTTGTAAGACATAATTATTGTGGTGATTTCGTAGAATTGCCATTAGATTTGGAAGCGCGGGCTCTATTCTAAAGTATATTACTAAAAACAATGTATATGACATAAAAGGTAGGTAGATAGATGCCTATGGTAAAACTGTTGGGGTTGTTACTTTGTGAGATTGAAAAAGCATGAGTCAGCATGGACCAATTTTATTTTCCCTCAGGGCCTAGTTCATCTGAGATGATGTATGAGGATCTTTTTGAGGAGAGGAAGGAATGAACATTGGTCTTGAAGACACCCATGTTGTAGGAAGGAGGAAACACGAAGGCTGGCAAATCGTTCCACAGCCGAACTGTTGAACACAAGAACGAGTCGAATAAGCGACCAGTTCTCATGTGATAAAAATGTCAACCGTGTACATATGTTGGGCACGCGTTTGGCGTGTTTCCCGACTATGCACCTGTGCCGAAGGGATCAATGACGTTAGTTCCTGGGAGCATCTTCCATTGAAATACAGGTAGAACAAGGATAGCATTCCCTCCCGACGCTTGTGCTCTAAAGATTGCAATCCGTTTGTTGTTAGGAGAATCTATCAAACTGACCGCCCGTTTCTGCACATATTCGAAGGTTTTTTCAGGTATTTTGGGGCTCCAGACCAGAGGTGGCTGCCAAATACAACCGTGGGGTCTACATGTGATTTGTACAGGGTTAGCAGTTGTGAACTATTACTCGTACTACAGTAAGCCCAGCTTTTGAGAAGCAGTCTTACGTATAAACGAATTTCATCGTTGTTATGTCTGAAGGAAAGAGATTAGGTACAGAAAAATTATCACAAATGTGTGTATTTATTTTACTTACAAACTAAAAATCATGAGTCATTACAGACTCCAAAATCCCTATACTTATTTATAAACCCGTTATATTTTTTTCTCCAGATTTAAGGAATTTTCCGCAGACTCTGTCAGTCAACGAAAACGAAATTAAATATTTTTAACTGTTAAAAACTTAGGTACGTATACAGTAAATTTAACGTTCTCTCCCAACCAACTGCTCAATTTCCCACCCAAATATGCATCAGTAAGAACCGAGGATGTTCTGGACTTCCGACATTTTTGTCTAAAAAAATATATATTCTGTATTTATTAAAATACAGAGGAAGTGGAAGGCATGATGTAAACTGAAGAAATGCATTTTGAATATTGGGATCAACCAAAATACAGTTGCTTTTGTTGTATAATATCAATGCGGGCTGTGGTTTGGTTTATTTATGGCAATGTGAATACATAAAATTATCGCCGGGTACATCAATTTGAAATTATTGTACGTTTAGATACCGCCATCTATTAAAAATATTATATATGTCGGCTTAATAATTATAAGTAACTCACTGCTTTCTTGTGGTTTGCGCCTTGACTAATTTAGCGGAAAATAAATTAGTATCTGAAAATTCCGCAATTGAAAAATAAGATAGCATTTTTTTACACGGAAGTTTTTAGGTGGAATCGTAAATTAATTTAGCTACAGCCCTAACTAACTAACCACCACGCTCTTTCCCCGCAGGAGTAGGCAGGGAGGATGGACCGCCAAACAACTAGATCTTGAGACACACTGCTTGCTACATTCACATTCATACATATCCTTGCACTGCGGCAAGGATAAATACAATCATATTATTAATTTGCATCTCGATTAGCAATGAATTTTTTAAGTAAAAACTTTAGCACCGTTGTGATTTGAAACTCGATGAATCGGAAACGAGCGACACTAAAAAGAGACATGTATCTACGGGATTTAGCCTGCCAGAAAATGAGATAGTATAGATCGGTCTCGTCTTTGTGAGGTGCTTCGTGTCCTATCGGTCTCCTCTTTGTGCGGTGCTTCGGAGCTTTCCCACTCTTGCCTACTTTAGTTTTCTGAAGGTTTCAATTCTACCGCGTGTTCTATTCTACCCGAATTGCACTCTGCTTTTTTAAAAATTAACTCCACATAAAGGCAACGATAGGAAATAAGTTCCTTAGGTCTTAAAATTTAATCTTTGGAGATGCTGGGAAAATGGAATACATTTAGGACACGGGATTAAAAAAAATCTAATTTTTCATCGAGTCCCAACGTCGGAAGGGGTACACGTTGAGGCCACAGGATTCGGAGCAAAATATACCAATTTGAAAATGTTGCTTGCCCGATGATAGAGGAAATAGGTAGCAGAGCGTTGAACTCATGACGTCTGCGTGGGAACCGACGCACTTGTTCACTCGGCTACTAGCTGATTTGGCACAATACTCAGATTTCCTTAAAATACTAAAAGATTTCCGTCTGAATATTGTTGCAGTAACGAAAAAATTGAAATCAGTTAATTGGTTTGCCCTCCAACCTACAAAAATGTTCGCCTTCTGCACTTTTTCCGCCTCTTTGTGAATGAAATAATCAATATTCCATCGCCTTTACTCGTAGGTACTACTTTACCATGGAAAAATTTCACCTGCTGCAGTTTGGTTTATGAGATTTACATCAATTTTCCAATCTCTTCGCCACGAAGAGCTAATCTCTATCTTTTGTGAGAACGAGATCGTTCTCCCGCGAGATGTCCTGTCAGATTTGTGTGATTTTTCTGCAGCTGTTAAATGAATAAATAATCATGCATTCTTGCAGCAATTCGTGTTTAAAACGACCCAAACTAAAATACGTGACAGCTCACAGCTGTAATTTTGACATCGACCGATAGAGAAAGCAAATAAAAGTCGTAGAAAATCAAATCAAAACAAATCTGACAGGACATCTCGCGGGAGAACTATCTTGTTCTCACAAAAGATAGAGAATAGCTCTTCTGTTCACTTTTCCAGTTGGGGATTCCATAGTTCCCCAGACTCTGAGATTATTCACAATCTACTTATTGGCCCTGCGCATCAACAAGACCTAGGTATACAAAGCACACCCCATGAACCCTGGCACCCCTGCCAAGTCACCAAACCTAATGAACCACTTGAGGTTACCTACGGCAAAGTGTTGGTTATCCCATAAATGGTTCCCGAGGTGGTGGTACCTACATCCGCCTCCCAATTTTATGAAGTAGTGATGTAATGTTGGATGCTTTGAAGTCCCAAAAAACTTTCTAAAAAACATTGGGTCGGGGCCACAATTCCATCGGCATAGAAAAATAAAAACATAGTGACCCTGCCCCAATGTTTTTTTAATTAACAATTTGTGTAATTTATTAACAATTTATACAAAACAATTTGCCACACGAAACTTTACTGAGATAAGATAATGTTATCAGAAAAACGAACACGTCATGTAAAGTAATACCGCTTTAGCGTGGAATTTATAAAAATCTCCTGGGTACCTAGGTACGTTTATAATATATCGATCGTTCAGCTGATTAGTCAGACATCTATGAAAAATCTAAATTTACGTTTAATATTCAGTTATATGTGTACCCTCTCATAAAATATGAATATTCAATGAATATTCAGTAATATTTAAAACAGCGACACGTGTAAATAACATTTGATTTACGATGAACTTTTCTCATTGTCTCAAAACTAGTATTATTTGGGGATGTCTGACTAATCAACTGAAAGATCGATATTATAATAAGTTTATTTATTAATTTATCTTAAGTTAGCTAATAGTTTTACAAACGTTTTAATTTTGTAAATATGGATGCTTTAAATACTGCGAGTAGAACACATCTTGTTCTTTGAATAAATGGAGCATTTTTTTGTCTTTTTGTGAGCTCCGAAAAAATATGTTTCAGGTCTATTAAAACTGGTTTAAGCCGCCGCTATACGAATTTCGACCGATTTCTTACATATCTCCCTTAAACATTTGAAGTTTTTAAGCTCTTAAAAAAATATGTGTTATTTTTGAAGATAATATTTAGATACGTTCCACGCCGAAACGCAAATTATATGAAATTCCCTCGATAGAAAAAAATCGCAAAGTATGCTCCTAAAATTATTTAAAACAAGTCTCTTTCTATTATTTCACGAGTTATATTTGTGAAAAAGTTCACAAGGTTCCTTTAAATGATTCTTAAGATACCTCCCACGAGATTTTTGCTCTATTTTAAAGGAGTCATGTTTTATTAAGCATTTTCGCTTCATTTTTGAAGCTCTGTCCATCATTCGTAATTGTAATTACATACCTCTCCATCTTCTTCATTTTGGGCTGGGAAGTTAGAGATCAAAATATCTAACTTACCAATAATCCCTTTTGGGGAGTGGTTTTAAGTGCTTTAGTAAATTATCGTTACACTTTTAAATATTTGTGCGAGAACTTAAAAGCAAAATCAAATAAAACGTACTTTTTCGGGATGTTTTCTTTCACGGATAAATATAAATGCGAGTTGTATTAATCGAGAATTTAAACCTTATCGCCATCTACATAAGGACTGTTATCGTTAGCGGCCCGATTTAGGGTTTTACATGAAGTGGTGAATACTCACATTAATCTGAGTGCTTGATTACTAATCTAATTTGCTTTGCATTTTGCATTTCTTGTAATTGTAACTTATGTTTCTTTTCACTTCCTTAGTCGCCGTTCCTGTGTTAATTTTATATGTAAAAAAATCAACCCGTAAAAATAAATTTTCTTACAACAATACATAATTTTCATTGAAAATTTGAAAAAAATGCATATTACTGGTTTGACTAGGGTTTAAACCTTTTTTCCCAGTGATCGGAATCAACCTTTCAACCGCTGCCAACTTGAAATGTCTTTTAAAACTGGTTTTGACCGAAAAAAATGGTTTGTCTGAGAATTCATCTTCGTATCCAGGAATTGGAGTCGACAACTCTATCAATCGCGCTAAATCCCGAATGGATTATTACACGGACATTTATTTCTTATATTTTAGTGTTTAATTACTTAGAATTTCAGAAAAATGAGTATACGTCCGCGAGTGTGTGCGTGATTGCCACCAAAAGTTGATGCAAAGCATTGTCACCGACATCGAGTCTATCTGCCGAGTTTCATTTCGATCGGATGCTGGGAAATGGTTTATTTCTACTTCCAATTTTCTGTGGGCATTCATTCAATCAATAGAGAGGGGAGAATAAGGAGATGGGAAAGAAGACGGTGGGGAAGTATCTCACTATTCAGATCTAGACACCAAACACGTCTATAGTCATTTCAAGCGTCGTTTCAGTTTTGAATCTTTCACTCTGGAACGTGACGCATATATGTATTATTTTAAATAAATTAACTGAGAAATAACAGAAATTAAATAAATAAAATTTATTTGCTCACGTTGGAATTCGATCCCGCGACCTTCGTCTTGCGAGTCAAGAGCCTTACCTCTCGACCACGCCGGCCGTCAAAAATTGCAGAGAAAATAAATACTTCCCTGTATTGTACACAGGGATCAGGGATGGTCCTGAGCCAAACGGCGCGCGCCTTGAGCAAGTAAACACGTAAACGTAGCGCTATGTAAAGCCTCCATTACATTGAGCGAGTTTACAAGCTACTAGCCAGCGAATTCACTATCTGCCAATGAACTCCGCTCATTGTTATCATATTTACTTTTATTGTTATAATATGATAACAGTGAGCGGAGTTTACTAGCAGATAGGGAATCCGCCGGCTAGTAGCTTGTAAACTCGCCCAATGTAATCGTGGCTTACGGTAGGTATTACGTTTGATTGTATGTCTGGCTATTTACAAGAAATTAACTTTTTTGTCAACAAAATAAATAATAAGAGTGAATAATATTAAAACCGAATCAATTTATTCAAGGCCATGCGTGAGTCATCGCTCACCAGTTCACCACGTCCTCACACAAATATCTAACCCATCATTGTGATTAGTAAAATGAACGTGTCGGGAATAAATGACACCCGGTTTGACCCGCTTTGAACTGTGGTAGAATACAAAAATCGACCGAGGCAACAACCTTTTTTCTAGCTCAACTTTTTTCAATAAATTTGTAATGAAATTGGTTCACTTGGAAGTAAAAGCCTACCAAACGAAACCGTTAAAAATCTTCAACTAGTAAATAAGAACTTTGCCCTTGCCTGCAATAATGTTGTATCCAACAATATTCTAGTTCCCAGAAAAATTGAAAAAACAAAACCAGTTATGTTATTATTCCACAAAGCATTTTGTTTTTTCCTCTTCGTACCTTACAGAAAACAACGTGCTCTTTTAACATAAATGTATACATTCATTGATGAGATGTATTTGAGCTTAAAAAGCAAAAAAAAACCGATATGAATAAGTGAAACCATTTACCTTATAGATATTGACTTTTTTATATGAGCTCCACACAGGAGGCGCTGAGGAAAATAATTTCCCTCAGGGCCTATGTCAAACTTGACATCAACATACAACATTATTCCACAAAACTGTTTCAACGGCTAAAAAGCAGGCTGTATAATATTTTTTCTGGACAAATTCTTATTTCCTGCATTCTTCAGCTACTTGGCTTTGAAGACTTTCTAGTTGAAGCCATAAGACGTTCGTTTTCTCCATTTATTCCCATAAATCAAACCATACTTCATGATTTCGATAAATGGCATTATAAAACATTCTTCCACAAAATGAACTTTAAAAGTCTGGCACAGTCCTAAAAAAATTCCCTTTCATTAATATGCCCAATATAATTCCATCAATAACTCAACATTGATAGTTTTGTTGGATACAACATTATTCCGGGCATTATTGTTAATTTATTATTATATATATATCTTCAAAGCTATTTATTCGCTAATTCACAAAAATGTATTATTTCATTTTTAAAAGCTGTAAATAACACTAAGATATTGTTGTGGTTTTAGTTGACAGATATTTGTAACATACTATTCAGGTACAATGTGCAATTTCTCTGAAATGTTTTCAAAATGCAGTCGTTTAGGTGGTTTCATCAATATTAAATTTCTCTGAAATGTTTTTAAAATGCAGTCGTTTAGGTGGTTTCATCAATATTAAATTTCTCTGAAATGTTTTCAAAATGCAGTCGTTTAGGTGGTTTCATCAATATTAAATTTCTCTGAAATGTTTTCAAAATGCAGTCGTTTAGGTGGTTTCATCAATAGTAAATTTCTCTGAAATGTTTTCAAAATGCAGTCGTTTAGGTGGTTTCATCAATATTAAATTTCTCGTGTGTTCTGTGTTCTATTATAATATGCCAAAATTTAAAATAAGAGACCATTTTGTGTTCTGTGAGCTGCGAACCAAAAATTATGTTCCTAATTTTCTCGTATTTAATAAATCAAAACAAAATTTCCTCTGAAGTCGTAAGATTTGTAAGTAGAAACTTATGTATCCAAATAATTAATGATTTTTACAATAAATCTGTATAACGAAGCGCCAATTATTTTAATTCAACTGTGACAATTATTTTTTCAAACTTTAGGCAGGCGGGTAGGTACCATAATATTGAAAAAAACTCTGTCTAAAAAAATCTACTAAATCAGTTCAAATAAACGGTGATCGGACAACTCAGAATGAAATCAACTCAGAACCTTCTTTGAAAAGTCATTAAAAATGATGAAAAAATATATATAAAAGATTGGTTAAATAGGTTACGTTAGGTTAGATTTTAAAATAATTTTTTTCATAGCTTTTAATAACTTTTCAAAGAGGTGTTGAGTTGACTTGATTCTGAGTTGGCATGGAATCCAAATAAATACGATAATTTCACGTTTGAAATGATAATCTTTACTGAATCATTAAAACGACCACCATCCTGAAACGGAAACGGATCATAAAAACAAATTTACAGACACATGAGATGCAAGACGGCTGAGTTAAAACATTGTACAATATTTCAACAATTATAACAAAATTTCAATAAACATAATGAAAGAAAAAAAATCACTAGCAAAGCCGGTTATCCATGTACATCCAAGCAGAGCAAAATTAGTAAATTATAGTAATTTAATTAAACAGGCGAATAAGAGCAATTAAATCTGAATATATGTAGGGAGATACAGTAAGATACTGAAGGTCATTTACGGTTTTTTAGGTACAAAAACCACTTAGGAGTTTTTTCAGACCCAAAAACTGACATAGTTTTGTACTTGCCGTACGATGACATGCATTTCAAATTTCAATGTCATTCACACCTGTAATATAATCTAAAACTATTATTAAAATAATGTAGGTACTATCGGATCGAATATTTCAATCATTCTAATAAGCGTCAGGAGCGCAGCTGTTACACGGGTATTAAATCTACGATATATTTCCTATTCGATATATTTCCTATTTGAACATTCGGATAGTAAATATATCGATGAAAGATTTAGTTTTTATTTTTAAGATTAAGCTTTTATTTTTAAGATTTAGTTTTTATTTTCTGTTCACAAAACAATGAAAAAAACCATGAAAAAAACCATGACCATGAAAAAAACCAAACCATGAAAAAAACCATGCTGAATTTTTTCTAACACCAGCTCGTAGAGAAATGGAGCTGGCAGCACGGTATCGCTTCGACACACATAAGTAAACACTCTCACCAATATCATTTGGTCATCTGCCCTGATGATGGACACTGTAACGCTGTCCGAAACGTTGGCTAAAGAAGGAGGTAGCGAAACACGGCATAACACCCCAAAAACAATAACAAAAATACTTTTTGGCCGTGAAAACCTAAAAACATACAAAACAATGAGTTTATATTTTGGTTTTCTTTATAGTTTTAATAAATTATCATTTTATTTATTTAAACTTTGTAACTTTTCTCAGTAACTTTTACAACTATCACTATATTTAACTGCTTTACGGCCTTTATAACCTTGTACTTGAAATGATGTTTACATTTGTAATTATTAGATACAATATTATGTTTTACAAAAAACAACAACTACCTAATGTGAACTAAACCAGGAAATTTGACTGTCCTAAAACGGGAAATCTTCTAGTTGGACAGTCAAAGTATTTTTTTTATAATGTATATGTATTTTGTTTCAATAAATAAATAAATAAAAAAAATCGAAGTTGCCTTTCAGAGAGTTTTTAAGTATTGTTAATTATTATTGATATTTGTATCATCTCGGCGAAGAAGGTTTTCTCTGTAAAGTCAGAATGATGCGTGTAATATATTAGCACGTTTTAAAATGAAAACATATTAGATATATTATTTAGTGTACGTACGTACGTATTTGGTGTACACATGCTGTCGATATAGGACCGGCGGCGCTTTCATATTGCGCCAAATACTACATTCTACATCACGGGTGTGATTGAGACACCGGAGAGAATACGGAATGCTGTACGAGACGACCCACTGTCCTAGGTTGTTCTAATTATTCTTTTTGTTTGCTATCTCTAGGAATAATTTGATAATAAACAATTTGCGTGTTTTTACGAATGAAATGTTATTCGTTGGACTTTTTTTAATTTTTGCCGCGTTACGGAAACATTTTTTCATCACACACAATTAATGCAATCTACTTACTGGTAGGGCACGACCTTACGCGACGCGCGGGAGTTGAGTGTTGTGTACTAAAACTACGAAATCGAAGGCTCCTATAGGTAGGTACGTTTTTGGCTTGCCAATTTTGAGATTTCTACTACGCGTCCGTACATTTTATATAACATTTGGAATGGATATTGTACTACAAGTTTTTAGGTTTGAGCTTTCGTTTTCGAGTAAATCGAGTCCCAAGTTATAATTTTTTTAGGTGAAATTTGAAAAAGAAAGTTGGTAGTTAGCATATTGATGTCTTAAAGTTCGTTGAAGCGTTGACCCTCTACCAAAATAATTTTTAATACTTTATTTGCCGAAAAAAAAAAGGTTAAAAATATAAACTTGGAGATTGAAAACTTAACAATATTTTTTCTGACAAATAATAAAAAAATCTGCCCAGAGTGAATGACTCGTTCGGATCCAGTGGAAATATGAACGGAAGAATGAGGAGGGGAAGGAGAAAAGAAAATAAAGGTTTAGTGGAGAACGAAAGTAAATCGGTGTATTTATATTAAGTAACCGACGAGTATCGATCGTGTACTAATTTATTTCTAATCATTATTTTGTATTGTTAGAGAAAGCAAAGCTTAAAATTTTGGATTTTCTATTGTAACACCATTGATTTTCTGTATATATTTCTGAGAACTAACGATAAGAATTTAGCTTCAATCAAAAGTTAAAGTAACAATAAAATACTCTTATTTTAAACGAGAATCGACCAAATAATGCTAAAAAAAATCTATTATAAAACTTATTTGTAAATTTAGCATAAAAATAATATTTCTTTGAATAGTTTAGTACACCTGGATTTTACGTGTAGCGTTGTGACGTGGCTTATTTTCTGTAGTGAAATCCACATCATCCGCTGATGATTCCCTACCACTGTGATAGGAAATGTCGAAGAGTGTTTATTTATTAATCGTATATTTATTTTCCCTCAACCCTTACAGATGGGTGGAATAAATGCAAGATAGTAAAATGCAGCGCAATAATTTCATTGCTTTCATTCCTAAAATAAAGAAAAATATTTTTTTATTTTAGCTTAATGAAAAAAAAAATATTTCGCGTAATTTAATAAGGGAAATTAAAACAAAATGATGGTTTAATTTATGTTTTCGAGTTGTTGCGAAATACAAATTTTCGCCAATGGACCTTTACTTTTTTTGCGCAATTTTAATTTTTCGCGAGAGTTTAGAATGAATGGTGCAGAATTTGATAACGGTCCAATCAGAACGCGGTCCTTAAATTCATAAAGCTGTGTTTAGAGAGATACAGTTTACAGAGATAAAATTGTTTTCACAAGAACCAAAGGAAATTTTAAAATTACTTTCCTCTTGTCACGAGAAAAATAAATTTAATATTCTTTAGTGTTTTTTAATGACGAAGTATGTTTATTATTCAGCTAGATAAACCTACATCATGCAAAAACTAATTTGATAGATTTGAAAGATATAGTTTGCAATTAATTGTGATATCTCCTGCTTAATAAGTTTCGTGATGAATACGAATAAGGTACTGAATACTTACATTAGATTGACAGAAATAAAATGATATAAGGTCAGTGGCCAAGTTGGCTTCGCCTTTGGGTTCCACTCATTGGTCGCGTGTTCAATTCCTCGTCTGGCTAAGACCCCCGTCACGATACAAGCAACATTTTCTGCTTACTGTGGTGGTAGTAGGAGATTATTAAATATTTTTATGTTATTCGTAGACCTCGTAGGTAGTTTGTTTTTCCTTTAAAAAAGTAAAAGCCTTTGAGGCGTGTAAGTAAATAAAATATTATATTTAATAAATCAAGCAAGTTGAGTGATTAAGAAAAAGACAATTTTTTTGTCGCGTTTAGTTTGCGGCGTGTGGAGATGAAACTAATCGATAAATATAAACGTATTTATGTCCGTGTCAGGGGAATATTAAAAAAAAAACTAATTGAAAATCACTTCAAAAGGTGATACCTACTAAACCTACTAATGAACCAAATGTCAATTCAATTAAATGTATTGGATACCGATACGCACTTAAACTGTAGCAAGTTGTTGATAAAATAAATAAAAGTTGTAATATAACAACAAAAACGAGTATGCTTTAGATCACACGACTGAAGTTAAACTTCTTTATGCTTATTTCATCTCGCCCGATCACACTTTTCGTAACGCTCTCGTCACGCTTTCACCAGCTTACTCCCCAAGTCAAGCGTGCGTAAAGAAGTTTTACTTCAAAAATATTAAAATAATATAAATACATATATGTATATATATTTACATTATTTCATTAATACATATATTAAGTTTTTTTATTGTGATGTTGTCTTGTTTGTCTTTCTTTTAAAAAAAAAAAAAATTCTGGTAAATAAAAATTAAAAAAAAAAAAAAATTTCTTCACTACATTAAAAATATTTTACATTATCTAAAATAAAAAAATGAAATTTATGTGTAGGAAAACATCGTCGGTTCTAGCTCGTGTAAACCTCGCTTTAGAACTGAGCTAGCTGTCAAATATAAACACGAGTTCCTTCGCGATCTTGTGACTAAAGTTTTGATTCTCCAGTCGCGAGCTTTGTTTTATATTCAGTTAAAGTTTCCGCAAACAAAAAGCTTGCCAATAAATAATACGCAGAGATTTTCAAAACGTAAGTAAAATAGGTACATAATTATTGCAACCCAGTGGGTCCCATTACCATAAAACATTTATTTTTTAGACTTTTCAGTCACGTTTTTACGAAACACCGTTAAATTAACCGTCAAATTGTTGTAAAATCATTATAATTGACTCAAAAATTAAGTAATTATTATTATGTAAATAGTTTCAAACTTTTCTACTTTTATTCTGTATTTTTTTGAAACTTTGATTATTCTAGTAGGTGATTTGAAGTATCTTTAAAAATATAACCTAAAAGTAAAAAAAAAACTGCAATAAAATCTTTGCACGTGGCAGTTATTTCTATTTTTATTTGTTTTTATTACATATTTAATCTTTGTGTTCATAAAATTGATTATCTTCAATGTTAGGAATATTGATTGAATGTTTTATCATGTATTATCTATATACCTATGTAAGCCTACAAACTGAAGTTAAAGTCAGTGTTGAGCTATTATTAAGTGATGTTTTATGTTAAACATTGGTTCTCACTTTGGCACAAATCATTACAAAAAACAACAATTTGCTCCATTTATTACCCGTCCCATTTAGATTCCCATTGATAAAATAGTTTTCCACACAAAAGTCAAGAAGATAAGATAATTGGGAAGACTGGTATTACATTTGTTTTACACATAAACTCATAGTTAGAACCTTTGCAAAAAGATTAGTATACAATATTCATATAAAATTGACCGACTGCAACGCCTTCCACGCCAGGACAAGTTAGAACTACCCTTCCCGCCGGAATCTGATTACAAATATTTTATTCACTTGATCAAGCCGTGTCTTCCTCGGATGTAGGTAAATTAGTAAAATCATTTCAATGTATTAAACAATAGAAAAACGTTCAACGAAGATAAAATGACTTTATTCCAGTGCCTTTCAGTGTCCATTGTGTAGATTTTGTGTACAAATTGTTTTAAATACAAGCTTGTTTGTTCCTCCCTTGACCGCATAAAGTTATGGAAATATTTTTGTTATTGTTTTTGGGGTGTTATGCCATGTTTCGCTACCTCCTTCTTTAGCCAACGTTTCGGACAGCGTTACAGTGTCCATCACCAGGGCAGATGAGCATCATCTGCCTCATCTGCCCTGTAATGATGGACACTGTAATGCTGTCCGAAACGTTGGCCTCATCTGCCCTGATGATGGACACTGTAACGCTGTCCGAAACGTTGGCTAAAGAAGGAGGTAGCGAAACACGGCATAACACCCCAAAAACAATAACAAAAATACTTTTTGGCCGTGAAAATCTAAAAACATACCTTATGGAAATATTCTTTATAACCTTAATTTTTTTCATTACTACATTTTATTAAATTGTTTCCTATTAAAGTAATTTTTTTCATGATGCCATTTTTAGTTGAGTTTGAAGAAAGGAGTGTAGTGTAAAGAGAATATTTTATATTATGAAGCAAAATTAAGAGCTGGTTCACACACAGCTATCAAATATAAAAGATCATAGCAAGCCAAATAACGCTCTCCATACAATCCCTTCAGACCGTTCACACCTAGCAGTTTTAAGCGCAGATCAATCATAGACAATACACATCTTACGACGGAACCGCTCCAGACGCGATATACGAAAAGATAAGTCTCCCCCTCTCCGACAAAAACAGGAAAGGGGGTCATTGTAATTACGGAGCTGCCTAGACCGGTGGATGACAGATGTTAAGTTGACAGATTTCAGTACAAAAAATGTGCATTTCGTTGCCGCTCCCTAATTCAACTGACCCCCTCTCGTACCACAGGAAGAAATATTTGATAGCGTCATGTGAAAGTACGAAAGCTCGCGGTTCAACAGATATCTGCTCGCAGATTTATAGCTCTGTGTGAATGAGCTTCCTATGGTAGAAGAAATCGGGTACGTCTGAGGAAGTCATGGCAAGTGTGCGCCGAGGCAGAGTTGTGTGGCTCCTTGTGTCTCTCCTTTCAGTCTGCCGCTGCGAAGAATTTGCTTTTCGTCTGCATCCTTAGTTAATCCATCCTTAGTTTTTCCCATCCATTTATATTTGTTTTATTATTAACTCATGTATTTTAAACTGTTTTATTGGTTATTTCAGAAAATGTCGGAACTGACTGCTATATCTGCAGTCCTGACTCCAGAATACTTGAGTGAACATTTGAGCAAATGGTTCGGCAAAGACATCCTGTACACGAAGCATGTGGTAATTAAATACATATTCTTTCCTTTATTTTTCATCCGCCTCCTCCCAAACACTTTTTATTCTTTAAAAAATTGATCTTTTCTGGGTTAGGAGCGGGAAATTTCAAAATGTCATACTAATGTACCGAACCGT
The DNA here is from genome assembly GCA_936435175.1 of Glyphotaelius pellucidus. Taxonomy (NCBI): domain Eukaryota; kingdom Metazoa; phylum Arthropoda; class Insecta; order Trichoptera; family Limnephilidae; genus Glyphotaelius; species Glyphotaelius pellucidus. Next base: position 32,041,741 of record OW386555.1, read on the forward strand.
TACGCTTCCCGGTGTTATTTTTTATGGTGACCGAACAACTCAGAATGAAACCAACTCCGAACCACTTCAGAAAAGTCATTAAAAGTGATGAAAAAAAAAATTGGTTAAATAGGTTACGTTAGGTTAGGGTTATGGGCTATTTTAAAATTATTTTTTCATAGCTTTTTGACCTTTCAAAGAGGTGTTGAGTTGACATTAGTCTCAGTTGGCATGGAACCATTTTTTATCATATTTAATTGTAAAACATAAACACATGTAAATAATACTTGATATATAGAGAGCAATCGAATATTGCTTTCCTCCTTGCCTCAAAACTTAGTATTTGGAGATATTTCTCAAATACCCACTTTCTTACCTTTCATTTCCCTTTCTCGTCTTGTTCCTCCTTGAAAGATATTTGTATACAATAATTATCATGTGAAGCAAGAGAATCAAAAACTGTTGAAAAGTAGTTAGCTTCTAGTCAGTAGTTAGTTCCATCATGAGCTATGGAGCTTTGAAATTTAACTGTAAAAACCAAAAAATATTCATATAATTCTTGACAACGTTTGTGGTAATTATTTTGAATAATGATTATGTTATCTCTTGGAAAAACATATAATTATTATCTGTGAAATATGTGTTATCAGTCAGTTTGCGATCTTGGAGATTTTTTGTAAACTGTTAAATATTTTACTTGACTTTACGTCTCCTCATTATTAACTTGAGAGATGAGAGCCATAATTTATTGATAAACACGTGTTTGCCCTTTGCCCATTTTAATAACTTTGCCTTGAATAATACAATGCCGATTTTTTTCTGATTGAAAAATTAAAATTGAGATAATATAGCATACTCGTCAGTTTAATGACTTTCAAAGGTCAACAGCTCTTGATCCAAAGGACATGATATATGTTATATTGATCTAAAAATTTCAGAAAAATAACTGTAAGTTTCAGATGTGACATATTAATTTTTTTTGTGTTTAATTCGTAGAACTCCATTTAATTTTTTAAATATTTGTTTAAAATTAAATTTGATAGTTTTGTTATCAAATTTAATTTTAATTAAATATTATGTTAGGAAGTTTTAGAGATTTCTTCTTAAAAACAGTTATTTTAGTAAACATAAACATATTGACTACTAATAGATCATTTCTAATTACTTGTTTAAAATTTTTTTATTTTTTATTTTACCAGTTCAGCGAAGGAACCGGAAAGGGGGACTCTTACCTCAGCGATGTGTTCCGCATCACCTTCTTCGGAACTCCCACTTCCGGTGACCAGACAGAAGTCTCTGTAAGGATCATCTTGAAAAGCTTCCCGGCCAACATTGCCAGGAGAAAAACCTTCCGCTCTGACACCTTCTTCAGTAATGAAATCAGGTTCTACGAGGTCATCCTCCCGGCGTTACTCGATTTCCAAGCCGGGAAAACAGTGACAGACCCTTTTGTAAGCTGCCCTAAGGTGTTTGCGTCCATCACGAATGGAGACGATGACTTCTTGGCTCTAGAAGATCTCGGAGTCACTGGCTACGGCAGCGCTGTACGCCAAGAAGGTATCGACTACCCGCATTGCCAAAAGATCTTAGAAACTTTTGCGAAATTCCACGCTTTATCGTTCGCCTTCAAAGATCAACATCCCGAGGAATACAAAAAACTTGCCGCACTCGTGCCGGAAGTTTACTACAACCCTAAATACTGGGACTGGTATAAAGGCTTCTGGAATTTACTTTGTATCTGCTCTATTGATGCCATCGAAAAGGAATATCCCAACACGATCTATGAAAAGAAAGTTAAAGAGTTCGCCACAGATGCGACATACCTAAAAATGATTAAAGCGGCCGACTCAAGTGTGAAATCTGCCGTTATAGGACACGGAGATTCGTGGACACCTAATTTCTTGTTCAAATATCAAGAAGGGACTACTCTTCCTACTGATTCGATGATGATTGACTTCCAATTGGCTCGTTCCGCTTCTCCGATTCTTGACGTGGCCTTCTTTATCTATGCGTGCTCGACTCAAGAGCTGAGGAATGAAAAGTATGACGATATGCTGAAGTTTTACCACAGTGTTCTGTCAACGCAGATCAAGGAGATGGGCAGCGACCCTGAGAAGGTGTATTCCTGGGCGGATTTCACGGAAGAAGTGAAGAATTTGTCTTTCTTCGGGGTTGGTTTCAGTATGGAGTCAACGCCTGTTATCATTCTTCCTCCAGAAGAAGCCTTTGAGATGGATTCTATCACTGTAAGTTATTTTATTAATATAAATACTTTTCCCACCATTACCTAATCTAATCTATCCTAATCCAAAAGGAATCCTTTCAGTTTTTATTGTTCCATTTGGACGAACGGTGAGATCTGCCATCTTGAATTTTTCTCAGCTTTTTCATTATATTTTTTTCATTGCAACAATTTTCAGCTTTTAATGTAATTTATTTTGCGAGTTATGCAGCTTTGAAATAATTCATCAATGTTGGTTTGTTTTGTGTTTTTTACACATTTTTCATTAATTTGTTCAATATGAATTAGAGTTGATAAAACTTGGGCAAAACTATTAGTAGGATATATAGATTATGTTTGCATAATCTGATTAAAAATGATATCTTGGGAAGATAATTTATCATTTTGTAACATTTTTTAAAATACTATTGCGCCATATTGAGTCTAATCTAAAATCTGAACTATTGAATTTCCTTTACACACAAATAACATGACTTGTCTTATTTTATTATAAATGATAATTAGAACTTGACTGAATCAATTCAGTAAATTATTTTAATTGATAAAGATCGGTGGCCATCTTTGCTTTCAGTCGGGCCTTTTATGTAGGCGGCTTTGTTTTAACTGAAGTTGTAAGTATTTTTACATAGAACCGTCTATGTAAATTCAATATCACATAAGAGCCAATAATTCCAAAATACTTTTTTTTGGTACTTCCAGTTGAAAAGTACAAGCCACATTGATTGGTGCTTCCAAATTGTGAAATTGACCAAAGACTTCTTGCATTCGGATGTCAATACTGCAAACAAAACAATCAATACTGCGAACAAAGCAATCAAGAATGTGTATATCCCTAGATAGTCTTTTGTCCCTCCTGAACATTTTTACAAACAGTTCTTCTGCCGTATTGGATTTACACTGACGATATTATTTTATAATTTGTGACAAGAACTTGAGTGAATCCACCACGTGGTGAAAGACCACCTTTCTCTCCATCTGCTTCTTCCCCCCATTCCCTTCTGCCTTACAATAACCCCTATTGGGTTGCCGTACTTCCAATGACTCCGAGCGGTTAGGACTGTTGTGTGGCGTACACATCTTGCGGTGTCCATCTTGGATGTTTGTGTGTGGGCCTTTTATATGGGCAGTTTTGTTTTGACCAGGGTTGTACCAACTATATTATTATGTTTTTAAATTTTTTTTATTTTATTTCTTTCAGGGAACTGATGCCATCAACATCGAAGAGATTTGGAATATTAAACCCATCAAATCAAAGGCAGGAAGGCAACGTCTTTGCACTATATTTGTACACGCTGTCGACCATGGATATCTATAAACGGTATTAATAAATAATTCACCATAGACAATTTATATATGTAAATAGACATAAATAGATAATTTTTTTAATGAAGTTCAAACTTAACAAATTAAATTAAGTAAATCAATTTTTTCATCTAATGAAATTATCATATTTTTATTTTTACAACTTGTGATATTTTACCATCCATTGTTATTTATTGGATGGTAAATAATTTAATAATTAATGAGGCAATAAACAAAATATTTTAAAATTTTTTTAAAATATGTATGTGATTTATTTATATGTAACAATTTGTACAAATAAAATTAGACCAAATATATTAACATTGAGTTTATTTATTTCAAAGAAGAAATGGGTTTAGCTATGTTCAGTGACTAGATTTAGATCTGAATAGTCAGGAACTTCCCAATTTTCCTCTTCTTTATCTTCTTCTCTTCTCCACTTTCTTCAGGGTCACGTTATTCCCCAATAGGAGATGATGTAGTCCCACTGGTTCAGGGGCTACAGTGTGATTATCAAATAAAAAAAAAATACAACTAGAAGGATGGACAACAGAAACAAGAGAGGCCTTGAACCATTATTAGTATGAATGTGTGAACTACGTCTGTCACAAATTGCAATTGCAAAAAAATTTGCATTTCTTCACAGAATGAGAAACAAAGTAAATAAAGAAACATGTCAGATAATAAACAATACAATTATATCACCACACTTTAATTACTAGTCAAGTATTCTTTTTCTCTGCAATGAAGAGATAGTGAAAAAAATGCAAATATGCAAAATAAACAATGCAACAAAACTCAAGCGCAACAACACTATAGACACACAGATAAGAGACATCCTAAAGGAACTAAATTTTATGACGGTGAAGAAAAACATTTGACAGTATTTTAATACCAGCATCCGTACAGTTGAAATTTAAGAACCCGACTTCGAGTACATCTCTGACGCCGCGCATTATGCAAAATCATCTTCATACACAAAGTATGTTACAAAGCCACTGTCGTGCCTCCCGCCACCCACCGCCCGAAGAGTACAGCAGCCCATGAGTACGCAACCCATGGAGCGGTTTTTTAACGCTCAGTATTTTTTAATGTATTATTTTTATACATAAAATTAACGTCTAAGGAACTGAAAGAAAAGTAATTTTATGCAGCCCTCTACTTGAAAAGTCTGTAAACTTCTGCGTGTGTTTGCATTTGTGCCAAATGTTTTTGTTCGGTAGAAGACGGAAACTGTCGAACTACTCTTCCCGCACACCTCTTTGTGCCTAACCTGAATCTCGGAAATGAATACGAATCTCGTAAGGAATTTTTGTAAGGAGTAGCGCCTTTAGTAGATCTCTACGTTTTTAAGGCCCTACGGCACCGAAACATCTGAAATTTTGGATTCAACACTAGAAAGATCGGAGCCGTCATTTTGACGGCTTCCCGAAGTAACGTGATGATATAATACTTTATAATTTTTGTACTGGTGTGATTTTTTTTTACGTTTCGTGATTTATGATATAACAACTATGGTGAAAAAAACAGGTCCGTGTCTTATTTACTTTTTAAGATATATTGGCTTTACCTACAAAGACCGCCGCTGTCAATTTGACGGTTTGGGCCAGTATGAAACTTATTTATGACGCATTGGTGCTCTCATCCATTTCCTATGGAATAATCGTATGGGGAGGAACATACAATAAACAAATAAAACCTTGAGAAATTGCACAGAAGTTCATCATTAAGGTAATGTACCAGAAGGCCAAAACGTATCCCACTAATCAGTTGCCAGGAAACTGAAATTATGGAACTAAGGCGGATCTACTGTATCCAATGTCTTAAATTTATATTTTCTCGTGCTAACAATTTCAACAAAAATACAAACCGCTCTAGCTAGAGACATACCACTTGCTTGTACACAGTACACAGTACACAGTGCCTCACTGCAAAATCAGGTTGGCCCAAAGGCACATTGCCTCAAAGTTGTTTAATTCCCTATCCAATTCCATCAACACCAGTCAAAATCTGAATGTATATAAAAAGAAATTTAAAAGCTGGGTAAAAAATAATTTGGAAGTGAGTAAATTTTTTCTATAATTTGTACCTACCATCTGTTTTTATTTTCGTTATTTGTTTTTGGGGTGTTATGCCGTGTTGCGCTACCTCCTTCTTTATCCAAGGTTTTGGACAGCGTTACAGTGTCCATCATCAGGGCAGATGTGTAATTAACGGCATAACATCCCAAAAACAAATAAAGAAAATACTTTTGGCCGTGAAAATCTAAAAACTTATCCATCTGTTTCTAATTTCCTAAAATATTCCATTTCTCTCTCTTTATTTAGATTTAAAAAAAAGGTAATATTTACACATTTACATATGAACATGTGTATGTACGTATATGGGTGAATACAAACATTTATATATATATTTTTTTTATTATCTATTTTAACTACCGTATCTAATATCAACATAATATAATACCCACGCACAGGCTTCGCCTTTGTGGGATCTTTTTTTGTTGCTGTTTTATATTTTATGTTATTATGTATGTACCTACTCCGATATATCAAAAAAATTTCGCTAATAAAAAAAAATATATGCTGAGTTTATTTACAACCTTCTTTACCCAAGTTTACAACAAACCTATTCCTCCTCGTTTATGATGGCTAATATGCCTAACTCTTTTGGTATCGCGTATCATTCAAACTCGATCTCGATGTAACTGTCACATAAGGCAAGGCAATGGGTTGAGAGAGTCCTGCTGGAGAGGTCTATGCTGGGCTGAAGTGTCTCCCGACCCGGTTTGATAATTTTTTTTTTGTTTTTTTGTTGTTTTTTTTTTGTTTTTTTTGTTGTTTTTTTTTTTTTTTCAAGAGCGGAGACGGTTTACATAAATATCTTCTGGTTCGACAATGTGTCTTCCCAGGTCTCATTTTTCCCCTTCACTCCTCCGCGGTTCCCTGAAAGCCCCACGAGGGAAGAGGGCTTCATCTCTCCTCTCCACTCCTTAGTTCCCTGAAAGCTCCACGACGGAGTCCACCTCCCCTTGGTTCCCTAAAGGCCCCACAAGAGAAGAGCCCACTCCACCTTGGCTCCCCGAGGGCCCCAGGAGGGAAGAGGACTTATCTCTCCTCTTCACACTTGGTTCCCTAAAGACCCCATAAGAAAGAGTTCACGGAGATGGCCTCATTTCTCCTCTTCACTCCTACATGGTTAGGGCCTTCAGGGGAAGGCCCCACATGGGAAGAGGATATCATCTCTCCACTTCACTCCTCCTTGATTCCCCAAAGGCCCCGTGCCGGAAGAGTGCCCTTCCCCTTGGTTCCGTGAAGGCCCCACAAGGGAAGGGTTCATGGAGGTGGCCTCAGCTCTCCTCTCCACGGCTTCTCCTCTTGGTTCCTCCTAAGGGCCCGAGGAAGAAAGTCCACAGAGGTGGCCTCAGCACTCCTAGGTTCCCAAAAGGCCCCTAGTTTTCGAATGGTCCAATTTTTTTGTCCCACGAGTGACCAGGGAAATAGAAGGTCCACTCCAGCAGAGCCCCGAATGTTGGAGTAAGGTCTAAATACTCCGAGATGCGACCTTGTTTCTCGGAGGCACCGTTCTTGACACTGTTCCCCAGGACATTCAGCCTGAGCATGGTAGCTCACACCTTGGCTTGGGATGGCTATTGCAGGTTTGTGTTTCCACTCCCTGAGCGATGGGTTCGCCACACTCCCTATGCCATACGGTTTGATACTAGTGAGCAAATTTATTCGCCACCTAGACCTAGACAAACCTAACCCAATGAACACGGGCACCCCTGCTAAGTAACCAAACGTAGCAAACCACTTGCTGTCCTGCGGCAGAGGAGTTGGTTATCCTATAAATAGGTCCCGAGGTGGCGGTACCCATACTCACCTCCAAATTTGAAAAAGCTGATCTGCTGTCAAAATGACGGTCGTAGTCTAAACGGAAAGGCTATTTTCATTAAAACTTTTTTTTGCACGGCGAGATCATTTTCCACGAAAAACTGTTTAGTATACAAAACGGGCATTTACATGGAAACTCTTTTTTCAACGGAAAGGTTATTTATCAAAACAATATTTTTTGCACGGCGAGGTCATTTACCCCAAAAATTAATTTATTTACAGTGCGGACATTTACATGGGAACATGCCTATTTTAGAGAATAAGAATATTTACCATAAAAACTTTTTGTGTCATTTACCACGAAAAACTATTTTGTTTTACTTGCCTCTACTTGTCTTTTCTTGGCTCTATTTGCTTCTACTAGTATCTAATTCCTTCTACTTACTTCTACTTGCCTCTACTTGCCTCTAATTGCCTTTACTTGCCTCAACTATCTTTATTAGGCAGTAAGGTTATTTTTCGTAAAAACATTTTTTTTCACGGCGAGGTCATTTTCACTTGCCTCTACTTACCTCTGCTTGCCTCTTATTGCCTCTACTTGTATATGCTTACCACTACTTGACTCTTTTTTCCTCTACTTGCTTCTACTTTGGGTTCTTACTAAGAAATACAAAATTTTCATAATTAATTTTAAGGGCGCTTTGTCGCACTTGGGTTCTGTCATAACTTAGACGTCATAACTTAGACTTTTCAAAAGAACGCGTCATTCCTCTCCTTGCCTGTTCTTGCCTCTACTTGCCTTTACTTGCCTTAACTTGCCTCTACTTGCCTTTACTTGCCTTAAATTGCCTCTAATTGCCTCTACTTGCCTCTACATGCCTCTTGTTGCCTTTATTGCCTCTACTTGCGTATACTTGCCTCTACATGCCTCTACCTGCTTCTATTTGATTCCACTTTGGATTCTTACTGAGAAATACAAAATTTTCATTGTTTTATGCGGTCTTTGTCGTACTTGGGTTCGGTCAAATCTTAAATGTTTGACTTTTCAATACCACGTGTCATTCCTCTACTCGCCTCTATTTGCCTCCACTTGCCTCTTCTTAAATCTGATTGTTTCTCTTTGCCTCATCCTGCCTTTACTTACTTCAACTTACTTCAACTTGCCTCAACGTGCACCTACTTGCCTTTTATTGCCTCTAATTAGCCATTTATGCGTATACTTGCTTCTACTTTGGATTCTAACTAAAAAAATACTAAATTTCATCATTTTAAGGGCGATTTGTCACACTTGGGTTCGGTCATAACTTAGACGTAAGACTTTTCAAAAGAATGCGTCATTCCTCTCCTTGCCTGTACTTGCATCTACTTGCCTCTGTTTGCTTCTATTTGCCTAGAGGCAACCTATTCTTGCCACTACTTGCCTCTTCTTGCCTCTCCTTGATTCTTCTTGCATCTAATTGCTTCTACTTACCTCTACGTGCGTCAACTTACCTCTTATTGCTTCTTTTCGCTTCAACTTGCGTCTAATTGCCTCAACTTGCTTCTATTTGCCTCGACTTGCCTCGACTTGCCTATTCTTGCCTCTATTTGCTTCTATTTGCTTCTTCTTATATTCTATCCTTTCGTCTTCTGTTGTGAGTAATAATGTAACATTTTTTAATATTTAAAAATATATCGTTTTGAATACACCAGTTATTTATTGTGTAAAGGTCTTTTTGAAGCATAAAATGGTCAGAATCAGAGGAAATTTTGCGGTAAATCTTGAGGTTATCAGCTAATAGAGAAAATCACAGCGTAATATGGGGCCAAGGCCAATGAAGATTAAAAAAAGCAGAGGGCCAAGGTAGGACCCTTGAGGTACATCCGACATTACAATTATGGGATGTGATTCATGACCATTTATAAGTACCAACTGTGTTCGGTTTTTCAGGTAAGACTTAAGCCATCTAAACAGATCACCGCGAATACCTATTTAATCAAGCTTCTGTAGTAATATAGAGAGGTTAACTAAGTTAAATTTTGACTTTGATAAAGTCTTTATGCCTATAATGCCTCTTGAGAATCTGTTTTTTTTTTTTTTTTACATGAGTTTCACACAGGAGGCCCTGAGGAAAATAATTTCCTCATGGCCTATGTCATCTTTGGGGATGCTGTGTGGAGGGTTTTTTAAGGAAAGGAAGGGAAGGAGAGTTCGGGGAAGGAAAAGGGTAAAGGGGTGGGTAGGAATCTGGGGTTCAGTGTGTCCTGGTCATCCGCCTCCAAGACCTAGACAAACCTCACCCCATGAACCCGGGCACGCCTGCTAAATCACCAAACGTAGCGAACCACTTGGGGTGACCTATGGCAGAGGTGTTGGTTATTCAATAAAGGCGGTACCCATTCCCGCCTCCCGTAAACGGGATATAACTGGGATCTACTTGAGTTCTTTCATTAAAAGCAGTACAAATGTACCTAATTACAAAATTCGAGAAGATTTGAATTTATGGATCTGTTGGGAACAAAACCATGTTGATTGATGCATAATTGTGGTTTAAAGATCGACTTTCGTAATAGAACCGAATTAAATCAATGTCAAAAGATGGCACCACTTACGTTAACGGCAGGAGTAGTACTATTGGATTCGTACTTTCGTGGATCCCTCCGGTTATGGAGGGATGGATGGTATGATTATTATTGTAGTTGTTTGAATTGTACTGTAAGTAGTTGTGAATAATAATACCACGCGTCTATATACTATATATGACGTCATTGCCTGTTGCGGTTTCTTTGACCCGGTGACTAGCTGTCACTGGATCCGACGAACCGGCTATTTTTGGAACCAGTTCTTATCGGTTTTCTAAAATGATCACCGACACTTAAACTGGACGAAGCTGAACCAAAATCCGCCAGCAGGACCTAGCAGCCAAAACGTGCGGAGCGGGTTTTTAACTGCTAGTCATGTCACATAATACGTTTACGATTTTGCATTTAAAAAATGAGGCAATTCCGTACTTTCTGTATTTAGTTGGGTAATTTGTTATTATTATAAGTCGGTGAAAAATGATTGCAAGTAACCCCATTGAAGATGGATGGAGGTTTGCAGGCAGATTAAGCAATAACTCTGTCCTTCTCACTTCATGTGGGAGACTTGCGAGATGTTGATTATGCGTGCCTGCCTACCGCATTGTTGTAAGTCATAATTATTGTGGCAATTTCAGAGAATTACCATTAGATTTGGAAGCGCAGGCTCTATTCTCAAATATATTATTAGTTACACAATGTGAATTGCGTTTAAGAGGTAGGCCTATGATGAAACTTTTGACGTTGTTTCTTTTTTGAGATTGATCAAGTATGAGTCAGCATGGACCAAATATATTTTTGGCCTGACCAAATGCATAATCTACGATCAGTTATCAATTCTGGCGAGCACGGTCAATGATTGTTAACAAATATTCCGACCGACGCCGACGATTGATAAATTTTAGCGCGGCCCCATGAGTATCAAAAGTTTTGGTTCACTGTCAGTATATACGTATTTTTCAATAATGTCTTTTAATTTTTTTTTTATATAAACTCCACAAAGGAGACCCTAAGGAAAATAATTTCCCTCAGGGCGTTCATCTGTGATGCTGTGAGAGGATCTTTTTGAGGAGAGGAAGGAATGGTCTTGAAGGCACCCATGTAACCCGAAGGCAAATCGTTCCACAGCCGAGCCGTTGAACACAAGAACGTTTTAGGCCGGGCGCATACATCAGATTTTTCCACCCGATTGTCTGATCAGTTAACCGGAAGGCCTTCGCGCCATACATTTCTTATGAAAGCCCGCACACATCCGGTTCGAAAACCGGATCGGTAATAAAAATAGACAACGCCCTTCCGCGCCAGTCGTCCAATACGGTCTGAAAAAAGGCGTGGCCCCGGTTGCTTTACCGATCCGGTTTTCGAATTGGATGTGTGCGGTGTTTATCCGATCCGATTGTCTGATCAGATCTCAAAAGCAAAATCTGATGGATGCGCCCGGCCTTATGAAGATTTTACGTGTAGCGTTGTGACGTGGCCGATTTTCTGAAGTGAAATCCACATCATCCGCTGATGAATCCCTACCACTGTGATATGACATGTCGACAACTATTTATTAATTAATCATGTATTTATTTTTCCTCAACCCTTACAGATGAGAGAAATATAAAAAAATATAGTAAAATGCAATTCGATAATTTCAATGCTTTCTTTCCTAAAATAAAGAAAAATATTTTTTATTTTAGCTTAATGAAATTTTTTTTCCCATAATTTAATTAGGGAAACTAAAACAAAATGAGGGTTTAATTTATGTTTTCGATTTTTTGCCAAGTACAAATTTCCGCCAATGGACCTTTACTTTTTTTGCGCAATTTTAATTTTTCGCGGGAGTTTAGAATGAATGGTGCAGAATTTGATAACGGTCCAATCAGAACGCGGTACGTAAATTCGTAAAGCTGTGTTTAGAGTGCAGAGAAAAAATTGTTTTCACAAGAACCCACAAAGGAAATTTTAAATTTACTTTCCTCTTGTCACGAGAAAAATAAATTTAATATTCTTTAGTGTTTTTCTTACGACGAAGTATGTTTATAACGCAGCTAGATAAATCTACATCATGCAATGGCTAATTTGATAGATAACAGTTTGCAATTAATTGTGATATCTCGTGTGACATATTCAATAATTTTCCTTGAAGAATACGAGTAAGGTACTGAATACGTAAGTATTCAGTACCTTACTCGTATTCTATGTAAATAGACAGAAATAAAATGATATAGCGTGATGTAATCTCAGTGCCTCACGGGTGAATGGACATTTGGACATAAGGGGGAAATTATATATTACGCTAGCTACAAAATCAATGAACTTTATTAATAATAATGTTAATTTGTACTTACCTTGTGTGCACATTTTTGTGAAAACACATGAAGGTTGTTTTATTCTGGAATAGTTTTTCAAAAGAATGCTTCCTCGCAGTGAAAAATAACCTTGAAATTATTGAACTAAAACTATAAACCTAGTCCATTATTTTACTACTATTAGTATTTCTATTAAGTATCTATTTTAATCTTTATTTTTCACTGTATTCTCATAGTACTTGTAATCTGAGTTGCAAAACTTTCTTTACATATTCGTGTAGTTATTTTGTTCCTACTTTATAATTACATCTACCTACATTATATTATTTTCTAAATTACAGACATTCTCCTGTGTACACTATACAAGTACGAATTCAGGCGTCGTGTGTTCAATTCCTCGTATGGCTAAGTCTTCCGTCACGATTCAAGCAACATTTTCCGCTTACTGTGGTTGTAGTAGGAGATTATAAAATATTGTCTTGGTATTCGTAGCCCTCGCAGTTTGTTTTTCTTTCTAAAAAAGTAAAAGCCTTTGAGGCGTGTAAATAAATAAAGTAAGTATTATATTTAATAAATCAAGCAAGTTAAGTGTTTAAGAAAAAGACAATTTATTCGTCAACTTTGCGGCGCGCGGTGTGGAGATGAGAACTTATCGAGAAATATAAATGTATTTATGTCCGTGTCAGGGGAATGTAAAAAACCGACTGAAAACTAATGACCAACCAAAGGTTCGGTTTCAGCAAAAAAATCAAGTTTCTGCATCAGTTTCGGTTTCGGCAGAAAATCTGCCGAACTTTCGGCCGCACCGCAACTCTGCGTTTGTGAATTATTTCGCGTCGTTCGGCTAACGTTGGGTGAGTTCGTGCTCGCTAAATTTAGTCTAAAGAATGCTGTGATTTTAAATGTAGCTAAAATTAAAATACTCGATTAATGAGGTCCTTCCGGTATAAAGTAAGTTGATTTTTGACAAATTTTTGTTGGTAGTTAACATGTTTGTTAGTTTTCGTAATTTTTGATTGTTTTATAGCAGTAGGTAACATGTAACAAGAATGTTACACGTGTAATAAGAATGTTGTGATTGTAAACGCAATTAAAATTAAAATATCAATTATTATTTTTTATTTCATTTCACACGTGTTAACTGTCAGTATAAGTATAAAAAATGCAAAATTGCAGTTAATAATAGATTATCTCTAAAAAAGTTTCGGTTTCGGTTTCGGTAGAAAGTCCTTTTTCGATCGGACACTACTGAAAACCAGTTCAAAAGATGATACCTACTTAACCTACTAACGTTTATATATATATTGAAAATGATCGTAACATTTCATATACTTATCAAGTTTGAAATATGCAATATGCAAGCAATACATCTGAATATTGTATTCGGGTAAACTCTGGTTGCGATACATTTTCTCTACTACTTAAAAAATATTTTATATTATCTAAAACAAAATAAAAAAATAAAATTTATAGGCTCGGAATTTAATATTTTTATGTCAAAAACATCGTCGGTTCTAGCTCGTGTAAACCTCGCTTTAGTTCTGAGCTATCTGTCAAATATAAATAGCCCAGTCAATCTAGACAAAAACAGGCCCTAACTGGAACATGCTAGGGGAGAGCTGAATTTTTGCAGGTGAATAGTACATCTTATGTGGAGTATTTTCCAAAAAAGTCCCCACCCCTCCCCCGCTTGCTTCCTCCCCTGTGCCCTACCAAACATTAAAATGTGGGGTTCTACTAAAGCGATTATATCTCGTAAACTAAAAGATATATCAGAAAAAAAATTTCGTCGTTGAATTTCTTATAAAACTGCCTAAAAATTTTACAATAAAAACTTTTTTTAATATCTGCATTAGTTTGGCCAACAATAATGAGATTGTTGTTAAAAATTTTTTTTTTTTGCAAAATTATTTTTTGAAGTTGAATATTTTTTTGTCTGAGAAAATATGAAAAAATAGTTTTTACAAATACGTTGTCAAATTTAATAAGCTTTAAAACCACGCATAACAATGTTTACTTACATCTTTTATTTCTATCGAAAATAGTGGACAAAGGCAACGGCGTGCGCGGGCTGGCCGTAACACGGAGTGGCGAGGCCAAGCGTCATGTCGTTCTTGTCGCGTCGCTAATTACTGTTTTATCAAGTTGAAAAAAACGAAAAAATAAATAAATATGGTCAGTTTGATCTCATATGTTAAAAAAAAAGATATGTCTTAAGGTTAAGGTGTGTGTCGGTTTTGTGGTTATATTTTGACGTGGTTGCGCCAAGCCGTGTATCAAGTTTTTGTGCGTTTTCCCTCCTTCACCAGGTTAAAATATTGAGAAAAAATTAATTAACAATTAATAAATATAAAAAAACCACTGAAAATGTCTGAAGAGAACTTATTGTGTATTTTATGTAAAAAAAATACCTTCTAGGAAATTTTGTTAAAGTAAAGAAAGGGTTACAAATGCTAATTAACGCTGGTATTGAAAGAGATAATAATTATGTTAAATTAACCACTTTAGGTAGCGTAACCAACTGTGCACGTAGATTGTAGAAAAATGTATAAAAAGCCCAGCAGTATTAAAGCTTTTACAAATGTTAATTGTAGCCTATTGACCAGTAGGTACACCTCAGCCATTCCTACGGCATTTAGAAAATACATTTAATTTCACGGAGAACTATTTGTGAGTATTATTTGTGATAATAAAAAACAGCGTTTGATCTTAAACTATCTCATAAATATCGTTAACAAATACATTTGGTGTGACCAGAAATAGGGGAAACATTGTAATATAATAGATGACAAATGGGGTGCAAAAATAAAATCTAAACTTTTAGGTGTGTTTCATTTAGTCGTAGCAGAAGCTCGCTATCATGGCATTTGCTACAAGAAGTCATGTAAAAGTAAACCAACTCAGTACATAGGAACACCTAAATATGATAATTCAGCTAAAAAATTTCTTAAACTCTGTAGTTTTTTAGAAAATACTGACGAATGTCAGTTTATATTAGAGAAATTAGGGAAAATAGTAAAAGACATTTGTGGCAGTGATCTTCCGTACCCATATACATTTCCTAAAAAACAAGTAATTGACTATTTTCAAGATTTTATGTGTACGTGTATTTTTGGCAGAAAAACTGTCATGTGCATGTCTCACTCAAGTTATAAGATACTAGGCGACTGGTACAGAAACAAAGATAAGAATGCAAATCTGGAATGTTTAAGAATTGTACTTGCTGCCGCAGAAATAATCAGAAAAGATATTTAAAAAAATGCCACATGATTGTGAAAGCTATCCTGATGTTCCGGAAATCAGTCATGGGGGTGATGATTTAGTTCCTGAAACTCTGAATCTGTTCACGTTAACTGTAACCAAGAAGAGATTGTATGATAATGGACCTGATGTTACGAGAAGACGTTTAGTAATTAACCACGCCATAATAGCATCTGCAAGGCCAAGGTCTTTTTGTCATCAATTCAGACAAGTTTGTGTTTTCTACAGAGAATGTACGGAAGTGTTGTCGTCATTGGGCATTTGTTCGTCTTGTCATGAAGGTGACAGATACCAAAGATCTGTAATAAGAGCTGGGCCTCCTACAATCGAAGATGATACATTCACACAATTTGTGTTCGAAAATGCCGACGTTAATATAAAAACATTTGATGGCCTAAGCACATTTCATGCCGTGGGAAGAATAAAGTGCAATGTGCATCAATCCAGCCTCTGATTTTACAAGTCTAGATGTACTTCGTCTTCAGTGATGAAATGGAAATTTCGTTAATCAAGAAAATATCCTTCAACCTTGTTACGCGAAGAGAAAAAAGAGCGGCTTGAAAGATGTAACCATCAACGATGTCAGTGAATGTATATCTTTCAGAAAAGAGCATGCCGATTCATTATCTTTTGTATCTCCAACCAATTATTTGTGGTTAAGTGACATAAAATTAGCATTGTGCATTCAAAAGTTAGCTGGAACGGGTTTATAAACGATTGTGTGACATTGTAACTTCGACCAACCGCTTTTTCTCAAACCTATTGAAATGGTAGTGGGGGCTGATGGATCATCTGAAATTTCAAAAATTATTGTACGGCTAGGAAGTTTCATTTGTAAATGTCATATATGGGATGTATTGGATCACGGAAGAAAGTGGGCTCGAAGATTTATGGAAAACTGTGTACGGAGGTCCCACAGTGATACACATGATAAAAGGACACGCTTATGCAAGAGCTGTAAGAGCCTATGTTCTTACAGGTGCTGCAATCGTCAAAATAATTTGCAATGACTCTCATGATACACTTTTTCCTCGTGAAATAAAAGAAATATTGTGAACAAGGAGATGTCACATGAATTAGCTTGTGAAGACGAATCAGTTGCAATAAATCTTAAACATTTCACCGACACTTAAAACACAATCAAAGCGACAAGTCGGACAGCAAAACTTACAATATGTTTTTACTTAACAATATGTTTTGCTCAGGAGTTTGGACTGATACGTGCTTTGACATGAACAATCTTTGATGAAGTCATTAAAAACAGTAGAAGCACTTACGCAAGGGTGTGGGATTTCTCAGTAAATGGATATTAGGAGCTCCATTATTCCTTTCAATCAGTGAAGCTTTTCATAATTTCTTGGGTTTAAGTTACAAGAAAAGTGAGCAGTATGTTGAGCTTAGGGAGACCCAGTTACGGGATAACCAAGACTTCGTAATTCATACTGGTGACACAGAATCCTTTTGCTCGAAAGTCGGGTGAATTAATTTGCATTTCTTCGAGATTAGTATAAGACTCAACTAAAACATATGACGATGCTTATGAGGTAGGGTTCAAAGCTATGAAGAAAATGGCAAGGCAAAGTTTTTCTAAACTACACAGATCGGATATGATTGATACTCAAGCCAGTAATAAATCTGACAAAGTTAGAAACAAAGAAGTTATAATCAACCCTAAGCAGATATTCAATAGAATATTATGCGTATGTGAGTCCTGGAAAGCTCAAATCCTACTTTGAGTTTGAACTAGCTTCGCATCCACCTTTATTTGAAGACGTTCTTTTAAAGAAAGGTAAGAAAGCCTCCATTACTACTATTACTATACAATTTAGTGTTAAAGCGTTTTTATATCGTAAATCAATTAAAAAGTACTCGGTGTTTCAATTTAAAACTATAAATACCTACCTAAGCTCAAATCGGTCATCTGCAAGCACGCCGTGCCGCCCTGCTATCGAATTAGATTTTGACCAGTATTAAGAATAAAGGTAAGCAATATTATATATCGTTTTAAAGCTTATTAAATTTGGCAAATAAATTATTTGAAATATTTTTGCGTGTTCCCCCAGATAAAAAAAATATTCACCTTTAAATCAAAATTTTACGAAAAAAAAAATATTTTTGCGACAATGTCATTATTATTTGCCAAACCGTAATAGATAACAAAGACAAATATAAAACTTATTTTTAGACAGCTTTCTAAGAAGTTTAACGGTGAAAATTTTTTTCAGATGCATATAATAGTTTAAGAGATATAATGGATTTTGTAGAACTCTAAAATTGCAAAGTTTGAGAGGGGACAGGGGAGGAAGCAAGCGGGGGAGGGGTGGGGACTTTTTTGGAAAATACTCCACATAAAAAGTACTATCCACCTGCAAAAATTCAGCATTCCTCTAGCATATTCCAGTTCAATGCGTTCATTGACTGGGCTAGAGTTCCTCCGCGGTCTTGTGACTGAAGTTTCGATTCTCCAGTCGCGGGTTTTGTTTTATATTCAGTTAAAGTTTCCGCAAACGAAACGCTTGACAATAAATAATTCGCAGAGATTTTCAAAACGTAAGTAAAATATGACATAATTATTGCAACCCAGTGGGTCCCATTACCATAAAAGATTTATTTTTTAGACTTTTCAGTTTTTACGAAACACCGGTAAATTAACTGTCAAAATGTTGTAAAATCATTATAAAGAATCAAAAATTCACTAATTATTATTACGTAAATAGTTTCAAACTTTTCTGGGTAAATATTAACCTATTGAGGACACGTTCAATACACAATTTAAAAATTTAAAAAAATGTACTAGGTAGATAATAGCTAGTAGTAAGTAATTCAGTAACCGGAATTGAAAAATATTGTGTTTTAATGGTTATTTTGTTAACTTTAAAAACGCGAAATGTCAGGTTTTTAATTGATTTGTACTGCAAGTAGGGTTTGTCTAACGGGTTTGTGTAATTATTTGAATACTTACCTAGAACGAAAATAAATAAAAGAACGCTCACGCGTCTTTCTTTTAAACAAGATATACATCCCAGGTTTTGAATGGTTTGTATGGCAAGCAGGGTTTGTGTAACGGGTTTGTGTAATTTTTGCATTTTATAATAATTACATATAACCGTTAGATAAACCCTGCTTGCCATACAAACCATTCAAAACCTGGGATGTATATCTCGTTTAAAAGAAAAACACGCGCGCGTTCTTCTATTTTATTCGATCTAGGTATTGGAATAATTACACAAACCCTTTAGTCATACCCTGCTTGCCAAACAAACCATTTCTGCCTGGGATGTATATTATCTTGTTTAAAAGAAAAACGCGTGCACGTTCTTTTATTTATTTTCGTTCTGAGTATTAAAATAATTTACACATAATCCGTATAATAGCATCCAGCTTGAACTTCAATCCCCAGCAATCCCGGAAATAATTCAAATTAATTACTTTCTATCTATTTGACCATGTTTTGTTTCTAGCCACGGGAATGTTTTGTTGTATTATTTGTGACCATTGGTCATGCCTTTGAATTTTTACGTTGGTAGCGCTATTTGCGTGTTGTAGTTTCACGAGGCATAATAATATTTTTCGTGTTTATGAAACCGAACCAAAAAATAATGAATTCGTATTATTTGTCATTTCCGAAGATTGAAATACCAACTTCTTATTTAGTGTCTAACTGACACAAAGTGATTTTATTATTTTTGTCATACTCCGCTTACTGTTTAATACGCAATATTTCTTATTCAAACACTTAGATTTAGCTATATTATCACGAAAAGTGAGTATTTACGTCGGGGGAGACGAAAAAATATGCATAAATTGCGCATGTTACAATTAAATTTTGTTAAAATTATTTCACTCGCGCGGCATTCGCCATTTTTATTTTCATCATTTTTCGGTTTACATTTCATAGACAATGGACAATCAATCTTCAACCACTGCTGACAATCATAGAAAAAATATTATTGCCATATAAAACAATACTTTATTCGGGTTATGAGGTGAATGCATTATTGACAAGTTTGAACCCGTATTTTTAACAGAAGAACATGGAAACAGAGGTATTAAAATAATTACATATACCCGTTAGACAAACCCTGCTTTGCCAAACAAACCATTCAAAACCTGGGATGTATATCTAAATTATGATGACATCCAGCTTTCGCAGTTTTAAATCTCAACCCAGGAATAATTCGAAGTAGGTACATTTCTGTTTATATTATGACGAGAATCTATTTTATAAGGTTGTTACTTCCGACGAATGTCATATTTGATTGTCTATTAGAAAAAAGGAATATTCCGTATTATCCGTGTATCGAACTTCAACAATACGAATGTTCCTTATTATCCGTGAGGTGGGCTTATACAATTTTACCATTTTAGTAAAATCATTTCAATTTATCAAATAATAGAAAAACGGTCTACGACAAAGAAAATATGACTTTATTCCAATGCCTTTCAGTGTCCATTGTGTAGATTTTGTTTACAAATTGTTTTAAATTCAAGTTTGTTAGTTCATCCCTTGACCGCATAAAGTTATGGATATATTATGATAATCTTAATTCTTTTAATTACTTCATTTTATTAAATTGTTTATTTCGTTTCCTAGTAAGGTAATTTTTTTCATGATGCCATTTTTAGGTGAGTTTGAAGAAAGGAGTGTAGTGTAAGGAGAATATTTTATATTATGAAGCGAAATTAAATGGTAGAAGAAATCGGGTACGTCTGAGGAAGTCATGGCAAGTGTGCGTCGAGGCAGAGTTGTGTGGCTCCTTGTGTCTCTCCTTTCAGTATGCCGCTGTGAAGAATTTGCTTTTCGTCTGCAATCCTTAGTTTTTCCACTTACATTTGTTTTTATTATTAACTCATGTATTTCAAACAGTTTTATTTGATATTTCAGAAAATGTCGGAACTGACTGCTATATCTGCAGTCCTGACTCCAGAATACTTGAGTGAACATTTGAGCAAATGGTTCGGCAAAGACATCCAGTACACGAAGCATGTGGTAATTAAATATATATTTTTTCCTTTATTTTTTATCCGCCTTCTCCCAAACACTTTTTGTTCCCTATCCCTCTTAAAATTTCCTTACATTCTTGACACAACATTAATTTTAAAGTCACCTCATTCTTAGGACCATTTTCCTCTTCGTTTCTCTTATTAGATATGTCTCACCACCAGGCTTATATTTAAATTAAAATTCTCTTTATTTTGCATAATATTTTATGATAATACTTTAATTGCTGTATATCAATCGTCCAGTTAATTAGTCAGACATCTCCGAAACATCGAAAATTGAGTTGAGTTGAGTAGTATATAAAAGATTTTCCTTTATCTAGCACAATTATTACTCATAAACACCACAAAGTGAATTATAATGCAGAATAACTTGTAGTGAATTAAACAAAAAATTGTTCTTTTCTGGGTTACTAGTAGGAAATTTCAAAATGTCGTACTAATGTACCGGACAGTTATGCTTCCGGTGTAATTTTTTATGGTGACCGGACAACTCAGAATGAAACCACTCAGAACCGCTTCAGAAAAGTCATTAAAAGTGATGAGAAAAATAAATTGGTTAAATAGGTTACTTTAGGATAGGGTTATGAGCTATTTTAAAATAATTTTTTTCGTAGCTTTTAATGACTTTCCAAAGAGGTTTGAGTTAACTTTATTCTCGGTTGGCATGGAACTATTTTTATCATATTTAATTAGTAAAACATAATCACTTGTAAATAATACTTGATTTATAGCTAGCAATCGAATATTGTTTTCCTCCTTATCAAAAAACTTAGTAATTGGAGATATTTCTCAAGCAGCCACCTTCTCACCTTTCCCTTATTTGTCTTGTTCCTACTTGAAAGATATTATAATTATAATTATTAAAAAAATTAAAGTTGTTGAGAAATGAAGCAAGAGCATCAAAAACTGTTGCAAAGTAGTTAGCTCTAGCGTTATGAATTTTTCAATGATTTTTCCATCTGGACTTTCTAGATCTAAGCATCTATTTTTAGCTATCAACGCCGGCTCTATCATGAGTTATGGAGCTTTGGAATTTAACTCTAACAACCTAAAAATATTAATGTAATTCTTGACAATGTGTGTGGTAATTATTATAAATAATGATTATGTTATCTCTTGGAAATAATTATCTGTGAAGTACGTGTGCATTGTGCAGTATGCAATCTTAGAGATTTTTGTAATAATTGATAAATATTTTACTTGAATTTACGTCTCTTCATTATTTACTTGAGAGATGAGTGCCATAATTTATTGATAAACACTTGTTTGCCTATTGAAATCATTTTAATGAACCTTTTCCTTGAATAATATAATGGAGATTTTTTTCTGATTGAAAAAATTAATGCAATGAGATAAAGTAGCATACTTTGTCAGTTTAATGACTTTTTTAAACCTCAACAGCTCTTTATCCAAAGGACATGACATATGTTGTATTGATCCAAAAATTTCAGAAAAATAACTGCATACTTGCAATTTCAAGATGACAGAGCTCACCATTTGGAAGTATTAGAGATTTCTCCGTAAAAACAGTTATTTTTTTATACATAATGGATTATTGAATACTAATAGATCATTTCTTACTACGTATAAAATATTTTAATTTTTTTATTTTACCAGTTCAGCGAAGGAACCGGAAAGGGGGACTCTTACCTCAGCGATGTGTTCCGCATCACCTTCTTCGGAACCCCCATTTCCGGTGACCAGACAGAAGTCTCCGTAAGGATCATCTTGAAAAGCTTCCCTGCCAACATCGCCAGGAGAAAAACCTTCCGCTTTGACACCTTCTTCAGTAACGAAATCAAGTTCTACGAGGTCATCCCCCCGGCATTACTCGATTTCCAGGCCGGGAAAACAGTGACAGACCCTTTTGTAAGCTGCCCGAAGGTGTTTGCGTCCCATCACGAACGGAGGCGATGACTTCTTGGCTCTAGAAGATCTCGGAGTCACTGGCTACGGCAACGCTGTACGCCAAGAAGGTATCAACTACCCACATTGCCAAAAGATCTTAGAAACTTTTGCGAAATTCCACGCTTTGTCGTTCGCCTTCAAAGATCAACAGCCCGAGGAATACAAAAAGCTTGCTGCACTCGTGCCGGAAGTTTACTACAACCCTAAATACTGGGATTGGTATAAAGGCCTCTGGAATTTAATTTGTATCTGCTCTATTGATGCCATCGAAAAGGAATATCCAAACACGATCTACGAAAAGAAAGTTAAAGAGTTCGCCACGGATGCGACATTCCTAAAAATGATTAAAGCGGCTGACTCGAGTGTGAAATCTGCCGTTATAGGACACGAAGATTCGTGGACGCCTAATTTCTTGTTCAAATATCAAGAAGGGACTACTCTTCCTACTGATTTGATGATGATTGACTTCCAATTGGCTCGTTCCGCTTTTCCGATTCTTTACGTGTCCTTCTTCATCTACGCGTGCTCGTCTCAAGAGCTGAGGATTGAAAAGTTCGACGATATGCTCCACGCAGATAAAGGAGATGGGCAGCGACCCCGAGAAGGTGTTTTCCTGGGCGGATTTCACGGAAGAAGTGAAGAATTTGTTTTTCTTCGGGGTTGGTTTCAGTATGGAGTCGACACCTGTTATCATTCTTCCTCCAGAAGAAGCTTTTGAGATGGGTTATATCACTGTAAGTTACTTTACAAATGTAATTGCTTTTCTCTAGAGATGCAGTAATACATTATAATGGTATAATCTTAATTATAAAATGGGAAATAACCTACCGTTACCTAATCTAATCTATTCCAATCCAAAAGCAATCCTTTCAGTTTTTATTGTCCCATTTGGCCGAACGGTGAGATCTGCCATCATGAATTTTTCTCAGCTTTTTCATTTTGTTTTTTCCACGCCATTGCAACAATTTTCAGCTTTTAATTTATTTTGTGAGTTAAGCAGCATTCAAATAATTCATCAATGTTGTTTTGCTTTAGTCGAAGTTGTATGTATCGTCTATGTAAATTCAATATCACGAAAGAGCCAATAATTCCAAAATACTTTTTTTTGGTACTTTCAGTTGAAAAGTACAAGTACACATTGATTGGTGCTTTCAAATTTTGAAATCGACCAAAGACTTCTTGCATTCGGATATCAATACTGCGAACAAAACAATCAACAATCAACAGTACAAAGCAATCAACAATGTGTATATCGTATATCCCTAGATGGTTTTTTGTCCCTCCTAAACATTTTCACAAGCAGTTCTTCCGCCGTATTGGATTTACCCTGACGGTATTATTTTATAATTAGTGACAAGAACTTGAGTGAATCCGCCACATGGACCAGAATGGTAAAAATATCGCCCTGGTAAAAGACCACCTTTCTCTCCATCTCCTTCTTCCCCCCATTCCCTTCAGCCTTACAATAACCCCTATTGGGATGCCGTACTTCCAATGGCTCCGAGCGGTTAGGACTGTTGTGCGGTGTACACATCTTGCGGTGTCCATCTTGGATGTTTGTGTGTGGGCCTTTTATACGGGCAGTTTTGCTTTGACCAGAGTTGTACCTACTATATTATGTTTTTGTAATTTTTTAAATTTTATTTCTTTCAGGGAACTGATGCCATCAACACCGAAGAGATTTTGAAAATTAAACCCATCAAATCAAAAGCAGGAAGGCAACGCCTTTCCACTATATTTGTGCACGCTGTCGATCATGGATATCTATAAATAGTATTAATAAATAATTCTCCATAGACAATTTATATATGTAATTAGATATAACTAGATAATTTTATAATGAAGTTCAAAATTTACAAATTAAATTAAGTAAACCAATTTTTTCATGTAATGAAATTATCATATTTTTATTTTTAAAACTTGTGATATTTTACCATCTCTTATTTTTTATTGGGTGGTAATTAATTTAATAATTAATGAGGAAATAAACAAAATATTAAAAAAAAAATTAAGAATATGTACGTGATTTATTTGTACAAATAAAATTAGACCAAATATATTAACGTCGAGTTTATTTATTTCAAAGAAGAAATGGGTTTAGCTATGTTCAGTGACTAGGTGTAGATCGGAATACTTCCCAATTTTCCTCTTCTTTATCTTCTTCTCTTTCCCACTTTCTTAAGGGTAACGATATTCCCCAATAGATGATGTAGTCCCACTGGTTCAGGGGCTACAGTGTGATTATCAAATTTAAAAAAATAGAGTGTGAAATTCACACGCGGTTGAATTGAAACCTTCAGGAAACTAAAGTAGACAAAAATGGGGAATCCACGAAGCACTTTCTTTAGCAATGTGAAGCATTGTATGCAAGAATTGAAAGAAATGGGATTGGGTTAAATGCAGATTTTCAACAGTATGGAAGATCTACGGTCTCTTTTGTTTAAGATGAAAGAAATATGTATGACGGATGAGTTAATGATGAATGTAAGTAAGTCTAAGATCGTGGTGTTTGAGAGAGAGAGTAGGAAAACCACGTAATTGATGAATACTTGGAGCAGGTGGATGAGTTTGTGTATTTGGGAAATATGTGTACGAGAGATTTGAAGGCTGATGAGATATTGAAAGATGGGTAAATGCAGGTAATTCCATTAAGGGAAGACTGAACGCCGTTGGAGACAACAAAAAACTGTCATAAGAAACGAAGCTAGCCATCCATAACGGAGTGCTGGTACCTATGAAATGTACCTAGGTACCAAGGAATGTACAAATGTACAAATGTACAAATGTACCAAGGTACCTAGGTACCTGGAAGAAATAGGATGTAGGTACCTATAAGTTATACCTTTTGTACTAAATGAAAATTTTGTACAATAAATGATTTTGATTTTGATTTATGATAATGAATGGCAGTGAAGCATGGAACTGGCAGAGGAAGATTGGAAGTAGACTGAATGCTGTAGAAATGAGATCTATGAGTCGAATGTGTGATAAAACCATGTAAGACCTTGTGAGAATCGTGGAGATCCGCAAATAATGTAAGACTGATGTAAGCGTAATGAGTAAGTTCATTAAAGGGACTCTCAGATGGTTTGGGCACTGGAACGAATAGCCGAGGAAAGGAATCTAAGGAGAATATATGACGCAAATGTGAATGGTAGAAGCAGTCGGGGACGCCCGAGGAAGACGTGTGACATTTTAATTTGGGAGGCGGGTATGGGTACCATTTATTGGATAAGTACCACCTCAATCATACCCCAAGTGATTCGCTATGTTTGGTGACTTAGCAGGTGTGCCCGGATTTATGGCGTAAGGTTTGTCTAGGTCCTGGTGGCGGATGCATCTGCCCAACTGCTGCGTTTTGGAGAGAGAGAGATGCAAGCTCTATTAATGCTTGTACAGTTTGTATCTACCACTGTTACAAATGTATTTTAGAAACGAATTAAAATGTAAAATTTTGAAATTTTTTAAAAGAATAAAAATAAATTGAATTCAATTGAATTGAACTTGCCTCTTATTACTTCTTGTCGCTTCAACTTGCGTCATAATGCCTCAACTTGTCTCTACTTGCTTCTATTTGACTCTACTTGCTTCGACTTGCCTTTTCTTGCCTGTTCTTGCCACTACCTGCTTCTGTTTACTTCTACTTTGGATTCTTTCTGAGAAATACAAAATTTTCATCGTTTTATGCGGTCTTTATTACAATTGGGATCGGTCATAACTCAGACGTAAGACTTTTCAATAGCACGCGTCTTTCCACTTCTTGCCCCTACTTGCCTCTACTTGCCTCTTCTTGCTTCTCCTTGCTTTTTCTTGCAACTATTAGTTCTACTTACCTTCTACAAAAAAACCAATAAGGGGCAAGTTGAAGCACGTAGAGGTAAATAGAAGCAATAAGATGTAAGAAGAAGTAAAGAGAGGCAAGAAAAGGCAAGTAGAGGCAAGTAGGGGCAAGTAGAGGCAAGAAGTGGAAAGACGCGTGCTATTGAAAAGTCTTAGTTATGACCGAACCCAAGTGTGACAAAGACCGCATAAAACGATGAAAATTATGTATTTCTCATTAAAAATCCAAAGAAGAAAATAGAAGCAAGTAGGGGTGAGAAAAGGCAAGAAGAGGCAAGTATACGCAAGTATATGCAAGGAGAGGCAATAAGAGGCAAGAAGAGGCATTTAGAGGCAAATAGAGGCAAATAGAGGCAAGTGGAGGCAAGTTGAGGCAAGTTGTGGCAAGTAGAGGCAAGATAGGCATTAAGAGGCACAAAGAGGCAAGTAAAGGCAAGTAGAGGTATGACGCGTAGTATTGAAATGTCAAACGTCTAAGTTTTGACCGAACCCAAGTGTGACAAAGCGCCCATAAAACGATGTATATTTTATATTTTTTGATAAAAATCCAAAGTCAAAGCAAGTAGAGACAAGTTGAGCCAAGTAGAGCCAAACAGAGGCAAGTAGAGGCAATCCAAGGCAAGTGGAAGCAAGTAAAAGTAAGTAGAAGCAAGAAGAGGCATGTTAGAGGCAAGAAGAATCAAGTAAAAGCAAGTCGAGGTAAGTAGAGTTAAGTAAAAGCCAGTAGTACAAGAAGAGGCCAGAGACGGCAAGTAGAGGCAAGTAGAAGTAATTTAAAGCAAGAAAGGCAAACATTTTTCCGCCAAAATTTAAGGAATTGCAAAAACAGTCTTCATTGATAAATATCCAAACGGCATTCAATGAACAGTTTGCAATGGTAAATAAGGACAGTTTCCTTTTGTAAATGAACTCAACTAAATAAAATAAACTAAAAAGGAGGTTTCCCACAAAAAGTGACCTTAATATGTATGTACAAAAAATAACTATGATAATTGATATGAATGT
This sequence comes from Glyphotaelius pellucidus, assembly GCA_936435175.1. NCBI lineage: Eukaryota > Metazoa > Arthropoda > Insecta > Trichoptera > Limnephilidae > Glyphotaelius > Glyphotaelius pellucidus. Next base: position 32,068,971 of record OW386555.1, read on the forward strand.
GTACAATGGGCAGTTTGCATGATTAAATGACCTAAACGTATTAAAATGACAGTTTACCACATTAAATAACCTTGAATTTTATAAAAAGCGCAGCCTCCCATGAATTGCTTTTAATATAAAAAATCGACAAGTTCCTGTTTCAAGCGACCTTTATGCATATGAGAGGTTTCCTACGCAAAGCGACTTTAATACATATTTAAGACAATTAACCATGATTAATGACCTTTCTGTGAAAAATGGCATTTTAGCACGGATAATATACTAAACGTAAAAAGTGACAGTTTCACTTTATAAATGACCTAATTGTATACATTGGGCAGTTTGCCATGGTTAGTGACCTGATCATATGAAAAGACTGTTTTCCATGATAAACGAACTTCCTGCGTGAAAAGCGCTGTTTCCTTCGAGTCAAACAGTTTATCCTCTAACCATGAAAAACCATTTTTAAAGTTAAATTTTTACAGTAAAAAATTCTGATATTCTTTAACCATTAAAAACCGTCTGTAAACCGTAATTTCAAACCTTTGTTTGAATTTTGTTTTAAAGCAGTAAATTCATTTACCATGAAAAACAGTTTTCTAAGCAGAAAATTGCTCTACACGAAAAATATTTTATTGACAGAAACTTTAATAACAATGTTATAAAATTTAAAAAAATCAAATTCTTTTTCCATGAAAAACTGTTAAAAAATGGAAATTTATTTACAAATCAAAACAATTTTTTCGCAGACATTTAAAAAAAAAGCAAAAAAACATAAACTTAATAAAAATCTAAATGGCATTCAGCGAGAAAATTCTTTCAAATAAATGAAATTCTTTTACCATAGAACTATATTGAAACCATTATTTTGGTTTTAAAGCAATAAAATCATAACCATGAAAAACTGTTTTAAAAAAGAAAATTGCTGAAGACAAAATATTTTTTTTGACAGAAAATTTATAACTCGTATAATAAAGTTTTTCTTCCTCGATAAATTTCTAACCGAAATTCAACGAGAAAATTCTTTTAAATAAACCAAAATCTTTAACCATAAAAAACTTACATATCTTTAAACCGGTATTTCATTTACGATGAAATTTTGCTTACAAAGCAATGAAATCATTAAGCACGCAAAACTGTTTTAAAAAAGAAAAATGGTATTTACGACAAATATTTTTTTGACAGAAAATTTTATATTATAAAATTTTTAAATAGGAAATTCCTTTTTCATGAAAAACTGTGAAGAAAAAAATGTATACAAAGGATTACATATGTTTCAAGTAATAAATTCATAAACCATGAAAAACAGTTCTAAAATAAAAAAATGCTTTATACCAAATATTTTTTTTACAGAAAATTTAAAACCCATAATATAAAAATTTATAAAAAGGTAATTATTTTACATGAAAAACTGTGAAGAAAAGCATATATTTCGGCAAAAATTAAAAAAAAGCAAAAAACGCAGTCTCCTTTGATGCATTTTGCATTTAACTAGAATGATGCAACCGGAATTTAACTAGAAAATTCTTTTAAATAAACGAAATTCTTTAACCATAAAAAACTTACATATCTTTTAGCCGTCATTTCATTAACCAAGAAATTTTGCTTTTATATCAAATAATTTCAATTTGGGAGGCGGGAATGGGTACCGCCGCCCCGGGAACCTTTATTGGATAACCAACACCTCTGCCATAGGTCACCCCAAGTGGTTCGCTACGTTTAGTGATTTAGCAGGGGTGCCCAGGTTCATGGGGTGAGGTTTGTCTAGGTCTCGGAGGCGGAAGACCAGGACACACTGAACCCCAGATTCCTATCCACCCCTTAAACCCTTTTCCTTCCTAGAACTCTCCTCTCCTTCCTTTCCTTAAAAAAACCCTCCACACAGCATTTTCAAAGATGACATAGGTCCTGAGGGAAATTATTTTCCTCAGTGCCTCTTGGAGCTCATGTAAAAAAAAATTATTAAGCATGAAAAACTGTTTTTAGAAAAAAAATGCTTTATACCAATTTTTTTGACGGAACCCATGTTATAAAATTTTTAAAAAGGAAATTCTTTTTCCATGAAAAACTGTGAAGAAAAAATATATACGAAGAAAAACATATTTTTCGCAAACATTTTAAAATTAGCAAAAAGTCACATTCTTAGTTAAAAAGACACCTAAACGGCCTTCAAAGGTAGAATTCTTTAAAAAAAATGATATTCTTTTTCCATGAAAAACTATCTGTAAGCCGTTAGTTAGTTTATCAAATTTTGATTTTAAAGCAATGAATTCATTAAGCATGAAAAACCGTTTTAAAAAAGCAAATTGCTGTATTCGAAAAAAAAATTTTGACGGAAAATTGAATGACCATATTATAAAATTCTTAAAAATGAACTTCTTTTTCCATGAAAAATTTACGAAAAAAACAAATTTTTCGCTAACATTTTAAAAATAGCAAAAAACACAGTCTTAGTTAAAAAAATATCTAAAAGGCCTTCAAAGAGAAAATTCTTATGATAAATAAAAAAAATGATATTCTTTTACCATGAAAAACTATCTTTAAACCGTTAGTTCGTTTACCAATTTGGGAGGCGGGAATGGGTACCGCCGCCCCGGGAACCTTTATTGGATAACCAACACCTCTGCCATAGGTCACCCCAAGTGGTTCGCTACGTTTGGTGATTTAGCAGGGGTGCCCGGGTTCATGGGGGGAGGTTTGTCTAGGCAGATGACCAGAACATACTGAACCCCAGATTCCTACCCACCCCTTAAACTTTTTTCCTTCCCAGAATTCTCCCTCCCCTTCCTTTCCTCAAAAAACCCTCCACACAGCATCCCCAAAGATGACATAGGCCCTGAGGGAAATTATTTTTCTCAGGGCCTCCTGTGTGGAGCTCATGTAAAAAAAAAGAGAAAATTAATAAACCATGAAAAATAGTTTTTAAAAAGTTTTGAAAAATAGATAATAATAATAAAAATATAAAATTGCTTTATATAAATTTTTTTTGATGAAAAATTTAATAAGCAAGTTTTAAAATTTTTAAATAGGAACTTCGTTCTCCATAAAAACTGTTAAAAAGAAGATTTAAAAAAAAAATATTTTTAGCAAAAAAAAAAATATTTTTAGCAAAAATTTCAAAAACAGCAAACAATATAGCATTTCTTGATAAACGTTTAAACGGCATTCTAGAAAAAAATCTTAAAAAAAACAAAAATCCGTTACTCCGAAAAACTACCTTTTAAATTTAAGAGGCAGGTTGAGATAAGAAGAGGCAAGAACAAGCAAGAAGAGGCAAATTGAGGCAAGTAGAGGCAAGAAGAGGTATGTTGAGGTAAGAAGAGGCAAGAACAAGCAAGAAGAGGCAAATTGAGGCAAGTAGAGGCAAGTAGAGGCAAGTAGAAGCAACTAGGAGCAAGAAAAGGCAAGTAAGACATGAAGAAGCAAGTAAATAAAAGAAGAGGCAAGTAGAAACAGCAGAGGAAAACAGAAGCAAGTGGAGGCAAGAAAGGCAAGAAAAAGGGCAGGCGAGTTAACAGAGGTAGGAAGAGGCAAGAAGACACTTGTAAAGGCAAAAAGGGGTAGAAGCGGAAAGAGGAAAGTCAAGGCAAGAAGAGGCAAAAAGAAGCAAATAGACGTAAGAAAATGTTAGAAGAAGCATGTAGAACAGAGAAGAGGCAAGAATATACATTGAGAGGAAAATAGAAGCAAATATAAACAAATAGAGGCAAGTAAAGGCAAAAAAAGCATGATGAAGCAAACAAGTAGAGGCAAGTAGAGGCAAGTAGAGGCAAGAAGAGGTATATTGAAGTAAGAAGAAGCAAGTAGAGGCTAAAAAAGGCAACAAGAGGCAAGTACGTAAGCAAAAAGAGGAAAAAAGAGGATAAAAGAGGAAAAAAGAAGAAAGAAGAGGAAAGAAGAGGAAAGAAATGGCAAATAGAGGTAATAAGAGACAAGTAAAGGCAAGTAAGGCAAGTATAAGCTAGAAGCGGCAAGAAGATGCAAGTAAAAGCCAGTTGAGGCCAAAAAGGCAAGGAGAAATGCACAAAGGCGAGAAAATTAAAGAAAAGATGTAAGAAGAGACAAGTAACGGCAGGAAGAGGAAAGTAAAAGCAAGAGGACGCATGTAGAGGTAAATAAAGGCAAGAAGAGGCAAAAAACAAGCAGTCAAGTTAAGGCAAATAAGGCAAAAAGAAGCAAGAAGAGATTAGAAAAGGCAAGAAGAAGCTAGTGAAAGCAAGGCAAATAGAAACAAATAGAGGTAAGTAGTGGCAAGAAGAGGTAAGTAGAAGTAATTAGAGGTAGAAAGAGGCTAGTAAAGGTAGGAAAATGCAAGTAGAAGCATGTAGAAGCAAGTAAAAACTAGTCTCTACTAGAGGCAAGTGAAGGGGAAATGAGGAAAGAAGAGGCAAGAAGAGGCAAGAAGAGGCAAGAAGAGGCAAGAAGAGGCAAGAAAAGGCAAGAAGAGGCAAAAATATACATGGATAGGCAAGTATGGGCAATACGGCAAGAAGAGACCAGTAGAGACAATAAGAGGCAAGAAGAGGTATAGAGAACAAGCAGTCAATGCAAGGAGAGGTAAGTAGTGGCAAGAAGAATCCAGTTAAAGCAACTTAAGACAAGTAGAAACAAAAAGTGGAAAAAAAGCAAGCAGAAGCAAGTTGAGGCCAAAAAAGGCAAGGAAATGAATGAAGATACAAGAAAAAGAAAGAAAAGGTAAGAAAAAGCAAGAAAAAACATTGAAAAGCAAGTAAAGGCAAGTAAAGGAAAGTAGAGGCAAGAAAACGCAAGAAGAAGCAGAAAGAGGCAAGAAGAGGCACGAAGAAGCAAATTAGGCATGAAGAGGCAAGTAGAAACAAGCAGAGGCAAATTGATGGAGATTAGGCAGGAAGAAGCAAGCAGAGGCAAGCAGGGGGAAGCAGAGGCAAGCAGAGGCAAGCAGAGGCAAGCAGAGGCAAGCAGAAGCAAGCAGAGGCAAGCAGAGGCAAGTTAGGCAAGTCGAGACAAGTAGAGTCAAGTAATCAAAGAATAGGGCAGACGAGGCTAGCAGATGCTAGAAGAGGCAAGAAGACGCTTGTTAAGGCAAGAAGACGCTTTTTAAGGCAAAAAAACGCTTGTTAATGCAAGAAGAGGCAAGTAGAAGCAAGGAGAGGCAAGTCAAGGCGAGAAAAGGCAAGAAGAAGCATTTAGAAGCAAGTAAAGACAAAAAAGCAAGTATAAGCAGGAAGAGGCAAGTAGAAGCAAATATAGACAAGTAGAGGCAAGTGAAGGCAAAATGAGGAAAAAAGAGACAAGTAGAAGCAAAAAAAACAAGTAGAGGCATATAGAGAAAAGAAAAGGCAGTTGGCTGCAGGAAGAGGATGGTAGAACAAGTAGAGGCATTGGAGGGGACCCCACCACTTTCCCAACGGCGTTATAAGGAAACATATGGTTTCCTTCTTCACCGCACACGTCAAGACTCTATTTTTGATTGAACGAAGCTACATTTATTTGAACGACTCTAGACCCTCCAATGTCCATGCATACGGGGTTAGTAAGCAGTATGCAAGTACTTACATTAACATAATACAAAAGAAAAGTAGAAGTATCAGTCCGTGAATTCCTCCGAAATCGGTAACATAAAAAAATAAAAATAAAGATAAAAGTGTTAGTAAGAAAAAATAAATAAAATAAGATCTGCACCCAGTTGAAGAAGCCTTCTGGAATGAGAGAAATAGCGAAAAAACAGTGATAACATAATGCAAGTATTTACAATAATCACAAAAAGAAAATAAAATAAAATGCAAAACCTAAATAGTCAGAGTAGGTATTCAACAAACCACCAGGCAGTCCCAATGACAATGTGCATGGCTATCGGCCCAACCGCAGACAAAGCCCGAAGTCCGCGTCCTTTAGCCGGCTCCCCGAGTTTGCCTCGAAGAAATGTATACGGGAAAGAAACGAAAGATTTAGAAGACCCTGGGAAAAAGATGAGCGTCGGGTTGTCGGAGGGGGGGGCGGAAGGACGTCGAGACCGCGCGACTGTTCCTCAAGCCTGCGCATGCCATTGGGGGAGGCGCGGGAGGATTGCGAGAAGACTGCTCCGGTGTGTGTACGCCTGCAATATGCACGAACAGGGTCTATCCCACCCCCTTTTTATGGGGTGACGACGATACATAATATATACAGTTCAGTGTGCCGCCAAAGTATAAAACCAAAGTCAACAAAGTAAGAAAACAATAAGGGCAATTATTTATGTGAGTACAGAAGTCACAATACGTTGAGCGACGGTGTCATCACCACCGTCACTCACAAAGCTAGAATATAAAAACACACAGGTAAAAACATAAATCATTGTCAGCAGAGACATAAGAAAATACAAATCATAGATCCTTGTGAAGCTGAAGTTAAAAAAAAAAAAAAATAAAACAAGAAGAAAAAAAAAACATTTAAATGTGTAAGTAAGTCAAAAGTAACCAGTTATTTACTGGTCACAAAATTAATATCATAAACAGTTTAAACCAAATATATTAAATGAAGAGTATAGAGAAGATCCGAGGGAGACAGGAGCAATACGTGTAGCACCTGAAACAAAGATAAATTTAGTCTAGATCGGCGACTCTAAGTCAGACTCTAAGACAGACCATCTCTCCACCCAGGACTTGACAAACTTTTTCGGGCACTCGAAATTCTCTTTGTTCGACACAAGGTCAGCGTTCCACGCTGGTCTTGTTGTTCCACGCAAGCCATCCAACAAGTAGAGGCAATATATTATAATAAAAACAAATATAAAACTTTTTTCCACTTTAAGTTTAATGACCGTAACCGGTTTCTGCTCGCTAGAGCCATCTTCAGACTGGTACAAAATATTCTTAATCTACGGTTTATATACATAACATTTGAGGGAGGGGAAGCGGGGTGGTCTTAAGGGTTTTAATCAATTATACTAATCACATTTGTTACTAAGTAGTTTTAGACTGTTGAATTTCTAAATATTTTGGTTATTCCAGTGGGCTAATTACCTTGGGTTTGTAGCTCACTTCAATATTGTTTAGGAAAAACCTTACAAGTGGTATGAATTATTAAAGACCTAATTTTATTGTCAAATCGTTATTACATTTATGATGCATGGGATTTTTTTAATAGCTTTTTGAAGGGATACATGTTTACATTGGAGTAGGAATGGTCATTTTATTAGTTAAATACATATTTTAATTTCGAAATTATTATGAAAATTACAATGGATACAAAAGTGGAGACTTAGCAAATGACTCTAATTGTTTATTCATTACAAATTTATGGTCTATTTTTTTAGTTAAGCGGGAAATTTCTAAAGATTCTAGTCTATCTAGCTTATGGCCTTTATTACAAGTGTGGAGGACTTTAATATCTCTGTCTTTATCAAACGAGTGATTGTTTTCTAGTAAATGTAATGCTACATTTGATAATTCGCCTTTGTCATTTACCCAGTTTGTAAAGTGTTCTTTGATTCTGGTTTTGAATGACCTTCCAGTTTGGCCTATGTAATATGACGGGCAGTTGGCGCAGTTCACTTGGTAAACTCCCGAGTTTTCAAGTTTTTCTCTCTTGTCTTTATTGTTGATTAAAATTCTTCCCAGAGAATTCACATTATAAAAAGCTGTTTTGAATTTATCATTGTTAGTTAATCTGGATATTTTTGTCGATATTTCGCCAATATAAGGGATTTTAATCCATTGTTTAGAGATATCATTTTAATTTTTATTTTCAAGGCCTTGTGAAATAATTGCTAATGTAAGCTTTTTATCTTTTTTCTTCAATAAACTGTCAATAGTTTCGCTCTTGTATCCATTGTTCTTTGCTATAGTTTTAATAATATTTAATTCATTTGTATAATTTATATAATTCAAAGGCACATGTAGAAGTCTGTGAATGAGTGAATAAAATACCGATAGTTTATGTGAAATGTGGTGTCTAGATGTGTTGTGTATGATGTTATCACTATATGTAGGTTTTCTTTAAATTGAAAATTCTAATTTTTTGTTAATGATTTCAATACTTATGTCGAGAAAATTAATTTTGTTTCCCCCCATTTCCATTGTAAACTGGATTGATTTATTAATGTTATTAATTTCTTTTAGAAAAATATCCAATTGTCTGTGTGTTCCTGTCCAGATAATTAAAATGTCATCTACGTATCTACGATAGAATGTAACTTTTTTAAATGATTTTAATTTTTCAATCGATTCTTCAATGTAATCCATGAAGAATTCTGCTAACACCGGTGAAATCGGACTCCCCATGGCTAAGTCTCCACTTTTGTATCCATTGTAATTTTCATAATAATTTCGAAATTAAAATATGTATTTAACTAATAAAATGACCATTCCTACTCCAATGAAAACATGTATCCCTTCAAAAAGCTATTAAAAAAATCCCATGCATCATAAATGTAATAACGATTTGACAATAAAATTAGGTCTTTAATAATTCATACCACTTGTAAGGTTTTTCCTAAACAATATTGAAGTGAGCTACAAACCCAAGGTAATTAGCCCACTGGAATAACCAAAATATTTAGAAATTCAACAGTCTAAAACTACTTAGTAACAAATGTGATTAGTATAATTGATTAAAACCCTTAAGACCACCCCGCTTCCCCTCCCTCAAATGTTATGTATATAAACCGTAGATTAAGAATATTTTGTACCAGTCTGAAGATGGCTCTAGCGAGCTGAAACCGGTTACGGTCATTAAACTTAAAGTGGAAAAAAGTTTTATATTTGTTTTTATTATAATATATTATAATGGAATTCCACCATGAATTATCAGTTTCAAAAATTGAAATATTAAGTAGAGGCAAATAGAGGCAAGTGAAGGTAAGGAGAGGCAATTAGAGTTAAGAAGAGATTAAAGGAGGCAAAAAGAAGCCATAGCCATAAAAAGAAGCCAGAAGCAAGTGGAAACAAAAAGTGGCCAAAAGAAGCAAGAAGAGGCAAAAGATGAAAAAAAAGGAAAGGATATTTAGAGTCAAGAAACGGCACTTTCAAGGCAAGAAGAGGCAAGTAGAAGCAAGAAGGGGCAAGTAAAGGGAAGAAGAGACAAATAGAAGCAAGTAGACGCAAAAAGAAGCAAACAGAGGCAGGTAGTAGAGAGAAGAGGCAAGTAGAGGCGAGGACATACATAAATAGGTAAGTAGAAGCAAGTATAGACAAGTGGAGGCATGTGAAGGCAAAAGTAGGAAGGATTGGCAAGAAGAAGCAAATAGACACAAACAGAGGCAAATGGAGGCAAGAAGAGGTAAGTAGAAGTAAGAAGAAGCGAAAAAAGGGAAGTAGAGGCAAGAAAAGGCAAGTAGCTGCAGGAAGAGGCAAATAGAGGCAAGAAAAGGCAAGAAGATGTAGTAGAAACAAGCAAAAGCAAGCAGAGACAAGTAGAGGCAAAAAGAGGCAAGAAGACGCAAGAAGAGTCAAAAAGAGGCAAGAAGGGGCAAGTATAGGCAAGTAAAGCAAGTAAGTGGAAGTGGCAAGAAGAAACAAGTAGAAGCAGGTTGAGGCAATAAGAGGCAAGCAAAGGCAAGAAAAGCTTGCTATTTTTAAATGTTTACGAAAATATGCTTTTTTTGAAAATTTTCGTTGGTGTTTTCTTTTAAAAACAAATTTTCATGGTAATGAATTAATTGCTTTAAAACAAAAGTTCATCGTAAATGAAATAAAGGTTAAAAGATAGTTTTTCACGGTGAAAGAATTTTTAATGGTTTTTTTAAAAGAATTTTCTCTTCGAATGCCGTTTAGATATTAGTCAGGAAAGTCCTTGTTTATTCTATTTTTAAAATGTTTGAGAAAATATGCTTTTCTTTGTTTATAAATTTTCTGTTTTAACAGTTTTTCATGGAAAAAGATTTCCATTTTAAAAATTTTATAAAATGGTTTTTCAATTGTCTGAAAATTTTTTTTTCGTATAAATCAATTAACTTTTTTAAAACAGTTTTTTAATGGTTAATGAATTTAGTGCTTTAAAACTAAATTTCACGGTTAATGAAATTACGATTAATGATATTTTATTTAAAGAATTTTCTCTTCGAATGTCGTTTAGGTATTTATCAAGAAAGTCCGTGTTTTTTCCTGTTTTGTTAATGAATTTAGTTCTTTAAAACAAAATTTCACAATTAACGAAATTACGGTTAAAGTAAGTTTTTCATGGTAAAAGAAACTCGTTTTTTATCAAGAATTTTCTCGTAGAATTCCGTTAATATATTTATCAGTGAAGTCCGTGTTTTTTCTATTTTTAAATGTTTGCAAAAATATGCCTTTGTTCGAAATTAAATTTCCTTGTTTTAAAAGTTTTTCATGGAAAAAGAATTTTCGTTTTAAAAATTTTAAAATACGGTTTTAAAATTTTCAGTTAGAAATTTATTTATTTTCGCTTAAGGCAGTTTTAATTTTAAAAACAGGTTTTCATGGTTAATGAATTAAGTGCTTAAAACCTAAATTTCATACACTTTTTTTTGTATTTCTTGGGCATTAACTAGAATCAGGGAACATGAACTTTGTTTACGAAATAATAATTGTCCGAATTTGCGAATCATTTAATAGAGTCAGGCCATAGCTCTAATAAAGAAAAAACCAAATTTAAACATTGCAATATAAATTCATACTTTAATCTTTGAGCTTTAGAAACGCTCGAAATAAACAAAAAAATTAAATCTAAAATTAATTTAGTGAATAAAATAATAGCGCCTTGCAAATCTTCTTTACTAACCATTTTTCCGTATAATATTGACTCATCCCACCGCTTTCCCCCTCCCCCAAAATCATCCCTCCCACTTCTCCCACCTAATTAATCTTTGGTACTTGCATTTAATTTTTAAGTTAGTTTTAATTCTGCTCGTGAATGATACGGTTGTATCGAAAACGGTCGCGGAAAATTCAAATTTAAGTAACAAATGTACATTTAATAAAACTCTTCAAAAAACATAATTTTAATAGTTTTTCATGGTAAAAAAATTTCCGTTTTAAAAATTTTACAATTTGGTTTTTTAATTTTTCTGTTTGAATTTTTTTTCGTTTAAAGCAATTTTTTTTGTAAAACCAGTTTTTTTATGGTTTATGAATTTAGTGCCTTAAAACAAAATTTAACGGTTAAATTACAGTCAAAAATTACAGTCAAAAAATAGTTTTTCATGGTAAAAGAAAGTCGTTTTTTGTCAAGAATTTTCTCTTCGAATGCCGTTTAGATATTAATAAGGGAAGTCCGTGTTTTTTTATTTTAAAAATGTTCACAAATATTTGTTTTTCTTGATAATGATATTTCCTTTTCATAACAGTTTTTCATGGAAAAAGTATTTTCTTTTGTAAAATTATGTTAGGTTAGGTTAGGTTAGGTAAGGTTAGGTTAGGTTATAGGTTATGTTATAGGTTAGGTTAGGTTAGGTTATAGGTCAGGTCAGGTCAGGTCAGGTCAGGTCAGGAAATATCTTTTAGATATTTATCGGGGACGTTTGTGTATTTTCTTATTTTAAAAATGTCTGCAAAAAAATGCTTCAATTCGAAAATAAATTTCCTTTTATTAATAGTTTTTCATGGAAAAAAAATTTCCGTTTTAAAAATATTACAATTCGGTTTTTTAATTTTTCAGTTTGAATTTTTTATCGTTTACAGCAATTTTCTTTTAAAACCCATTTTTTATTGCTTATGAATTTAGTGCCTTAAAACAAAATTTAACGGTCGAAAAATAGTTTTTCATGGTAAAAGAAAGTAGTTTTCTTTTTCAAGAAGTTTCTCTTCGAATGCCGCTTAGATATTTATAATGGAAGTCCGTGTTTTTATTTATTTTAAGAATGTTCACAAAAAATTGTTTTTCTTGATAATGAAATTTCCTTTTCATTACAGTTTTTCTTGGAAAAAGAATTTTCTATTGAAAAATTTTATGATACGGTTTACAAATTTTCAGTAAGAACTTTATTTATTTTCGTTTAAGGCAGTTTTCATTTTGAAAACAGGTTTTCATGGTAAATGAATTAAGTGCTTAAAAACAAAATTTCACGGTTAATGAAATTAACTAATTAATTAATAAATTAAAAAAATAATTAGAAAAACTAACTTTTAACTAAATTAAATTTAGTTAAAAGATAGTTTTTCATGGTAAAATTACAGATTGAAGTTCCTAGCAAGCATCGTAGATACCTGAGGATCTTATTTCGATTCTCGAACAATGGTCTCATACGAACTTTTCATTTCAATCGAGTTCCGTTCGGCTTGACGGCAAGTCCATACTTAGCAATGCGGACGGTTCGCCAGTTGGCCCAGGATATGAGACCACATTACCCGGACGCTGCCAAAGTGGCAGAGTCCAAGCTGTATATGGACGACCTGGTCTATTCTATTGCAGATGAGCCCAGCGCCATACGTCTTTCTCGAGAATTAATCTCGTTGTTTAAGTCCAGTGCCTTTGATTGAGTAAAATGGACTAGTAATTCTCAAGTTGCACTTGAGAACCTCTCGAATTCTGACCACAGCCCAGTGGACTTCACTGTTGATTCTAACAATACCTATTTCGTGGGAACCAGCTGATGGAGCGTACTCTCCATAGTCGCCCGCTTATTTGATGTCCTCGGCTTGGTCGCCCCTGTCATTCTGTACGCTAAATTACTTATCAAAGAGCTATGGCTGTGCAACATTAGTTGGGATGATACACCCCCTGATAGCGTTATTCATTGGTTTTCGGCGCTTACACAGGAATTTCCTCTAATTTCAATGATGAAAATCCCTCGCCATGTTGGTGTTCTGAAAGACAGTACGGTGCTCGTTGTTGCTTTCTGCGATGCAAGCACGAATGGCTACGGCTGTGTGATTTATTTGCACACCACTGATCTGTTTGGGAAAATTACAGTGAGATTTTTGTGCGCAAAATCAAAGGTTTCTCCCACCAAAGTGACGACCCTCGCTCGTTTGGAGCTCTGTGCCGCAGTATTGATGTCCAAATTAATACGGACGGTTCAAGATAATTATTCTGAACGTCTTCCTATTGCAGGAGCATTTGCGTTTTCCGATTCTACCGTTGCGTTCTCTTGGATATATTCTTCACCGCATCGTTGGTCAGTGTTTGTTAGTAATCGCGTGGCTCAGTGCCAAGAAAATTTATCTCCAGAGAACTTTTACCATGTTGCTGGTAGTGAAAACCCGAGAGTCTGCCTTTCTCGTGGCATGCTTCCTTCCCAACTCGTTTCACATGATTTATGGTGGAACGGCCCATCATGGATTTGCAGCCCACCTTTGGAATGGCCATTAAAACCGTTTTACCCTACCAATTCTGGTGAAATCACTGAACACAAAGCTAATGTGCTCATTGCAACATTTCAGGGTGAAAAATCGGTCCTGAGTGAACTGGCTCAGCGTATATCCACTTAGGATAAACTACTAAGGATTGTTGTTTATGTCCTTTAATTCAAAAAAGACATCACTTTCCTCTGGAACGGTCAATAAATCTTATGACTGCTGAAAAGGCTGAAATTAAAAAATGATGAAAAAAAAAAAAAAATTCGTGCTGTTCTGAGTATTCATTTTGCAAGAGATATTGCTGCATTCCAGAAAGGCAAATTTCGTTCCAAAAGGCTTCAGAGTTTTTCTCTATTTCTTGATGGAGATAATCTGTTACGTATTGGGTAGCGGCTTTCTAAATCGGATTTACTTTTTGAGGTTAAACATCCGGTTTTACTTCCCAAACATGACTGTGTTGTCGATCTGATCATCTGATCGTCATACAGGCCCAGGACTTCTTATGTCTATCTTACGTCAACGCTATTGGATATTAGATGCTAGGACTGTTATTAGGGCGATGGTGCGGAAATGCAATTGTTGCTTCCGCTTAAATCTACACCGAAAATGGCAGATTTACCGTCATATCGTGTTGCAGAAGCAAAAACCTTCGAACATACCAGTGTAGATTACGCAGGTCCCTTCCGTATTACGCTGACTCGTCGGAGAGGACAACATTCTCAAAAGGCATATATCTGTCTATTCGTATGCCTTGTGACCAAGGCTATTCATATTGAGTTGGTCTCCGACTTAATTTCAAATGCTTTCCTGGCTGCTTTCAGCCGTTTTATTTCTCGGCGTGGCCCGGTAACATGCTTGTAAGATAATGGTACTAATTTTGTGGGTGCAAAGGCACAATTAAATGACCTCTACATGTTTTTGGTTGAATCTGAATATGAGCCCTCACTAAAGCGCTAACTCGCTAAGCGTCGTACAGAGTGGAAAATGATTCCACCACGTGCGCCTCATTTTGGGAGTATGTGGGAGTCGCACATAAAAAGCATGAAGACACACTTGTACCGTGTGATTGGAACTCAGCTTCTCACCTATGAGGAGTTACAGACTGCTAGTTCAAATTGAGTGCATAATGAATTCGCGTCCACTTACACTTATGTCTTCTGACCCTTATCCAGAAGTCCTTACGCCTGCGCATTTTAATGTCGACGCCATTGCATTACTTGCTTGCTTCTGTCCTAGCAGACGGTAAAATCAATTTGACTCAGCGTAAGCAATTATTGGACAGCATGGTTCAGTCCTTCTGGAAGAAGTGGCGTTCAGAGTATCTGCACACCTTGCAAGTCAGGCAGAAGTGGACTACTTCTGATCATCCAATTAATATCGGAACTATCGTACTAGTGGGACAGGAAGACTCCCCTCCGTTAAATTGGCCTTTAGGCGTGATAATTGAAATCCATCCCGGAATGAATAAAATTGTTCGCGTTGCGACGGTAAAGACACGATTTGGTTCTTTTAAACGTCCGGTTGTCAAATTATATCCCATTCCAACGCAATAATATATATTTTATCTATTTTTGTTTATTTATTTTTGTTTTTAGTCACTGTTTCAATGATCTCTGACTCAGACATGGCATTACTAAATATCCGTTATCTTGGTCAATTGAGCTTTATTACATTGTATTTTTAGTTATTTTTCTTTATTTTGTGAGATTCTGCAAATTTCCAATGCGTGTCATTCCTGAATATTACCGGTGAATTCAGTCACTTTATTTTTATTTCATTTCTTGTTTCATTTGTATTTTTATACTCTTTCTTTTTTAATTTCTACGAACTTTCAAGGTGGGGAATATGGATACGCGCCATCTATGGTGGTTGTATTATATTGAATTAACCTATGTGACATTGAAATTCAGTGTATTCATGCATTTTCTTACCTCTGTGAAGCGGGAAATTACTTCCGACGTGTTAGTGAAAGCCAAGAGATGTCAGTCCTAGTCAAATCATAATCAAATAATTCACCCATAATTGAATTATTGTTGTATCTAAGATTTCGGCACGTATTATTATTAATTGTGAGGGAACGGAGACGGAGAGAGAAATGAAATGCATCAGAGCTGGTTGCGGGTTCAGTCGTTTATTGAAGAATGATGAGCTACGTAGCTGAGGTCGGTCGGTGTAACATGAGATGATGAAGTGCCGTAGAGTGAAGCGTTGCGGGTGCTCGGTCATGATGGATGAAGCAGGTCGGAGATGCAGTGGTGGAGCAGGCCACGGGCTTGCAGCTCGACGCTCGTTGCGGAGAAGACCTGATCTTCCAGGCCGTTGCTCGACGCGCGTTGCGGAGGTGAAACGGCGGTGACTCGGTGAGTGGAGCCACCGGCAGATAGTCCTGGTGATGTCCACGTAGGAAGCTGCCCTGGAGTGATGAACGGCGGTGACTCGGTGAGTGGAGTCACCAGCGTGATGCTTGACACCGTGGCGGTGTAGGATGACCTCGTCTCCCAGGCCGCTGCTCGACGCGCGTTGCGGATGGAAACGGCGGTGACTCGGTGAGTGGAGTCACCGGCAGATAGTCCTTGTGATGTCCACGAAGGAAGCTGCCCTGGTAAGAGAGAGAGCTGATGCGCGGGCACTGAGAGTTACACTGCTTCGCTGTAAAGAGACGAGACTGACTTGAACTGAACAAGTTTGTAGTTTAGCGGGCCGCTTTATATAAGAGCGAGCGGCCGAGTAGCTTTCCACTCGCTGGCAATACGTGCGCTGGAAGGTGCTAGAATGTACTCGTCACTGCAGTCGTGAATGCACGCTTGAGTCTGGACCTTTCGCGAAGTTGGTGCATATTATTATTCGTCGGGCAGCCGGGCTCACGAGTACTTTGTCTGCCGATACGTGCATACGTAGGTGCCTGTGCGTAGTGTGAATTTGCAAGTACTTTGCGGCGGTAGTTCTTTCTCGCGAATTCTAGAGTGGCGAAAAATAGTTGTATGAACGCCACAATTGCAAATCTATATTTTCATTGTTTGAACTTCCTTCCTGTGATAAACACATGTTGAGATTGTGCACTTACCGCCTTGGCAAACAATCAATATTTTGAATGAAAACTAGTGTCGTTTTGTGCTGGACATAATGCAAGAGCTGCATTCTCTGAGTATTGTTTTGTTTTCACTTAGGATTTTGGAATTGCTGTGAAAACTGTTTTGTGTCACATAGGGAAGAATTCAACTTTCCTTAATTTATATAGGGTAGTGTTCCTTGAGTATATAGGGTAGTGTCTGGGGCTATTAACACGCCCCTACAACTATGTTTTTTCAACGTAATGTTTTTTTTCAAAAAATTTTATTTGGCACGGCGGGGTCATTTATTGGTTGACTATCTTTTTTCAACGGTCAGGCCGATCGTCCAGGCCGTTGCTCGACGCTCGTTGCGGAGATGAACGGCGGTGACTCGGTGAGTGGAGCCACCGGCAGGATGTCCACGAAGGAAGCTGCCCTGGAGGGAGAGAGTGCAGATGCACCGGGCAATCGGAGTTACCCTGATTTGCTGTAAAGAGGCGATGGTAAAGTGACCGTTGGATAGAGACTGACTAGAGACTGACTAATTTGTTGTTTAGTGCGCCGCCTTATATAGGAGCGAGCGGCCAAGTAACTTTCATTAACACAGTAACACAGTAACTTTCCATTCGCTGGCAATAGCCAGCGAATGGAAAGTTACTGTGTTGTTCGCTGGAAGGTGCTAGAATGTACTCGTCACTGTGTTCGTGGATGCACGCTCGAGTCTCGTCCTTTCGCGAAGGTGGCGAAAATATTATTATTTAAACGGCAGTCCCAGCGAGTTCGTCACCGCCGATGCGTGCATAAATAGGTAGACGGTACGTAGCCAGCTCTGCGCAATACGTAAACAAATGCGTAGCGGCTTGTAGATGTTTCTCGTGGGTACTTTGAGTGGCGGAATAATAATGTATGAACGCCACAATCTTTTTTCAACGGTCAGTAAATTTTCACAAAAAAATTTTTTGGACGGCGAGGTCTTTTCCATAGAAAATTCGTTTTATTTCAAAACCCTAATTTTAACGGAAACTGACTTTTGTCAACGGTTCGTTTATTTTCATTAAAACTGCTTTTGGACGTCGAGGTCATTTCTATAGAAAATTCGTTTTTTTTTCAAAACTGCCTTTTTTTTGGAAACTATTTTTTGTCAACGGTTTGTTTATTTTCATTTAAACTGCCTTTGGACGGTGAGGTTATTAACTACCAAAATTCTTTTTTTGAGCATAACCGACATTCACACGGAATCTATATTTTTCCAACCGATAGTTTTTTTCCAAAAAAAATTTTTTTGCACCGCGAGGTCATTTACCACGAAATGTCTTTTTGATGCAAGACGGACAATAACACAGAAATTGACATTTGGCAACGGAAATTTGTTTTTAAAAAAAAAACGGTTTTTATACGGCTGGGTCATTTTTCACTAAAAAGCTTTTTTGTGCACAACCGACATTTAAACGAAAACCATGTTTTTTCAACGTAATGTTTCTTTTCAAAATTTTTTATTTGGCACGGCGGGGTCATTTATTCGTTGACTATCTTTTTTCAACGGTCAGTAAATTTTCACAAAAACGGTTTTTGCACGGCGAGGTCTTTTCCATAGAAAATTCTTTTTTTTCGCAAAACTGTCATTTTTTCGGAAACTAACTTTTGTCGACGGTTCGTTTATTTTCATGAAAACTGCTTTTGGACGGCGAGGTCATTTCCATAGAAAATTCTTTTTTTTCGCAAAACTGTCATTTTTTCGGAAACTAACTTTTGTCAACGGTTCGTTTATTTTCATTTAAACTGCTTTTGGACGGTGAGGTTATTAACTACAAAATTCTTTTTTTGAGCATAACCGACATTCACACGGAAACTATATTTTTCCAACCGATAGTTTTTTTCCAAAAAAAATTTTTTTGCACCGCGAGGTCATTTACCACGAAAATGTCTTTTTGATGCAAGACTGACAATAACACAGAAATTGAAATTTGGCAACGGAAATTTGTTTTAAAAAAAAAACGGTTTTTACACGGCTGGGTCATTTTTCACTAAAAAGCTTTTTTGTGTACAACCGACATTTAAACGAAAACCATGTTTTTTCAACGTAATGTTTTTTTTTAAATTTTTTATTTGGCACGGCGGGGTCATTTATTCGTTGACTATCTTTTTTCAACGGTCAGTAAATTTTCACAAAAACGGTTTTTGCACGGCGGTTTTTTGGACGGCGAGGTAATTTACTACTAAAGTACCTTTTATGAGCATAACCGACATTCACACGGAATCTATCTTTTTCCAACCGATAGTTTTTTTACAAAAAAAATTTTTTTGCACCGCGAGGTCATTTACCACGTAAATGTGTATTTGATGCATGACGGACAATAACACAGAAATTGACATTTGGCAACGGAAATTTGTTTTTAAAAAAAACGGTTTTTATATGGCTGGGTCATTTTTCACTAAAAAGCTTTTTTGTGCACAACCGACATTTAAACGATAACTGTTTTTTCAACGTAATGTTTTTTTTTTAAATGTTTATTTGGCACGGCGGGGTCATTTATTCGTTGACTATCTTTTTTCAAAGGTCAGTAAATTTTCACAAGCACGGTTTTTGCACGGCGAGGTCTTTTCCATATAAAATTTTTTTTTTCGCAAAACTGTCATTTTTTTCGGAAACTAACTTTTGTCAACGGTTCGTTTATTTTCATAAAAACTGCTTTTGGACGGCGAGGTCGTTTCCATAGAAAATTCTTTTTTTTCGCAAAACTGTCATTTTTTCGGAAACTAACTTTTGTCAACGGTTCGTTTAGTTTCATTTAAACTGCTTTTGGACGGTGAGGTTATTAACTACCAAAATTCTTTTTTTGAGCATAACCGACATTCACACGGAAACTATATTTTTCCAACCGATAGTTTTATTCCAAAAAAAATTTTTTTGCACCGTGAGGTCATTTACCACGAAAATGTCTTTTTGATGCAAGACGGACAATAACACAGAAATTGACATTTGGCAACGGAAATTTTTTTTTCAAAAAAACGGTTTTTATACGGCTGGGTCATTTTTCACTAAAATGCTTTTTTGTGCACAAACGACATTTTCACGAAAACTATGTTTTTTCAATGTAATCTTTTTTTTCAAATTTTTTTATTTGGTACGGCGGGGTCATTTATTCGTTGTTGACTATCTTTTTTCAACGGTCAGTAAATTTTCACAAAAACGGTTTTTGGAAGGCGAGGTCTTTTCCATAGAAAATTCTTTTTTTTTCGCAAAACTGTAATTTTTTCGGAAACTAACTTTTATCAACGGTTCGTTTATTTTCATTAAAATTACTTTTGGGCGGCGAGGAAATTTACTACTCAAATACCTTTTTTGAGCATAACCGACATTCACACGGAATCTATCTTTTTCCAAGCGATAGTTTTTTTTACAAAATAATTTTTTTTGCACCGCGAGGTCATATACCACGAAAATGTGTATTTGATGCTTGACGGAATTGTCCGTTGTTATTGAACACAAAAATTAACATTTGGCAACGGAAATTTTTTTTTCAAAAAAACGGTTTTTATACGGCTGGGTCATTTTTCACTAAAATGCTTTTTTGTGCACAACCGATATTTGAACGAAAACTATGTTTTTTCAACGTAATGTTGTTTTTCAAAATTTTTTATTTGGCACGGCAGGGTCATTAATTCGTTGACTATCTTTTTTCAACGGTCAGTAATTTTTCACAAAAACGATTTTTGGAAGGCGAGGTCTTTTCCATAGAAAATTCTTTTTTTTTCACAAAACTGTCATTTTTTCGGAAACTAACTTTTTTCAACGGTTTGTTTATTTTCATGAAAACTACTCTTGGACGGCGAGGTCATTTCCATAGAAAATTCGTTTTTTTTTCAAAACTGACTTTTTTTTGTAAACTATTTTTTGTCAACGGTTCGTTTATTTTCATTTAAACTGCTTTTGGACGGTGAGGTTATTATCTACCAAAATTCTTTTTTTGAGCATAACCGACACGACAAAGATAGTTATTTTCCAAAAAAAATTTTTTTGCACCGCGAGGTCATTTACCACGAAAATGTGTTTTTGACATAACACGGAAATCGACATTTGGCAACGGAAATTTTTTTTTCAAAAAAACGGTTTTTATACGGCTGGGTCATTTTTCACTAAAATGCTTTTTTGTGCACAAACGACATTTTCACGAAAACTATGTTTTTTCAATGTAATCTTTTTTTTCAAATTTTTTTATTTGGCACGGCGGGGTCATTTATTCGTTGTTGACTATCTTTTTTCAACGGTCAGTAAATTTTCACAAAAACGGTTTTTGGAAGGCGAGGTCTTTTCCATAGAAAATTCATTTTTTTTCAATACCGTCATTTTTACGGAAACTGACTTTTGTCAACGGTTCGTTTATTTTCATTTAAACTGGTTTTGGACAGCGAGGCCATTTCCATCGAAAATTCTTTTTTTTCGCAAAACTGTCATTTTTTCGGAAACTAACTTTTGTCAACGGTTCGTTTATTTTCATTTAAACTGCTTTTGGACGGTGAGGTTACCAAACTACCAAAATTCATTTTTTGAGCATAACCGACATTCAAACGGAAACTATATTTTTCAAAAGGATAGTTTTTTTCCAAAAAAAATTTTTTTGCACCGCGAGTCATTTACCACGAAAATGTCTTTTTGATGCAAGACGGACAATAACACAGAAATTGAAATTTGGCAACCGAAATTTTTTTTTCAAAAAAACGGTTTTTATACGGCTGGGTCATTTTTCACTTAAATGCTTTTTTGTGCACAAACGACATTTTCACGAAAACTATAATTTTTCAATGTAATGTTTTTTTTCAAATTTTTTTATTTGGCACGGCGGGGTCATTTATTCGTTGACTATCTTTTTTCAACGGTCAGTAAATTTTTACAAAAACGGTTTTTGGAAGGCGAGGTCTTTTCCATAGAAAATTCTTTTTTTTTCGCAAAACTGTAATTTTTTCGGAAACTAACTTTTGTCAACGGTTCGTTTAGTTTCATTTAAACTGCTTTTGGACGGCGAGGTCATTTCAAAAGAAAATTACTTTTTTTCACAAAACTGTAATATTTTCGGAAACTTACTTTTGTCAACGGTTCGTTTATTTTCATTTAAACTGCTTTTGGACGGCGAGGTCTTTTCCATAGAAAATTCATTTTTTTTCAATACCGTCACTTTTACGGAAACTGACTTTTGTCAACGGTTCGTTTATTTTCATTTAAACTGCTTTTGGACGGTGAGGTTACCAAACTACCAAAATTCTTTTTTTGAGCATAACCGACATTCACACGGAAACTATATTTTTCAAAATGATAGTTTTTTTCCAAAAAAAATTTTTTTGCACCGCGAGTCATTTACCCCGAAAATGTCTTTTTGATGCAAGACGGACAATAACACAGAAATTGAAATTTGGCAACCAAAATTTTTTTTTCAAAAAAACGGTTTTTATACGGCTGGGTCATTTTTCACTTAAATGCTTTTTTGTGCACAAACGACATTTTCACGAAAACTATGTTTTTTCAATGTAATCTTTTTTTCAAATTTTTTTATTTGGCACAGCGGGGTCATTTATTCGTTGACTATCTTTTTTCAACGGTCAGTAAATTTTCACAAAAACGGTTTTTGGAAGGCGAGGTCTTTTCCATAGAAAATTCTTTTTTTTTCGCAAAACTGTAATTTTTTCGGAAACTAACTTTTATCAACGGTTCGTTTATTTTCATTAAAATTACTTTTGGACGGCGAGGAAATTTACTACTCAAATACCTTTTTTGAGCATAACCGACATTCACACGGAATCTATCTTTGTTTTAAAAAAAAAACGGTTTTTACACGGCTGGGTCATTTTTCACTAAAAAGCTTTTTTGTGCACAACCGACATTTAAACGAAAACCATGTTTTTTCAACGTAATGTTTTTTTTTAAATTTTTTATTTGGCACGGCGGGGTCATTTATTCGTTGACTATCTTTTTTCAACGGTCAGTAAATTTTCACAAAAACGGTTTTTGCACGGCGGTTTTTTGGACGGCGAGGTAATTTACTACTAAAGTACCTTTTATGAGCATAACCGACATTCACACGGAATCTATCTTTTTCCAACCGATAGTTTTTTTACAAAAAAAATTTTTTTGCACCGCGAGGTCATTTACCACGTAAATGTGTATTTGATGCATGACGGACAATAACACAGAAATTGACATTTGGCAACGGAAATTTGTTTTAAAAAAAAAACGGTTTTTATATGGCTGGGTCATTTTTCACTAAAAAGCTTTTTTGTGCACAACCGACATTTAAACGAAAACCATGTTTTTTCAACGTAATGTTTTTTTTTTTAAATTTTTTATTTGGCCCGGCGGGGTCATTTATTCGTTGACTATCTTTTTTCAAAGGTCAGTAAATTTTCACAAGCACGGTTTTTGCACGGCGAGGTCTTTTCCATAGAAAATTTTTTTTTTCGCAAAACTGTCATTTTTTTCGGAAACTAACTTTTGTCAACGGTTCGTTTATTTTCATAAAAACTGCTTTTGGACGGCGAGGTCGTTTCCATAGAAAATTCTTTTTTTTCGCAAAACTGTTATTTTTTCGGAAACTAACTTTTGTCAACGGTTCGTTTAGTTTCATTTAAACTGCTTTTGGACGGTGAGGTTATTAACTACCAAAATTCTTTTTTTGAGCATAACCGACATTCACACGGAAACTATATTTTTCCAACCGATAGTTTTTTTCCAAAAAAAATTTTTTTGCACCGCGAGGTCATTTACCACGAAAATGTCTTTTTGATGCAAGACGGACAATAACACAGAAATTGACATTTGGCAACGGAAATTTTTTTTTCAAAAAAACGGTTTTTATACGGCTGGGTCATTTTTCACTAAAATGCTTTTTTGTGCACAAACGACATTTTCACGAAAACTGTTTTTTCAATGTAATCTTTTTTTTCAAATTTTTTTATTTGGCACGGCGGGGTCATTTATTCGATGACTATCTTTTTTCAACGGTCAGTAAATTTTCACAAAAACGGTTTTTGGAAGGCGAGGTCTTTTCCATAGAAAATTCTTTTTTTTTCGCAAAACTGTAATTTTTTCGGAAACTAACTTTTATCAACGGTTCGTTTATTTTCATGAAAACTGCTTTTGGACGGCGAGGTCTTTTCCATAGAAAATTCTTTTTTTTCGCAAAACTGTCATTTTTTCGGAAACTAACTTTTTTCAACGGTTCGTTTATTTTCATGAAAACTACTTTTGGACGGCGAGGTCATTTCCATAGAAAATTCGTTTTTTTTTCAAAACTGACTTTTTTTTGTAAACTATTTTTTGTCAACGGTTCGTTTATTTTCATTTAAACTGGTTTTGGACGGTGAGGTTATTATCTACCAAAATTCTTTTTTTGAGCATAACCGACACGACAAAGATAGTTATTTTCCAAAAAAAATTTTTTTGCACCGCGAGGTCATTTACCACGAAAATGTGTTTTTGATGCAAGACGGATAATATAACACGGAAATCGACATTTGGCAACGGAATTTTTTTTTTCAAAAAAACGGTTTTTATACGGCTGGGTCATTTTTCACTAAAATGCTTTTTTGTGCACAAACGACATTTTCACGAAAACTATGTTTTTTCAATGTAATCTTTTTTTTCAAATTTTTTTATTTGGCACGGCAGGGTCATTAATTCGTTGACTATCTTTTTTCAACGGTCAGTAATTTTTCACAAAAACGGTTTTTGGAAGGCGAGGTCTTTTCCATAGAAAATTCTTTTTTTTCGCAAAACTGTCATTTTATCGGAAATTAACTTTTGTCAACGGTTCGTTTATTTTCATGAAAACTGCTTTTGGACGGCGAGGTCGTTTCCATAGAAAATTCTTTTTTTTCGCAAAACTGTTATTTTTTCGGAAACTAACTTTTGTCAACGGTTCGTTTAGTTTCATTTAAACTGCTTTTGGACGGTGAGGTTATTAACTACCAAAATTCTTTTTTTGAGCATAACCGACATTCACACGGAAACTATATTTTTCCAACCGATAGTTTTTTTCCAAAAAAATTTTTTTTGCACCGCGAGGTCATTTACCACGAAAATGTGTTTTTGATGCAAGACGGATAATATAACACGGAAATCGACATTTGGCAACGGAAATTTTTTTTTCAAAAAAACGGTTTTTATACGGCTGGGTCATTTTTCACTAAAATGCTTTTTTGTGCACAAACGACATTTTCACGAAAACTATGTTTTTTCAATGTAATCTTTTTTTTCAAATTTTTTTATTTGGCACGGCGGGGTCATTTATTCGTTGACTATCTTTTTTCAACGGTCAGTAAATTTTCACAAAAACGGTTTTTGGAAGGCGAGGTCTTTTCCATAGAAAATTCTTTTTTTTTTTGGCAAAACTGTAATTTTTTCGGAAACTAACTTTTGTCAACGGTTCGTTTAGTTTCGTTTAAACTGCTTTTGGACGGCGAGGTCATTTCAAAAGAAAATTTTTTTTTTTCACAAAACTGTAATATTTTCGGAAACTTACTTTTGTCAACGGTTCGTTTATTTTCATTTAAACTGCTTTTGGACGGCGAGGTCTTTTCCATAGAAAATTCATTTTTTTTCAATACCGTCATTTTTACGGAAACTGACTTTTGTCAACGGTTCGTTTATTTTCATTTAAACTGGTTTTGGACAGCGAGGCCATTTCCATCGAAAATTCTTTTTTTTTCGCAAAACTGTCATTTTTTCGGAAACTAACTTTTGTCAACGGTTCGTTTATTTTCATTTAAACTGCTTTTGGACGGTGAGGTTACCAAACTACCAAAATTCTTTTTTTGAGCATAACCGACATTCACACGGAAACTATATTTTTCAATCGGATAGTTTTTTTCCAAAAAAAATTTTTTTGCACCGCGAGTCATTTACCACGAAAATGTCTTTTTGATGCAAGACAAACAATAACACAGAAATTGAAATTTGGCAACCTAATTTTTTTTTTCAAAACAACGGTTTTTATACGGCTGGGTCATTTTTCACTAAAATGCTTTTTTGTGCACAACCGATATTTGAACGAAAACTATGTTTTTTCAACGTAATGTTGTTTTTCAAAAATTTTTATTTGGCACGGCAGGGTCATTAATTCGTTGACTATCTTTTTTCAACGGTCAGTAATTTTTCACAAAAACGATTTTTGGAAGGCGAGGTCTTTTCCATAGAAAATTCTTTTTTTTTCACAAAACTGTCATTTTTTCGGAAACTAACTTTTTTCAACGGTTTGTTTATTTTCATGAAAACTACTCTTGGACGGCGAGGTCATTTCCATAGAAAATTCGTTTTTTTTTCAAAACTGACTTTTTTTTGTAAACTATTTTTTGTCAACGGTTCGTTTATTTTCATTTAAACTGCTTTTGGACGGTGAGGTTATTATCTACCAAAATTCTTTTTTTGAGCATAACCGACACGACAAAGATAGTTATTTTCCAAAAAAAATTTTTTTGCACCGCGAGGTCATTTACCACGAAAATGTGTTTTTGACATAACACGGAAATCGACATTTGGCAACGGAAATTTTTTTTTCAAAAAAACGGTTTTTATACGGCTGGGTCATTTTTCACTAAAATGCTTTTTTGTGCACAAACGACATTTTCACGAAAACTATGTTTTTTCAATGTAATCTTTTTTTTCAAATTTTTTTATTTGGCACGGCGGGGTCATTTATTCGTTGTTGACTATCTTTTTTCAACGGTCAGTAAATTTTCACAAAAACGGTTTTTGGAAGGCGAGGTCTTTTCCATAGAAAATTCATTTTTTTTCAATACCGTCATTTTTACGGAAACTGACTTTTGTCAACGGTTCGTTTATTTTCATTTAAACTGGTTTTGGACAGCGAGGCCATTTCCATCGAAAATTCTTTTTTTTCGCAAAACTGTCATTTTTTCGGAAACTAACTTTTGTCAACGGTTCGTTTATTTTCATTTAAACTGCTTTTGGACGGTGAGGTTACCAAACTACCAAAATTCATTTTTTGAGCATAACCGACATTCAAACGGAAACTATATTTTTCAAAAGGATAGTTTTTTTCCAAAAAAAATTTTTTTGCACCGCGAGTCATTTACCACGAAAATGTCTTTTTGATGCAAGACGGACAATAACACAGAAATTGAAATTTGGCAACCGAAATTTTTTTTTCAAAAAAACGGTTTTTATACGGCTGGGTCATTTTTCACTTAAATGCTTTTTTGTGCACAAACGACATTTTCACGAAAACTATAATTTTTCAATGTAATGTTTTTTTTCAAATTTTTTTATTTGGCACGGCGGGGTCATTTATTCGTTGACTATCTTTTTTCAACGGTCAGTAAATTTTTACAAAAACGGTTTTTGGAAGGCGAGGTCTTTTCCATAGAAAATTCTTTTTTTTTCGCAAAACTGTAATTTTTTCGGAAACTAACTTTTGTCAACGGTTCGTTTAGTTTCATTTAAACTGCTTTTGGACGGCGAGGTCATTTCAAAAGAAAATTACTTTTTTTCACAAAACTGTAATATTTTCGGAAACTTACTTTTGTCAACGGTTCGTTTATTTTCATTTAAACTGCTTTTGGACGGCGAGGTCTTTTCCATAGAAAATTCATTTTTTTTCAATACCGTCACTTTTACGGAAACTGACTTTTGTCAACGGTTCGTTTATTTTCATTTAAACTGCTTTTGGACGGTGAGGTTACCAAACTACCAAAATTCTTTTTTTGAGCATAACCGACATTCACACGGAAACTATATTTTTCAAAATGATAGTTTTTTTCCAAAAAAAATTTTTTTGCACCGCGAGTCATTTACCCCGAAAATGTCTTTTTGATGCAAGACGGACAATAACACAGAAATTGAAATTTGGCAACCAAAATTTTTTTTTCAAAAAAACGGTTTTTATACGGCTGGGTCATTTTTCACTTAAATGCTTTTTTGTGCACAAACGACATTTTCACGAAAACTATGTTTTTTCAATGTAATCTTTTTTTCAAATTTTTTTATTTGGCACAGCGGGGTCATTTATTCGTTGACTATCTTTTTTCAAAGGTCAGTAAATTTTCACAAAAACGGTTTTTGGAAGGCGAGGTCTTTTCCATAGAAAATTCTTTTTTTTTCGCAAAACTGTAATTTTTTCGGAAACTAACTTTTATCAACGGTTCGTTTATTTTCATTAAAATTACTTTTGGACGGCGAGGAAATTTACTACTCAAATACCTTTTTTGAGCATAACCGACATTCACACGGAATCTATCTTTGTTTTAAAAAAAAAACGGTTTTTACACGGCTGGGTCATTTTTCACTAAAAAGCTTTTTTGTGCACAACCGACATTTAAACGAAAACCATGTTTTTTCAACGTAATGTTTTTTTTTAAATTTTTTATTTGGCACGGCGGGGTCATTTATTCGTTGACTATCTTTTTTCAACGGTCAGTAAATTTTCACAAAAACGGTTTTTGCACGGCGGTTTTTTGGACGGCGAGGTAATTTACTACTAAAGTACCTTTTATGAGCATAACCGACATTCACACGGAATCTATCTTTTTCCAACCGATAGTTTTTTTACAAAAAAAATTTTTTTGCACCGCGAGGTCATTTACCACGTAAATGTGTATTTGATGCATGACGGACAATAACACAGAAATTGACATTTGGCAACGGAAATTTGTTTTAAAAAAAAAACGGTTTTTATATGGCTGGGTCATTTTTCACTAAAAAGCTTTTTTGTGCACAACCGACATTTAAACGAAAACCATGTTTTTTCAACGTAATGTTTTTTTTTTTAAATTTTTTATTTGGCCCGGCGGGGTCATTTATTCGTTGACTATCTTTTTTCAAAGGTCAGTAAATTTTCACAAGCACGGTTTTTGCACGGCGAGGTCTTTTCCATAGAAAATTTTTTTTTTCGCAAAACTGTCATTTTTTTCGGAAACTAACTTTTGTCAACGGTTCGTTTATTTTCATAAAAACTGCTTTTGGACGGCGAGGTCGTTTCCATAGAAAATTCTTTTTTTTCGCAAAACTGTTATTTTTTCGGAAACTAACTTTTGTCAACGGTTCGTTTAGTTTCATTTAAACTGCTTTTGGACGGTGAGGTTATTAACTACCAAAATTCTTTTTTTGAGCATAACCGACATTCACACGGAAACTATATTTTTCCAACCGATAGTTTTTTTCCAAAAAAAATTTTTTTGCACCGCGAGGTCATTTACCACGAAAATGTCTTTTTGATGCAAGACGGACAATAACACAGAAATTGACATTTGGCAACGGAAATTTTTTTTTCAAAAAAACGGTTTTTATACGGCTGGGTCATTTTTCACTAAAATGCTTTTTTGTGCACAAACGACATTTTCACGAAAACTGTTTTTTCAATGTAATCTTTTTTTTCAAATTTTTTTATTTGGCACGGCGGGGTCATTTATTCGATGACTATCTTTTTTCAACGGTCAGTAAATTTTCACAAAAACGGTTTTTGGAAGGCGAGGTCTTTTCCATAGAAAATTCTTTTTTTTTCGCAAAACTGTAATTTTTTCGGAAACTAACTTTTATCAACGGTTCGTTTATTTTCATGAAAACTGCTTTTGGACGGCGAGGTCTTTTCCATAGAAAATTCTTTTTTTTCGCAAAACTGTCATTTTTTCGGAAACTAACTTTTTTCAACGGTTCGTTTATTTTCATGAAAACTACTTTTGGACGGCGAGGTCATTTCCATAGAAAATTCGTTTTTTTTTTCAAAACTGACTTTTTTTTGTAAACTATTTTTTGTCAACGGTTCGTTTATTTTCATTTAAACTGGTTTTGGACGGTGAGGTTATTATCTACCAAAATTCTTTTTTTGAGCATAACCGACACGACAAAGATAGTTATTTTCCAAAAAAAATTTTTTTGCACCGCGAGGTCATTTACCACGAAAATGTGTTTTTGATGCAAGACGGATAATATAACACGGAAATCGACATTTGGCAACGGAAATTTTTTTTTCAAAAAAACGGTTTTTATACGGCTGGGTCATTTTTCACTAAAATGCTTTTTTGTGCACAAACGACATTTTCACGAAAACTATGTTTTTTCAATGTAATCTTTTTTTTCAAATTTTTTTATTTGGCACGGCAGGGTCATTAATTCGTTGACTATCTTTTTTCAACGGTCAGTAATTTTTCACAAAAACGGTTTTTGGAAGGCGAGGTCTTTTCCATAGAAAATTCTTTTTTTTCGCAAAACTGTCATTTTATCGGAAATTAACTTTTGTCAACGGTTCGTTTATTTTCATGAAAACTGCTTTTGGACGGCGAGGTCGTTTCCATAGAAAATTCTTTTTTTTCGCAAAACTGTTATTTTTTCGGAAACTAACTTTTGTCAACGGTTCGTTTAGTTTCATTTAAACTGCTTTTGGACGGTGAGGTTATTAACTACCAAAATTCTTTTTTTGAGCATAACCGACATTCACACGGAAACTATATTTTTCCAACCGATAGTTTTTTTCCAAAAAAATTTTTTTTGCACCGCGAGGTCATTTACCACGAAAATGTGTTTTTGATGCAAGACGGATAATATAACACGGAAATCGACATTTGGCAACGGAAATTTTTTTTTCAAAAAAACGGTTTTTATACGGCTGGGTCATTTTTCACTAAAATGCTTTTTTGTGCACAAACGACATTTTCACGAAAACTATGTTTTTTCAATGTAATCTTTTTTTTCAAATTTTTTTATTTGGCACGGCGGGGTCATTTATTCGTTGACTATCTTTTTTCAACGGTCAGTAAATTTTCACAAAAACGGTTTTTGGAAGGCGAGGTCTTTTCCATAGAAAATTCTTTTTTTTTTTGGCAAAACTGTAATTTTTTCGGAAACTAACTTTTGTCAACGGTTCGTTTAGTTTCGTTTAAACTGCTTTTGGACGGCGAGGTCATTTCAAAAGAAAATTTTTTTTTTTCACAAAACTGTAATATTTTCGGAAACTTACTTTTGTCAACGGTTCGTTTATTTTCATTTAAACTGCTTTTGGACGGCGAGGTCTTTTCCATAGAAAATTAATTTTTTTTCAATACCGTCATTTTTACGGAAACTGACTTTTGTCAACGGTTCGTTTATTTTCATTTAAACTGGTTTTGGACAGCGAGGCCATTTCCATCGAAAATTCTTTTTTTTTCGCAAAACTGTCATTTTTTCGGAAACTAACTTTTGTCAACGGTTCGTTTATTTTCATTTAAACTGCTTTTGGACGGTGAGGTTACCAAACTACCAAAATTCTTTTTTTGAGCATAACCGACATTCACACGGAAACTATATTTTTCAATCGGATAGTTTTTTTCCAAAAAAAATTTTTTTGCACCGCGAGTCATTTACCACGAAAATGTCTTTTTGATGCAAGACAAACAATAACACAGAAATTGAAATTTGGCAACCTAATTTTTTTTTTCAAAACAACGGTTTTTATACGGCTGGGTCATTTTTCACTAAAATGCTTTTTTGTGCACAACCGATATTTGAACGAAAACTATGTTTTTTCAACGTAATGTTGTTTTTCAAAAATTTTTATTTGGCACGGCAGGGTCATTAATTCGTTGACTATCTTTTTTCAACGGTCAGTAATTTTTCACAAAAACGATTTTTGGAAGGCGAGGTCTTTTCCATAGAAAATTCTTTTTTTTTCACAAAACTGTCATTTTTTCGGAAACTAACTTTTTTTCAACGGTTTGTTTATTTTCATGAAAACTACTCTTGGACGGCGAGGTCATTTCCATAGAAAATTCGTTTTTTTTTTCAAAACTGACTTTTTTTTGTAAACTATTTTTTGTCAACGGTTCGTTTATTTTCATTTAAACTGCTTTTGGACGGTGAGGTTATTATCTACCAAAATTCTTTTTTTGAGCATAACCGACACGACAAAGATAGTTATTTTCCAAAAAAAATTTTTTTGCACCGCGAGGTCATTTACCACGAAAATGTGTTTTTGACATAACACGGAAATCGACATTTGGCAACGGAAATTTTTTTTTCAAAAAAACGGTTTTTATACGGCTGGGTCATTTTTCACTAAAATGCTTTTTTGTGCACAAACG
Source organism: Glyphotaelius pellucidus (assembly GCA_936435175.1). Taxonomy (NCBI): domain Eukaryota; kingdom Metazoa; phylum Arthropoda; class Insecta; order Trichoptera; family Limnephilidae; genus Glyphotaelius; species Glyphotaelius pellucidus. The sequence goes on from OW386555.1 coordinate 32,100,274, forward strand.
ACATTTTCACGAAAACTATGTTTTTTCAATGTAATCTTTTTTTTCAAATTTTTTTATTTGGCACGGCGGGGTCATTTATTCGTTGTTGACTATCTTTTTTCAACGGTCAGTAAATTTTCACAAAAACGGTTTTTGGAAGGCGAGGTCTTTTCCATAGAAAATTCATTTTTTTTCAATACCGTCATTTTTACGGAAACTGACTTTTGTCAACGGTTCGTTTATTTTCATTTAAACTGGTTTTGGACAGCGAGGCCATTTCCATCGAAAATTCTTTTTTTTCGCAAAACTGTCATTTTTTCGGAAACTAACTTTTGTCAACGGTTCGTTTATTTTCATTTAAACTGCTTTTGGACGGTGAGGTTACCAAACTACCAAAATTCATTTTTTGAGCATAACCGACATTCAAACGGAAACTATATTTTTCAAAAGGATAGTTTTTTTCCAAAAAAAATTTTTTTGCACCGCGAGTCATTTACCACGAAAATGTCTTTTTGATGCAAGACGGACAATAACACAGAAATTGAAATTTGGCAACCGAAATTTTTTTTTCAAAAAAACGGTTTTTATACGGCTGGGTCATTTTTCACTTAAATGCTTTTTTGTGCACAAACGACATTTTCACGAAAACTATAATTTTTCAATGTAATGTTTTTTTTCAAATTTTTTTATTTGGCACGGCGGGGTCATTTATTCGTTGACTATCTTTTTTCAACGGTCAGTAAATTTTTACAAAAACGGTTTTTGGAAGGCGAGGTCTTTTCCATAGAAAATTCTTTTTTTTTCGCAAAACTGTAATTTTTTCGGAAACTAACTTTTGTCAACGGTTCGTTTAGTTTCATTTAAACTGCTTTTGGACGGCGAGGTCATTTCAAAAGAAAATTACTTTTTTTCACAAAACTGTAATATTTTCGGAAACTTACTTTTGTCAACGGTTCGTTTATTTTCATTTAAACTGCTTTTGGACGGCGAGGTCTTTTCCATAGAAAATTCATTTTTTTTCAATACCGTCACTTTTACGGAAACTGACTTTTGTCAACGGTTCGTTTATTTTCATTTAAACTGCTTTTGGACGGTGAGGTTACCAAACTACCAAAATTCTTTTTTTGAGCATAACCGACATTCACACGGAAACTATATTTTTCAAAATGATAGTTTTTTTCCAAAAAAAATTTTTTTGCACCGCGAGTCATTTACCCCGAAAATGTCTTTTTGATGCAAGACGGACAATAACACAGAAATTGAAATTTGGCAACCAAAATTTTTTTTTCAAAAAAACGGTTTTTATACGGCTGGGTCATTTTTCACTTAAATGCTTTTTTGTGCACAAACGACATTTTCACGAAAACTATGTTTTTTCAATGTAATCTTTTTTTCAAATTTTTTTATTTGGCACAGCGGGGTCATTTATTCGTTGACTATCTTTTTTCAACGGTCAGTAAATTTTCACAAAAACGGTTTTTGGAAGGCGAGGTCTTTTCCATAGAAAATTCTTTTTTTTTCGCAAAACTGTAATTTTTTCGGAAACTAACTTTTATCAACGGTTCGTTTATTTTCATTAAAATTACTTTTGGACGGCGAGGAAATTTACTACTCAAATACCTTTTTTGAGCATAACCGACATTCACACGGAATCTATCTTTGTTTTAAAAAAAAAACGGTTTTTACACGGCTGGGTCATTTTTCACTAAAAAGCTTTTTTGTGCACAACCGACATTTAAACGAAAACCATGTTTTTTCAACGTAATGTTTTTTTTTAAATTTTTTATTTGGCACGGCGGGGTCATTTATTCGTTGACTATCTTTTTTCAACGGTCAGTAAATTTTCACAAAAACGGTTTTTGCACGGCGGTTTTTTGGACGGCGAGGTAATTTACTACTAAAGTACCTTTTATGAGCATAACCGACATTCACACGGAATCTATCTTTTTCCAACCGATAGTTTTTTTACAAAAAAAATTTTTTTGCACCGCGAGGTCATTTACCACGTAAATGTGTATTTGATGCATGACGGACAATAACACAGAAATTGACATTTGGCAACGGAAATTTGTTTTAAAAAAAAAACGGTTTTTATATGGCTGGGTCATTTTTCACTAAAAAGCTTTTTTGTGCACAACCGACATTTAAACGAAAACCATGTTTTTTCAACGTAATTTTTTTTTTTTTAAATTTTTTATTTGGCCCGGCGGGGTCATTTATTCGTTGACTATCTTTTTTCAAAGGTCAGTAAATTTTCACAAGCACGGTTTTTGCACGGCGAGGTCTTTTCCATAGAAAATTTTTTTTTTCGCAAAACTGTCATTTTTTTCGGAAACTAACTTTTGTCAACGGTTCGTTTATTTTCATAAAAACTGCTTTTGGACGGCGAGGTCGTTTCCATAGAAAATTCTTTTTTTTCGCAAAACTGTTATTTTTTCGGAAACTAACTTTTGTCAACGGTTCGTTTAGTTTCATTTAAACTGCTTTTGGACGGTGAGGTTATTAACTACCAAAATTCTTTTTTTGAGCATAACCGACATTCACACGGAAACTATATTTTTCCAACCGATAGTTTTTTTCCAAAAAAAATTTTTTTGCACCGCGAGGTCATTTACCACGAAAATGTCTTTTTGATGCAAGACGGACAATAACACAGAAATTGACATTTGGCAACGGAAATTTTTTTTTCAAAAAAACGGTTTTTATACGGCTGGGTCATTTTTCACTAAAATGCTTTTTTGTGCACAAACGACATTTTCACGAAAACTGTTTTTTCAATGTAATCTTTTTTTTCAAATTTTTTTATTTGGCACGGCGGGGTCATTTATTCGATGACTATCTTTTTTCAACGGTCAGTAAATTTTCACAAAAACGGTTTTTGGAAGGCGAGGTCTTTTCCATAGAAAATTCTTTTTTTTTCGCAAAACTGTAATTTTTTCGGAAACTAACTTTTATCAACGGTTCGTTTATTTTCATGAAAACTGCTTTTGGACGGCGAGGTCTTTTCCATAGAAAATTCTTTTTTTTCGCAAAACTGTCATTTTTTCGGAAACTAACTTTTTTCAACGGTTCGTTTATTTTCATGAAAACTACTTTTGGACGGCGAGGTCATTTCCATAGAAAATTCGTTTTTTTTTCAAAACTGACTTTTTTTTGTAAACTATTTTTTGTCAACGGTTCGTTTATTTTCATTTAAACTGGTTTTGGACGGTGAGGTTATTATCTACCAAAATTCTTTTTTTGAGCATAACCGACACGACAAAGATAGTTATTTTCCAAAAAAAATTTTTTTGCACCGCGAGGTCATTTACCACGAAAATGTGTTTTTGATGCAAGACGGATAATATAACACGGAAATCGACATTTGGCAACGGAAATTTTTTTTTCAAAAAAACGGTTTTTATACGGCTGGGTCATTTTTCACTAAAATGCTTTTTTGTGCACAAACGACATTTTCACGAAAACTATGTTTTTTCAATGTAATCTTTTTTTTCAAATTTTTTTATTTGGCACGGCAGGGTCATTAATTCGTTGACTATCTTTTTTCAACGGTCAGTAATTTTTCACAAAAACGGTTTTTGGAAGGCGAGGTCTTTTCCATAGAAAATTCTTTTTTTTCGCAAAACTGTCATTTTATCGGAAATTAACTTTTGTCAACGGTTCGTTTATTTTCATGAAAACTGCTTTTGGACGGCGAGGTCTTTTCCATAGAAAATTCTTTTTTTTTCGCAAAACTGTCATTTTTTTGGAAACTAACATTTTTCAACGGTTCGTTTATTTTCATGAAAACTACTTTTGGACGGCGAGGTCATTTCCATAGAAAATTCGTTTTTTTTTCAAAACTGATTTTTTTTTGTAAACTATTTTTTGTCAACGGTTCGTTTATTTTCATTTAAACTGCTTTTGGACGGTGAGGTTATTATCTACCAAAATTCTTTTTTTGAGCATAACCGACACGACAAAGATAGTTATTTTCCAAAAAAAATTTTTTTGCACCGCGAGGTCATTTACCACGAAAATGTGTTTTTGATGCAAGACGGATAATATAACACGGAAATCGACATTTGGCAACGGAAATTTTTTTTTCAAAAAAACGGTTTTTATATGGCTGGGTCATTTTTCACTAAAAAGCTTTTTTGTGCACAACCGACATTTAAACGAAAACCATGTTTTTTCAACGTAATTTTTTTTTTTTTAAATTTTTTATTTGGCCCGGCGGGGTCATTTATTCGTTGACTATCTTTTTTCAAAGGTCAGTAAATTTTCACAAGCACGGTTTTTGCACGGCGAGGTCTTTTCCATAGAAAATTTTTTTTTTCGCAAAACTGTCATTTTTTTCGGAAACTAACTTTTGTCAACGGTTCGTTTATTTTCATAAAAACTGCTTTTGGACGGCGAGGTCGTTTCCATAGAAAATTCTTTTTTTTCGCAAAACTGTTATTTTTTCGGAAACTAACTTTTGTCAACGGTTCGTTTAGTTTCATTTAAACTGCTTTTGGACGGTGAGGTTATTAACTACCAAAATTCTTTTTTTGAGCATAACCGACATTCACACGGAAACTATATTTTTCCAACCGATAGTTTTTTTCCAAAAAAAATTTTTTTGCACCGCGAGGTCATTTACCACGAAAATGTCTTTTTGATGCAAGACGGACAATAACACAGAAATTGACATTTGGCAACGGAAATTTTTTTTTCAAAAAAACGGTTTTTATACGGCTGGGTCATTTTTCACTAAAATGCTTTTTTGTGCACAAACGACATTTTCACGAAAACTGTTTTTTCAATGTAATCTTTTTTTTCAAATTTTTTTATTTGGCACGGCGGGGTCATTTATTCGATGACTATCTTTTTTCAACGGTCAGTAAATTTTCACAAAAACGGTTTTTGGAAGGCGAGGTCTTTTCCATAGAAAATTCTTTTTTTTTCGCAAAACTGTAATTTTTTCGGAAACTAACTTTTATCAACGGTTCGTTTATTTTCATGAAAACTGCTTTTGGACGGCGAGGTCTTTTCCATAGAAAATTCTTTTTTTTCGCAAAACTGTCATTTTTTCGGAAACTAACTTTTTTCAACGGTTCGTTTATTTTCATGAAAACTACTTTTGGACGGCGAGGTCATTTCCATAGAAAATTCGTTTTTTTTTCAAAACTGACTTTTTTTTGTAAACTATTTTTTGTCAACGGTTCGTTTATTTTCATTTAAACTGGTTTTGGACGGTGAGGGTTATTATCTACCAAAATTCTTTTTTTGGAGCATAACCGACACGACAAAGATAGTTATTTTCCAAAAAAAAATTTTTTTGCACCGCGAGGTCATTTACCACGAAAATGTGTTTTTGATGCAAGACGGATAATATAACACGGAAATCGACATTTGGCAACGGAAATTTTTTTTTCAAAAAAACGGTTTTTATACGGCTGGGTCATTTTTCACTAAAATGCTTTTTGTGCACAAACGACATTTTCACGAAAACTATGTTTTTTCAATGTAATCTTTTTTTTCAAATTTTTTTATTGCACGGCAGGGTCATTAATTCGTTGACTATCTTTTTTCAACGGTCAGTAATTTTTCACAAAAACGGTTTTTGGAAGGCGAGGTCTTTTCCATAGAAAATTCTTTTTTTTCGCAAAACTGTCATTTTATCGGAATTAACTTTTGTCAACGGTTCGTTTATTTTCATGAAAACTGCTTTTGGACGGCGAGGTCTTTTCCATAGAAAATCTTTTTTTTTCGCAAAACTGTCATTTTTTTGGAAACTAACATTTTTCAACGGTTCGTTTATTTCATGAAAACTACTTTTGGACGGCGAGGTCATTTCCATAGAAAATTCGTTTTTTTTTCAAAACTGATTTTTTTTTGTAAACTATTTTTTGTCAACGGTTCGTTTATTTTTCATTTAAACTGCTTTTGGACGGTGAGGTTATTATCTACCAAAATTCTTTTTTTTGAGCATAACCGACACGACAAAGATAGTTATTTTCCAAAAAAAATTTTTTTGCACCGCGAGGTCATTTACCACGAAAATGTGTTTTTGACATAACACGGAAATCGACATTTGGCAACGGAAATTTTTTTTTCAAAAAAACGGTTTTTATACGGCTGGGTCATTTTTCACTAAAATGCTTTTTTGTGCACAAACGACATTTTCACGAAAACTATGTTTTTTCAATGTAATCTTTTTTTTCAAATTTTTTTATTTGGCACGGCGGGGTCATTTATTCGTTGACTATCTTTTTTCAACGGTCAGTAAATTTTCACAAAAACGGTTTTTGGAAGGCGAGGTCTTTTCCATAGAAAATTCTTTTTTTTTCGCAAAACTGTAATTTTTTCGGAAACTAAGTTTTGTCAACGGTTCGTTTAGTTTCATTTAAACTGCTTTTGGACGGCGAGGTCATTTCAAAAGAAAATTATTTTTTTTCACAAAACTGTAATATTTTCGGAAACTTACTTTTGTCAACGGTTCGTTTATTTTCATTTAAACTGCTTTTGGACGGCGAGGTCTTTTCCATAGAAAATTAATTTTTTTTCAATACCGTCATTTTTACGGAAACTGACTTTTGTCAACGGTTCGTTTATTTTCATTTAAACTGGTTTTGGACAGCGAGGCCATTTCCATCGAAAATTCTTTTTTTTCGCAAAACTGTCATTTTTTCGGAAACTAACTTTTGTCAACGGTTCGTTTATTTTCATTTAAACTGCTTTTGGACGGTGAGGTTACCAAACTACCAAAATTCTTTTTTTGAGCATAACCGACATTCACACGGAAACTATATTTTTCCAACCGATAGTTTTTTTCCGAAAAAAATTTTTTTGCACCGCGAGGTCATTTACCACGAAAATGTCTTTTTGATGCAAGACGGACAATAACACAGAAATTGACATTTGGCAACGGAATTTTTTTTTTCAAAAAAACGGTGTTTATACGGCTGGGTCATTTTTCACTAAAATGCTTTTTTGTGCACAACTGACATTTAAACGAAAACTATGTTTTTTCAATGTAATCTTTTTTTTCAAATTTTTTTATTTGGCACGGCGGGGTCATTTATTCGTTGACTATCTTTTTTCAACGGTCAGTAAATTTTCACAAAAACGGTTTTTGGAAGGCGAGGTCTTTTCCATAGAAAATTCTTTTTTTTTCGCAAAACTGTAATTTTTTCGGAAACTAACTTTTATCAACGGTTCGTTTATTTTCATGAAAACTGCTTTTGGACGGCGAGGTCTTTTCCATAGAAAATTCTTTTTTTTCGCAAAACTGTCATTTTTTCGGAAACTAACTTTTTTCAACGGTTCGTTTATTTTCATGAAAAATACTTTTGGACGGCGAGGTCATTTCCATAGAAAATTCGTTTTTTTTTCAAAACTGACTTTTTTTTGTAAACGATTTTTTGTCAACGGTTCGTTTATTTTCATTTAAACTGCTTTTGGACGGTGAGGTTATTATCTACCAAAATTCTTTTTTTGAGCATAACCGACACAACAAAGAAGGTTATTTTCCAAAAAAAATTTTTTTGCACCGCGAGGTCATTTACCACGAAAATGTGTTTTTGATGCAAGACGGATAATATAACACGGAAATCGACATTTGGCAACGGAAATTTTTTTTTAAAAAAAACGGTTTTTATACGGCTGGGTCATTTTTCACTAAAATGCTTTTTTGTGCACAAACGACATTTTCACGAAAACTATGTTTTTTCAATGTAATCTTTTTTTTCAAATTTTTTTATTTGGCACGGCGGGGTCATTTATTCGTTGACTATCTTTTTTCAACGGTCAGTAAATTTTCACAAAAACGGTTTTTGGAAGGCGAGGTCTTTTCCATAGAAAATTTTTTTTTTTTCGCAAAACTGTAATTTTTTCGGAAACTAAGTTTTGTCAACGGTTCGTTTAGTTTCATTTAAACTGCTTTTGGACGGCGAGGTCATTTCAAAAGAAAATTATTTTTTTTCACAAAACTGTAATATTTTCGGAAACTGACTTTTGTCAACGGTTCGTTTATTTTCATTTAAACTGGTTTTGGACGGCGAGGCCATTTCCATCGAAAATTTTTTTTTTTTCGCAAAACTGTCATTTTTTCGGAAACTAACTTTTGTCAACGGTTCGTTTATTTTCATTTAAACTGCTTTTGGACGGTGAGGTTACCAAACATAGTTACCAAAGATTTCAAAAAAAATTTTTTTGCACCACGAGGTCATTAACCACGAAAATGTGTGTTGATGCAAGACGGATAATATAACACAGAAATTGACATTTGGCAACGGAATTTTTTTTTTCAAAAAAACGGTGTTTATACGGCTGGGTCATTTTTCACTAAAATGCTTTTTTGTGCACAACTGACATTTAAACGAAAACTATGTTTTTTCAATGTAATCTTTTTTTTCAAATTTTTTTATTTGGCACGGCGGGGTCATTTATTCGTTGACTATCTTTTTTCAACGGTCAGTAAATTTTCACAAAAACGGTTTTTGGAAGGCGAGGTCTTTTCCATAGAAAATTCTTTTTTTTTCGCAAAACTGTAATTTTTTCGGAAACTAACTTTTATCAACGGTTCGTTTATTTTCATGAAAACTGCTTTTGGACGGCGAGGTCTTTTCCATAGAAAATTCTTTTTTTTCGCAAAACTGTCATTTTTTCGGAAACTAACTTTTTTCAACGGTTCGTTTATTTTCATGAAAACTACTTTTGGACGGCGAGGTCATTTCCATAGAAAATTCGTTTTTTTTTCAAAACTGACTTTTTTTTGTAAACTATTTTTTGTCAACGGTTCGTTTATTTTCATTTAAACTGCTTTTGGACGGTGAGGTTATTATCTACCAAAATTCTTTTTTTGAGCATAACCGACACGACAAAGATAGTTATTTTCCAAAAAAATTTTTTTTGCACCGCGAGGTCATTTACCACGAAAATGTGTTTTTGATGCAAGACGGATAATATAACACGGAAATCGACATTTGGCTACGGAAATTTTTTTTTTAAAAAAACGGTTTTTATACGGCTGGGTCATTTTTCACTAAAATGCTTTTTTGTGCACAAACGACATTTTCACGAAAACTATGTTTTTTCAATGTAATCTTTTTTTTCAAATTTTTTTATTTGGCACGGCGGGGTCATTTATTCGTTGACTATCTTTTTTCAACGGTCAGTAAATTTTCACAAAAACGGTTTTTGGAAGGCGAGGTCTTTTCCATAGAAAATTCTTTTTTTTTTTGGCAAAACTGTAATTTTTTCGGAAACTAAGTTTTGTCAACGGTTCGTTTAGTTTCATTTAAACTGCTTTTGGACGGCGAGGTCATTTCAAAAGAAAATTATTTTTTTTCACAAAACTGTAATATTTTCGGAAACTTACTTTTGTCAACGGTTCGTTTATTTTCATTTAAACTGCTTTTGGACGGCGAGGTCTTTTCCATAGAAAATTCATTTTTTTTCAATACCGTCATTTTTACGGAAACTGACTTTTGTCAACGGTTCGTTTATTTTCATTTAAACTGGTTTTGGACAGCAAGGCCATTTCCATCGAAAATTCTTTTTTTTTCGCAAAACTGTCATTTTTTCGGAAACTAACTTTTGTCAACGGTTCGTTTATTTTCATTTAAACTGCTTTTGGACGGTGAGGTTACCAAACTACCAAAATTCTTTTTTTGAGCATAACCGACATTCACACGGAAACTATATTTTTCAATCGGATAGTTTTTTTCCAAAAAAAATTTTTTTGCACCGCGAGTCATTTACCACGAAAATGTCTTTTTGATGCAAGACGGACAATAACACAGAAATTGAAATTTGGCAACCTAATTTTTTTTTTCAAAACAACGGTTTTTATACGGCTGGGTCATTTTTCACTAAAATGCTTTTTTGTGCACAACCGATATTTGAACGAAAACTATGTTTTTTCAACGTAATGTTGTTTTTCAAAAATTTTTATTTGGCACGGCAGGGTCATTAATTCGTTGACTATCTTTTTTCAACGGTCAGTAATTTTTCACAAAAACGGTTTTTGGAAGGCGAGGTCTTTTCCATTGAAAATTCATTTTTTTTCAATACCGTCATTTTTACGGAAACTGACTTTTGTCAACGGTTCGTTTATTTTCATTTAAACTGGTTTTGGACGGCGAGGCCATTTCCATCGAAAATTTTTTTTTTTCGCAAAACTGTCATTTTTTCGGAAACTAACTTTTTTCAACGGTTCGTTTATTTTCATGAAAACTACTTTTGGACGGCGAGGTCATTTCCATAGAAAATTCTTTTTTTTCGCAAAACTGTCATTTTTTCGGAAACTAACTTTTTTCAACGGTTCGTTTATTTTCATGAAAACTACTTTTGGACGGCGAGGTCATTTCCATAGAAAATTCGTTTTTTTTTCAAAACTGACTTTTTTTTGTAAACTATTTTTTGTCAACGGTTCGTTTATTTTCATTTAAACTGCTTTTGGACGGTGAGGTTATTATCTACCAAAATTCTTTTTTTGAGCATAACCGACACGACAAAGATAGTTATTTTCCAAAAAAAATTTTTTTTCACCGCGAGGTCATTTACCACGAAAATGTGTTTTTGATGCAAGACGGATAATATAACACGGAAATCGACATTTGGCAACGGTAATTTTTTTTTCAAAAAAACGGTTTTTATACGGCTGGGTCATTTTTCACTAAAATGCTTTTTTGTGCACAAACGACATTTTCACGAAAACTATGTTTTTTCAATGTAATCTTTTTTTTCAAATTTTTTTATTTGGCACGGCGGGGTCATTTATTCGTTGACTATCTTTTTTCAACGGTCAGTAAATTTTCACAAAAACGGTTTTTGGAAGGCGAGGTCTTTTCCATAGAAAATTTTTTTTTTTTCGCAAAACTGTAATTTTTTCGGAAACTAAGTTTTGTCAACGGTTCGTTTAGTTTCATTTAAACTGCTTTTGGACGGCGAGGTCATTTCAAAAGAAAATTATTTTTTTTCACAAAACTGTAATATTTTCGGAAACTTACTTTTGTCAACGGTTCGTTTATTTTCATTTAAACTGCTTTTGGACGGCGAGGTCTTTTCCATAGAAAATTCATTTTTTTTCAATACCGTCATTTTTACGGAAACTGACTTTTGTCAACGGTTCGTTTATTTTCATTTAAACTGGTTTTGGACAGCGAGGCCATTTCCATCGAAAATTCTTTTTTTTCGCAAAACTGTCATTTTTTCGGAAACTAACTTTTGTGAACGGTTCGTTTATTTTCATTTAAACTGCTTTTGGACGGTGAGGTTACCAAACTACCAAAATTCTTTTTTTGAGCATAACCGACATTCACACGGAAACTATATTTTTCCAACCGATAGTTTTTTTCCGAAAAAAATTTTTTTGCACCGCGAGGTCATTTACCACGAAAATGTCTTTTTGATGCAAGACGGACAATAACACAGAAATTGACATTTGGCAACGGAATTTTTTTTTTCAAAAAAACGGTGTTTATACGGCTGGGTCATTTTTCACTAAAATGCTTTTTTGTGCACAACTGACATTTAAACGAAAACTATGTTTTTTCAATGTAATCTTTTTTTTCAAATTTTTTTATTTGGCACGGCGGGGTCATTTATTCGTTGACTATCTTTTTTCAACGGTCAGTAAATTTTCACAAAAACGGTTTTTGGAAGGCGAGGTCTTTTCCATAGAACATTCTTTTTTTTTCGCAAAACTGTAATTTTTTCGGAAACTAACTTTTATCAACGGTTCGTTTATTTTCATGAAAACTGCTTTTGGACGGCGAGGTCTTTTCCATAGAAAATTCTTTTTTTTCGCAAAACTGTCATTTTTTCGGAAACTAACTTTTTTCAACGGTTCGTTTATTTTCATGAAAAATACTTTTGGACGGCGAGGTCATTTCCATAGAAAATTCGTTTTTTTTTCAAAACTGACTTTTTTTGTAAACGATTTTTTGTCAACGGTTCGTTTATTTTCATTTAAACTGCTTTTGGACGGTGAGGTTATTATCTACCAAAATTCTTTTTTTGAGCATAACCGACACAACAAAGATAGTTATTTTCCAAAAAAAATTTTTTTGCACCGCGAGGTCATTTACCACGAAAATGTGTTTTTGATGCAAGACGGATAATATAACACGGAAATCGACATTTGGCAACGGAAATTTTTTTTTCAAAAAAACGGTTTTTATACGGCTGGGTCATTTTTCACTAAAATGCTTTTTTGTGCACAAACGACATTTTCACGAAAACTATGTTTTTTCAATGTAATCTTTTTTTTCAAATTTTTTTATTTGGCACGGCGGGGTCATTTATTCGTTGACTATCTTTTTTCAACGGTCAGTAAATTTTCACAAAAACGGTTTTTGGAAGGCGAGGTCTTTTCCATAGAAAATTTTTTTTTTTTCGCAAAACTGTAATTTTTTCGGAAACTAAGTTTTGTCAACGGTTCGTTTAGTTTCATTTAAACTGCTTTTGGACGGCGAGGTCATTTCAAAAGAAAATTATTTTTTTTCACAAAACTGTAATATTTTCGGAAACTGACTTTTGTCAACGGTTCGTTTATTTTCATTTAAACTGGTTTTGGACGGCGAGGCCATTTCCATCGAAAAATTTTTTTTTTTCGCATAACTGTCATTTTTTCGGAAACTAACTTTTGTCAACGGTTCGTTTATTTTCATTTAAACTGCTTTTGGACGGTGAGGTTACCAAACATAGTTACCAAAGATTTCAAAAAAAATTTTTTTGCACCACGAGGTCATTAACCACGAAAATGTGTGTTGATGCAAGACGGATAATATAACACAGAAATTGACATTTGGCAACGGAATTTTTTTTTTCAAAAAAACGGTGTTTATACGGCTGGGTCATTTTTCACTAAAATGCTTTTTTGTGCACAACTGACATTTAAACGAAAACTATGTTTTTTCAATGTAATCTTTTTTTTCAAATTTTTTTATTTGGCACGGCGGGGTCATTTATTCGTTGACTATCTTTTTTCAACGGTCAGTAAATTTTCACAAAAACGGTTTTTGGAAGGCGAGGTCTTTTCCATAGAAAATTCTTTTTTTTTCGCAAAACTGTAATTTTTTCGGAAACTAACTTTTATCAACGGTTCGTTTATTTTCATGAAAACTGCTTTTGGACGGCGAGGTCTTTTCCATAGAAAATTCTTTTTTTTCGCAAAACTGTCATTTTTTCGGAAACTAACTTTTTTCAACGGTTCGTTTATTTTCATGAAAACTACTTTTGGACGGCGAGGTCATTTCCATAGAAAATTCGTTTTTTTTTCAAAACTGACTTTTTTTTGTAAACTATTTTTTGTCAACGGTTCGTTTATTTTCATTTAAACTGCTTTTGGACGGTGAGGTTATTATCTACCAAAATTCTTTTTTTGAGCATAACCGACACGACAAAGATAGTTATTTTCCAAAAAAATTTTTTTTGCACCGCGAGGTCATTTACCACGAAAATGTGTTTTTGATGCAAGACGGATAATATAACACGGAAATCGACATTTGGCAACGGAAATTTTTTTTTCAAAAAAACGGTTTTTATACGGCTGGGTCATTTTTCACTAAAATGCTTTTTTGTGCACAAACGACATTTTCACGAAAACTATGTTTTTTCAATGTAATCTTTTTTTTCAAATTTTTTTATTTGGCACGGCGGGGTCATTTATTCGTTGACTATCTTTTTTCAACGGTCAGTAAATTTTCACAAAAACGGTTTTTGGAAGGCGAGGTCTTTTCCATAGAAAATTCTTTTTTTTTTTGGCAAAACTGTAATTTTTTCGGAAACTAACTTTTGTCAACGGTTCGTTTAGTTTCGTTTAAACTGCTTTTGGACGGCGAGGTCATTTCAAAAGAAAATTTTTTTTTTTCACAAAACTGTAATATTTTCGGAAACTTACTTTTGTCAACGGTTCGTTTATTTTCATTTAAACTGCTTTTGGACGGCGAGGTCTTTTCCATAGAAAATTCATTTTTTTTCAATACCGTCATTTTTACGGAAACTGACTTTTGTCAACGGTTCGTTTATTTTCATTTAAACTGGTTTTGGACAGCGAGGCCATTTCCATCGAAAATTCTTTTTTTTTCGCAAAACTGTCATTTTTTCGGAAACTAACTTTTGTCAACGGTTCGTTTATTTTCATTTAAACTGCTTTTGGACGGTGAGGTTACCAAACTACCAAAATTCTTTTTTTGAGCATAACCGACATTCACACGGAAACTATATTTTTCAATCGGATAGTTTTTTTCCAAAAAAAATTTTTTTGCACCGCGAGTCATTTACCACGAAAATGTCTTTTTGATGCAAGACAAACAATAACACAGAAATTGAAATTTGGCAACCTAATTTTTTTTTTCAAAACAACGGTTTTTATACGGCTGGGTCATTTTTCACTAAAATGCTTTTTTGTGCACAACCGATATTTGAACGAAAACTATGTTTTTTCAACGTAATGTTGTTTTTCAAAAATTTTTATTTGGCACGGCAGGGTCATTAATTCGTTGACTATCTTTTTTCAACGGTCAGTAATTTTTCACAAAAACGGTTTTTGGAAGGCGAGGTCTTTTCCATTGAAAATTCATTTTTTTTCAATACCGTCATTTTTACGGAAACTGACTTTTGTCAACGGTTCGTTTATTTTCATTTAAACTGGTTTTGGACGGCGAGGCCATTTCCATCGAAAATTTTTTTTTTTCGCAAAACTGTCATTTTTTCGGAAACTAACTTTTTTCAACGGTTCGTTTATTTTCATGAAAACTACTTTTGGACGGCGAGGTCATTTCCATAGAAAATTCTTTTTTTTCGCAAAACTGTCATTTTTTCGGAAACTAACTTTTTTCAACGGTTCGTTTATTTTCATGAAAACTACTTTTGGACGGCGAGGTCATTTCCATAGAAAATTCGTTTTTTTTTCAAAACTGACTTTTTTTTGTAAACTATTTTTTGTCAACGGTTCGTTTATTTTCATTTAAACTGCTTTTGGACGGTGAGGTTATTATCTACCAAAATTCTTTTTTTGAGCATAACCGACACGACAAAGATAGTTATTTTCCAAAAAAAATTTTTTTTCACCGCGAGGTCATTTACCACGAAAATGTGTTTTTGATGCAAGACGGATAATATAACACGGAAATCGACATTTGGCAACTGAAATTTTTTTTTCAAAAAAACGGTTTTTATACGGCTGGGTCATTTTTCACTAAAATGGTTTTTTTTGCACAAACGACATTTTCACGAAAACTATGTTTTTTCAATGTAATCTTTTTTTTCAAATTTTTTTATTTGGCACGGCGGGGTCATTTATTCGTTGACTATCTTTTTTCAACGGTCAGTAAATTTTCACAAAAACGGTTTTTGGAAGGCGAGGTCTTTTCCATAGAAAATTCTTTTTTTTTCGCAAAACTGTAATTTTTTCGGAAACTAACTTTTGTCAACGGTCCGTTTAGTTTCATTTAAACTGCTTTTGGACGGCGAGGTCATTTCAAAAGAAAATTATTTTTTTTCACAAAACTGTAATATTTTCGGAAACTTACTTTTGTCAACGGTTCGTTTATTTTCATTTAAACTGCTTTTGGACGGCGAGGTCTTTTCCATAGAAAATTCATTTTTTTTCAATACCGTCATTTTTACGGAAACTGACTTTTGTCAACGGTTCGTTTATTTTCATTTAAACTGGTTTTGGACAGCGAGGCCATTTCCATCGAAAATTCTTTTTTTTCGCAAAACTGTCATTTTTTCGGAAACTAACTTTTGTCAACGGTTCGTTTATTTTCATTTAAACTGCTTTTGGACGGTGAGGTTACCAAACTACCAAAATTCTTTTTTTGAGCATAACCGACATTCACACGGAAACTATATTTTTCAATCGGATAGTTTTTTTCCAAAAAAAATTTTTTTGCACCGCGAGTCATTTACCACGAAAATGTCTTTTTGATGCAAGACGGACAATAACACAGAAATTGAAATTTGGCAACCGAAATTTTTTTTTCAAAACAACGGTTTTTATACGGCTGGGTCATTTTTCACTAAAATGCTTTTTTGTGCACAACCGATATTTGAACGAAAACTATGTTTTTTCAACGTAATGTTGTTTTTCAAAAATTTTTATTTGGCACGGCAGGGTCATTAATTCGTTGACTATCTTTTTTCAACGGTCAGTAATTTTTCACAAAAACGGTTTTTGGAAGGCGAGGTCTTTTCCATAGAAAATTAATTTTTTTTCAATACCGTCATTTTTACGGAAACTGACTTTTGTCAACGGTTCGTTTATTTTCATTTAAACTGGTTTTGGACGGCGAGGCCATTTCCATCGAAAATTTTTTTTTTCGCAAAACTGTCA